>OZ005736.1:275763783-276163783 GCA_963930755.1 Eudasyphora cyanicolor | reverse complement strand
TTTTTCTTAATTCAAAAAATGCAAAATAAAAACAAATCCGTCGAAAGAAAATAAATATTTAAGACTTTTCTGTCAACGCTCTTCGTTTTTATTCAGAGGAAAAAATTAAATATTCACTGCGCGTCTTCTCGGTACTTTTTGTGTATTTTGTTGATCGAACGCCCAACAAATAAAAACTGATTTAAATGAAAACGGCCGGTTGAACTCAGAAAAAAATTACAAAAAAAAATAATGCACAGCCAAACAGCAAAATGGACGACGGGGAGAGATGATTAGTTTTAGTTACAGTATTGGACAGTTTTATGGCAAAAAACAACAACATATACATATATACATAAAAATCACCAAGGAAGGGGACACATTAAAGGTAGCAAGGGGGAACAACATTTTTCAAAATTAGGAAAATCTGAAATCCTTTACCGTAAAGGAAAAATAAAGCTGAAAAATTAACTATGCTTGTGAACAATTTGTAACTTATTTGTTGTCCATTAATTTATTAAAAAAATTGTTTTTTCTGAAAATTCTTTTTTTTACTTAAAAAATTTATAAACCAGTAAGGAAAGGCAGAAAGTCGGGCGGGGCCGACTATATAATACCCTACACCTCCCTAACAATGCGATAAGGGTCATTGCCATAATAATTTGGAATAATTGGTAAATGGGTAGAAACGTATTATCTAATTCTGAAACGATAATCCCTAAATTAAGCAATATTCGTTCCTAAAGTGAAAAACATCTTTCTGGAAAATTTTAATGATCGGAAGTAAAATACAACTTCTATAGCGGTTTGATACCAAATCAGGAGGAACATATATATGGAGCTTTAATATAAATCTGAACCGATCTTCCCTGAATACTCATTCATGTAAAAAGACCTCCTTCTGTCGAATTTCGTACTGATCAGATATAAAATACAGTCTCTACAGCGCTGAGATGTCAAATCGGGGGTAACATATATATGGGAGCTATATCTAAATCTGAACCGATTTTCTCCAAATTTGGCAGTATTCCTTCATGTAATAAGAAACCTCTTTCTGCCGAATTTCGCACTGATCGGATATAAAATACAGTTTTTACAGCGCTTACAGGTCAAATCGGGGGTAACATATATATGGGGGCTATATCTAAATCTGAACCGATTTCTTCCAAATTAAATAGTGTCCATCCATATAATAAGAAACCTCTTTCTGCCGAATTTCATACTGATCGGATATAAAATAAAGTTTTTACAGCGCTTACATATCAAATCGGGGGTAACGTATATATGGGGGCTATATCTAAATCTGAACCGATTTCTTCCAAATTTAATAGTGTTCATCCATATAATAAGAAACCTCTTTCTGCCGAATTTCATACTGATCGGATATAAAATACAGTTTTTACAGCGCTTACATGTCAAATCGGGGCTAACATATATATGGGGGCTATATCTAAATCTGAACCGATTTTAACCAAATTCAATAGGGATCGTCCTTGGGCCAAAAAAAAGATATGTGTAAAGTTTCGTCGAGATCGGACCATAATTGCGACCTGTACTTTGATTACAAGAATACATGCACAGACGGACAGACGGACAGACAGACAGACGGACAGACGGACATAGCTAAATCAACTCAGAAAGTGATTCTAAGTCGATCGGTATAATAAACGATGGGTCTATTTCTTCTCCTTTTGGGTGTTACAAACAAATGCACAAAGTTATAATACCCTGTACCACAGTGTGGTGTAGGGTATAAAAATGGGAAAAATCCACAAAAATATGTTTCATTTATTTTTGAATAACTAGCTTCCTGCAAAAGAAAATAAGGCCTATTTAAAGAAAATCCATTGATAAATGTAGAAGTTACAGAACATTTTTGAAATGCTTGTACTTCTGCAAAAATAGTCATAACATCTACGTTCATCCGGGAATTTTCTTAAAATGGGTCTAATTTTCTTCCAAAAGCTGCTGGCTATTCTAAAATTATATATATATTTTTTGTGGATTTTTTTATGGGGATTTTTCAAGATAAAATTAAAAAATAGATTTAGTTTGAAATTTAAATACTTCTGCAAAGGGCGCTATAACTTCTACAATTATCTAGGGAATTTTTTAAAATTGATCTTATTTTCTTCCAAAAGCTGCTGGCTATTCAAAAATAAATATATATATTTTTTGTGGATTTTAATGGAGCTTTTTTTAAAGAAAAATTAAGAAAACTTGAATTTTTAAATGATTATACTTCTGCAAAAAGAGTTATAACTTCTACATTTATCTAGGGATTTTCTTAAAATGGGGCTTATTTTCTTCCAAAAGCTGCGGGCTATTCAAAAATAGCATATGTATATATATTTTGTGGATTTTTTCTCTGTTTTTTATGGAGTTTTTTTTCCAGAAAAAAAAATAATAAATAGATTTATTTTGAAATTGTAGTACTTCTACAATTATCCAGAGAATTTCTTAAAATTGGTATTATTTTCTCTAAAAAATTGTTGACTATTTAAAAATAATATATAATTTTTTTGGTTTTTTCTGTATTTTTTATGCAGTTTGTTTCAAGAAAAAAATAAAAGATAGGTTTATTTTGATGTTAAATATTTTTTTAATTCTTTGCCCACTGTTTTTAAATCATACGTATTTCTTACGTAAACATGACGTTGGCAACATTTGTAGCGACATAGTTAGCTTTAATTTGATGTATTAAATGAGGAGATTGGATCTCTACTTCTGAAATTATACTCAAAATAATTAAAGTACTTCCGAAATTAAAGTACTTCTGCAAAAAGTGCCATAACTCTACGTTTATCCATAGATTTTCTTCAAATAGGCACTAATTTTCATTCATTTCATAAGAGATCATCCTTGAGGCAACAACCAAATTCTTGCCAAATTTCATAGTGATCGGAGCATAGTGGCGTTCAGTACCTTAATTCCAAAAATGCATCTACAGGTCATAGCTACGCTGACTCAGAAAGTGATTCTGCAAAAAGTACCATAACTTCCAAGTTTATCCAAAGATTTTATTCAAATAGGCCTTATTTTCTTTCTCAGGCTGCTAGCTATTCAAAAATAAAATTATAGATTTTTTTGGAATTTGTTCTATGTTTTATGAAAATTTTAGTAGAAAAAATTAAGAAACTGGAATTTTTGAAAACTGAGTTACTTCTGCAAAAAGTGCCATAACTTCTACAGTTATTCAAGGATTCTCTTCAAATAGGTTTTATTTCTTCATTACAATTCTTTGGATTTTTTCTATTTTTATGGAGTTTTTTAAGGAAAAGTTAAAAATATAGGAATTTTTTAAATGCTTATACTTTTGCAAATATAGTCATAACTTCTACGTTCATCCAGGGATGTTCCTGAAATTGGTCTTATTTTCTTGCAAAAGGTGCGGGCTATTCAAAAATAATATATATATATTTTGTGGATTTTTTCTTATATTTTTATGGAGATTTTTCAAGATAAAATTTAAAAATAGATTTATTTTTAAATTGTAGCACTTCTGCAAAAAACGCTATAGTTTCTACATTAATGCAGGGATTTTCTTAAAATGGGTCTTATTTCCTCCCAAAAGCTGCTGCCTATTCAAAAATAATATATATATATTTTTTGTGGATTTTTTCTTCTATTATTTATGGAGATTTTTCAAGATAAAATTTATAAATAGATTTATTTTCAAATTGTCGGACTTCTGCAATGAGCGCTATAATTTCTACAATTATCCAGGAATTTTCTTAAAATTTTTGTTATTTTCTTCCAAAAGCTGCTGGCTATTCAAAAATAATATATATATTTTTTGTGGATTTTTTCTTCTATTTGTTAATGGAGATTTTTCAAGATAAAATTAAAATATAGTTTTATTTTGAAATTGTAGTACCTCTGCAAAGAGCGCTATAACTTCTACATTTATCCAGGGATTTTTCTTAAATTTGGTCTTATTTTCTTCAAAAAGATGCTGACTATTCAAAAATAATATATATATTTTTTGTGGATTTTTTCTTATATTTTTTATGGAGATTTTTCAAGATAAAATTTATAAATAGATTTATTTTCAAATTGTAGGACTTCTGCAAAGAGCGCTATAACTTCTACATGAATGCAGGGATTTTCTTAAAATTGGTCTTATTTTCTTCAAAATGTTGCTGGCTATTCAAAAATAATATATATATTTTTTGTGGATTTTTTCTTCTGTTTTTTTATGGAGATTTTTCAAGATAAAATTTAAAAATAGATTTATTTTGAAATTGTAGTACTTCTGCAAAGAGCGCTATAACTTATACATTTATCCAGGGATTTTCTTGAAATTGGTCTTATTTTCTTCTAAAAGCTGCTGACTATTCAAAAATAATACATATATATTTTTTGTGGATTTTTCTTCAATTTTTTATGGAGATTTTTCAAGACAAAATTTAAAAATAGATTTATTTTGAAATCGTAGGACTTCTGCAAAGAACGCTATAGTTTCTACATTTATCCAGGGATTTTCTTAAAATTGGTCTTATTTTCTTCAAACTGTTGCTGGATATTCAAAAATGATATATATATTTTTTGTAAATTTTTTCTTCTATTTTTTAATGGAGATTTTTCAAGATAAAATTAAAATATAGTTTTATTTTGAAATTATAGTCCTTCCGCAAAGAGCGCTATAACTTTTACATTTATGCAGGGATTTTTCTTAAATTTGGTCTTATTTTCTTCCAAAAGCAGCTGGCTATTCAAAAATAATATATATATTTTTTGTGGATTTTTTCTTCTATTTTTTGTGGAGATTTTTCAAGATAAAATTTATAAATAGATTTATTTTCAAATTGTAGCACTTCTGCAAAAAACGCTATAGCTTCTACATTAATGCAGGGATTTTCTTAAAATGGGTCTTATTTTCTTCAGACTGTTGCTGGCTATTCAAAAATAATATATATATTTTTTGTGGATTTTTTCTTCTATTTTTTAATGGTGATTTTTCAAGATAAAATTAAAATATAGTTTTATTTTGAAATTGTAGTACTTCTGCAAAGAGCGCTATAACTTCTACATTTAATCAGGGATTTTCTTAAAATTGGTCTTATTTTCTTCCTAAAACTGCTGACTATTCAAAAATAATATATATATTTTTTGTGGATTTTTTCTTCTATTTTTTAATGGAGATTTTTCAAGATAAAATTAAAATATAGTTTTATTTTGAAATTATAGTACTTCTGCAAAGAGCGCTATAACTTCTACATTTATCCAGGGATTTTTCTTAAAATTGGTCTTATTTTCTTCAAAATGTTGCTGGCTAGTCAAAAATAATATATATATTTTTTGTGAATTTTTTTTTCTATTTTTTATGGAGATTTTTCAAGATAAAATTTAAAAATAGATTTATTTTGAAATTGTAGTACTTCTGCAATGAGCGCTATAATTTCTACAATTATCCAGGAATTTTCTTAAAATTGTTGTTATTTTCTTCCAAAAGCTGCTGGCTATTCATAAATAATATATATATTTTTTGTGGATTTTTTCTTCTATTTGTTAATGGAGATTTTTCAAGAAAAAACTTAACAAATATGATTTATTTGATATTATAGTGCTTGTGCAAAAAATGGTATAACTCCTACATTTCCTCAATGATTTTCTTGAAGTGGGTCTTTTTTTCTTCCTTAAGATGTTGGGTATTCAAAAATAAAATAAAAATAATTTTATGATTTTTTTTCCATTTTTTATGATTTTTTTCCAGACAAGCTATTTTATTTTTCACTAAAACATTTTTTTCCAATTTTTTGTCCACTGTTCCTAAAGCACAGTTCTTACGTAAATATGACGTTGACAACATTTACAGCTAACGTAATTAGCTTTAATTTGGTGTATTAAACGAGGTGATTGGGCCTCTACTTCCTAAATTATAATCAAAATAATGAAAGTACTTCCGAAATTAAAGTACTTCTGCAAAAAGTATCATAACTTCTACGTTTATCCATAGATTTTCTTCAAATAGGTCCTAATTTTCATCCATTTCATAAGAGATCATCCTTGAGGCAACAACCAAATTCTTGCCAAATTTCATAGTGATCGGAGCATAATGGCGTTCAGTACCTTAATTCCAAAAATGCATCTACAGATAGACAGACGGTCATAGCTACGCTGATTCAGAAAGTGATTCTACCAAAAGTGCAATAACTTCCAAGTTTATCCAAGGATTTTATTCAAATAGGTCTTATTTTCTTCCTCAGGCGGCTAGCTATTCAAAAATAAAATTACAGATTTTTTTTAAATTTTTTCTATGTTTTATGAAAATTGTAGAAGAAAAGAAATAAAAAACATGAATTTGTTAAAATTGAGGTACTTCTGCAAGACGTGCCACAACTTCTACATTTATTCAAGGATTTCCTTCAAATAGGTTTTATTTCTTCATTACAATGCTAGATATTCAAAAATAAAATAATGTATATTTCTTTGATTTTTTTCTACTTTTTATGGAGTTTTTTTAAAGAAAAAATTGAAAAACAGGAATTTTTAAATGCTTATACTTTTGCAAATATAGTCATAACTTCTACGTTCATCAAGGGATTTTCTTAAAATGGGTCTTATTTTCTTCCAAAAGCTGCTGGCTATTCAAAAATAATATATATATTTTTTGTGGATTTTTTCTTATATTTTTTATGGAGATTTTTCAAGATAAAATTTATAAATAGATTTATTTTCAAATTGTAGGACTTCTGCAAAGAGCGCTATAACTTCTACATGAATGCAGGGATTTTCTTAAAATTGGTCTTATTTTCTTCAAAATGTTGCTGGCTATTCAAAAATAATATATATATTTTTTGTGGATTTTTTCTTCTGTTTTTTTATGGAGATTTTTCAAGATAAAATTTAAAAATAGATTTATTTTGAAATTGTAGTACTTCTGCAAAGAGCGCTATAACTTCTACATTTATCCAGGGATTTTCTTGAAATTGGTCTTATTTTCTTCTAAAAGCTGCTGACTATTCAAAAATAATACATATATATTTTTTGTGGATTTTTCTTCAATTTTTTATGGAGATTTTTCAAGATAAAATTTAAAAATAGATTTATTTTGAAATTGTAGGACTTCTGCAAAGAACGCTATAGTTTCTACATTTATCCAGGGATTTTCTTAAAATTGGTCGTATTTTCTTCAAACTGTTGCTGGATATTCAAAAATGATATATATATATTTTGTAAATTTTTTCTTCTATTTTTTAATGGAGATTTTTCAAGATAAAATTAAAATATAGTTTTATTTTGAAATTATAGTCCTTCCGCAAAGAGCGCTATAACTTTTACATTTATGCAGGGATTTTTCTTAAATTTGGTCTTATTTTCTTCCAAAAGCTGCTGGCTATTCAAAAATAATATATATATTTTTTGTGGATTTTTTCTTCTATTTTTTGTGGAGATTTTTCAAGATAAAATTTAAAAAAAGATTTATTTTGAAATTGTAGTACTTCTGCAAAGAGCGCTATAACTTCTACATTTAATCAGGGATTTTCTTAAAATTGGTCTTATTTTCTTCCTAAAACTGCTGACTATTCAAAAATAATATATATATTTTTTGTGGATTTTTTCTTCTATTTTTTAATGGAGATTTTTCAAGATAAAATTTATAAATAGATTTATTTTGAAATTGTAGCACTACTGCAAAAAACGCTATAACTTCTACATTAATGCAGGGATTTCCTTAAAATTGGTATTATTTTCTTCAAAATGTTGCTGACTATTTAAAAATAATATATAATTTTTTTGTGGATTTTTTCTTCTCTATTTTTTATGGAGATATTTCAAGATAAAGTTTATAAATCGATTTATTTTTAAATTGTAGTACTTCTGCAAAGAGCGCTATAACTTCTACATTTATCCAGGGATTTTTCTTAAATTTGGTCTTATTTTCTTCAAAATGTTATATAATTTCAAAAATAATATATAATTTATGGTGGATTTTTTTCTCTATTTCTTATGGAGATTTTTCAAGAAAAAATTAACAAATGGGATTATTTTGATATTATAGTACTTCTGCAAAAAGCTCTATGACTTCTACATTTATCCAATGATTCTCTTCAAATAGGTCTTATTTTCTTCCTTAAGATGTTAGGTATTCGAAAATAAAATACAAATAATTTTGTGAATTTTTTTCTATTTTTTATGATTTTTTTCCATACAAGCTATTTCTTCAACTCAAATTCAAAGCTTAAATCAATCGTATCCTTATATAGAATTTTCTAGAGACGTCTCTGCTCCAAAGTGGATTGATATTGCTTGCTGAATATATAAAATAAATATATTTATAACGATATATGTATGTAAATGCAGCGGCGTTTGTATTTCAAATTGGCGATAATGTAAAGTGCATATATTAAAAAAAAAATTGTGAAAAAAAGAAACACAGAGAAAACCCAATCCACAAACATGTCCAGGCATAACAAGAGTACTATAGATAGATGGGATGTATGGATGGCCCATGGAGTGGTGCAGCAATAGGGAATGTGCTGGGCATACATGTCACGTTGGAACATTTAACTGGGTCCCGGACATTTTAATCATCATCTGTGGTCATCATTTGACTGTCAGAATTGCGCTCTCGGACAAAGAATACAAATGTCCGTCTGTCTGTCTGTTCAGTTTCAGCGCGGTCCAGAAGAGTCATCCAACCAGTCATCCATCAGTATTGTCAGTTTCATTTAAGTATCAGATACAATGTAAATTTTTTCTACACTTGAATTTGACAAATGTACAACACACATTCGTATAGATAATAAAATATTTAAAACGGCACCAAAGAATTGAATGACCTGCACAGCCGAGATGTCAGCTCACATTTACAAAAGGCTGCCGTTTATAATTTTGAATTAAACCTATCCCAATATTTGTGTACTCAAAGCAAACGGTGGGTGCGCTCCCATCACTTTCAGTTTCCTCCTCCGCTGGGGAGGGAAGTTCACTGGCAAATGAAGTGTTTCGTGGAAATCACCATATGTATGTAAGTATGTATGTTTCCCCTACACCCGCACCACAGACAAAGTTAGGCAGGGGAATAATCAAAAAAAAAAACTATTTGTTTAGTTTAAAATTGAAAAAAAAACTGTTTACAAAATGCAATTTCCAAATTATTTGTTTACAGAAAAAATTACATTTTCTGAAATATAATCAAATAAAAACAAGAGGATTTTCTTTTGTCCCAAATACAAAAGAAAATTTCACAACAACCTGCCCGGGAAAAACCTACACAAAAACAATAAAATGTTGAAATTTAAAAAAAACAACAATATTTTTCAAAATGAATATCTAAAATAAAAATAATAAATAGTTCTCAGAAAATTCAACATAAAAGGAAGAAATCGAATTTTAGAAATTAAATTTTTTCAAATTAAAAATTAATTAGATAATAAAAAAAATGAAAAACAAAACTTTTTATAAAAGGCAATTTCCAAATTATTTGTTTAGAAAAAAAATTACATTTTCTGAAATATAATCAAGAGGATTTTCTTTAGCCCCAAATACAAAAGAAAATTTCACAACAACCTGCCCGGGAAAAACTTACATAAAAACACAATAAAATGTTGAAATTTAAAGAAAAAATCTTCATGAAAAACCAACAATATTTTTCAAAATGAAAATCTAAAATAAAAATAATAAATATTTCTCAGAAAATTCAACATAAAAGAAATAAATCGCATTTTATAAATGAAAATTTTTCAAATTAAAGATAATTAGGTCAGCTGAAAAAGGGAGGGAAGAAGATAATGGCAAAGGTTATAGTCAAATAATAGTCGAGACAACAATCCTGCTGTATAAGTGTTATACTGCTATACATAGTAATAGTTTTAGTCAAGTCAATTGCATACTCTATTAAATAGGTCAATTCTGGGCAGTATTTGGTATGAAGAGCTTAACATGAAATGACAATCCGGTGAATGTATGCATTTTTGGAAAGCTTAAGGGGTGTATAAAAATACAAAAATCCTGAAATATTAGAATGTGCCTACAAAATCTTCAAATGCCTACATAGATAAACTTCAGCAATATTGTTATTTTTTATTTTCAAGTGATTTTATACCCTCCATTGCCTAAAATGAAAAGTCCGTACAATGACTGTATGCATTTTGGGAAAGCTTAGGTTGAGTATAAAAATACAAAAATCATAATATATTAGATTGTGCCTAAAAACTTTAGAAATTCTTACATAAAAATAACAGAAAAAAATTATGATAAATTTTTGTGTAATACTATGGTCTCCGTAGCTTTTTAAAAAACCTTAAATCAATGACTATATGCATTTTTGGAAGGCTCAGGGGGAGTATAAAAATTCAAAAATTTTAAAATACTAAAATGTGCCTACAAATTCGAGAAATACATATACATATATAAAAAAACAACTTTTAAATTAATAATTGTTTAGTTGTGCTTCTATAGCACCATAGCACTTAAAACCAGTAAGGAAAGGCAGAAAGTCGGGCGGGGCCGACTATACAATACCCTACACCTCCCTAACAATGCGATAAGGGTTATTGCGATAATAATTTGGAATAATTGGTAAATGGGTAAGAACATATATATGCGGATATATTTAATTCTGAACCGATAATCGCTAAATTAAGCAATATTCGTTCCTAAATTGAGAAACATCTTTCTGGAGAATTTTGTAATGATCGGAAGTAAAGTACAACTTCTATAGCGCTTTGTAACCAAATCAGGAGGAACATATATATGGAGCTTATATCGGATATAAAATACAGTTTCTACAGCTGAATTTCAAATCGGGGGTACATATATATGGGGACTATATCTAAATCTGAACCGATTTTCTCCGAATTTGGCAGTATTCCTTCATGTAATAAGAAACCTCTTTCTGCCGAATTCCGTACTGATTGGATATAAAATACAGTTTCTACAGCGCTTACATGTCAAATCGGGTGTAATATATATATGGGGGCTATATATAAATCTGAACCGATTTCCCCCACATTTTGTATTGTATCTAAGTGTATCACGAGACTACTCTCTGTAAATTTTTGTACAAATCGATTACAAAATGTTGCTTATACAGTGCATATATGCCAAATCGGAGGTACATATATATGGGAGCTATATGTAAATCTGATCTGATCTGAATCGATTTTAACCAAATTCAATAGGGATCGTCCTTGGGCCTAAAAAAGATGTGTGCAAAGTTTCGTTGAGATCGGACCATAATTGCGACCTCTACTTTGATTACAAGAATACGTCTACAGACAGACAGACAGACGGACAGACAGACAGACGGACATAGCTAAATCGACTCAGAAAGTGATTACAAGTCGATCGGTATAATAAACAATGGGTCCATCTCTTCTCTTTTTGGGTGTTACAATCAAATGCACAAAGTCATAATACCCTGTACCACAGTGTGGTGTAGGGTATAAAAACGTTAGCCATGTATGATATGTATGGATTTTTGGAAAGCTCAGGGGGAGTATAAAAATACAAAAATCCTGAAATATTATATTGTGCTTAAAAATTGGGAAAATATTAAAAAAAGAAATCAGTAATAAATTAATAATTATTTTGGTGTGATTCTATGGACCCCCACAGCTTAAAACGAAAAGCCCGATCAATGTCTATATACATTTTTGAAAGGCTTAGAGGGAGTATAAAAATACAAAAATTCAGAAATATTAGATTGTGTCTATAAATTCCAAAAATTCGTACTCAAACGTAAGTAAGAAATTATTATTTTGATGTGATTCTATGGCCTCCACAGCTGAAGTTTAAAGGCCAATTAATAACAGTATGGATTTTTAGAAAGCTTAGGGGGAGTATAAAAATACAAAAATCTTGAAATATTAGAATGTGCCTACAAATTCGAGAAAATTATTCACAAAAAAATAGAAATAAATTAATAAATATTTTGGTGCGACTCTGTGGCCTCCACACGTTAGAACAATGACTATATGACTTTTTTCGAAAGCTTAGGGAGACTAAAGAAATACAAAAATCCTGCAATTTTGTTTATTTCCAGTTTATCCCATAAATCCAAAATATCTATCAATAATCTTTATATTTTGAAAAGCAGGACATTTTTGTGTGAAAATATAAGAAGCAGAACTTGAAACAAATCCTACAGTAATTGATGGGTGACAAGTTTCATTTTACGCTGTAATGGATATAGAACTATAACACCTATTTCCAATTTTGCAACCAAATAATAATATATTTACAAAGACAATTAAAGGTATAGACACACTAAGCCATTTGCCTAAGCTATTCACAAAATCGAAGAAAATCTAAAGGTTGGGTTAGGCAAACGTAACCGTAACGCCCCCGTAGCGTAACGAATCAGCTGATTCAATCTGACATATGGAGATCGGTGTAAACCATTAGCCAACGGAAGCGAAACGTAAACGGACGGCTGAATCTGCTGAAATTTGATTTGGACGGTACGTTTACGTGCATATGCAAACAAAATTTGTTGAATAATGAAAAAAGAATAAATTTATGCGAAACTTTTAAAAAGTAATGATAAATAAGTAATAAAATTAATAATTAGTAGCAAATAAATAATAAATAAAAATAATTTGTTGCTATTTTTGTTGTGAATGTCTGAGTGATACAGCACGTTTTTCAAGTTTTGGGTAATTGCTCCAGCGGGCAACGTTAAGGCGGCGATAAAGTTAAATTACGCTTAAGTTTGCCTAATCCGGCCTTAAATTTTCGCTCGTTTGTATGCGACGAATGTCATTAATGGATAGCTTTGCTGTTATTTGGACAGTCAGCTGTAAAAAGGTGTCTAAACTGTCAATTATCGTTGGTATTTCAGCATTCTTGTATTTTAGAGACCTCCAGAGCTTTCACAAATATAAATGCTGGATTTATTTCTTTAAGAAGCATTTGAATATAACCAGTATAAATCCTAAGGGTTGTTGTCTCGACTGTTCGGTTATAACATTTGGATTTATTTTCATTCTTCTTCTGAATAAAGTTTTTAAACTCATTTATTAATTTTTTTTTGCTAATTAATTTCGTTTTTTATTCAATTTTATTATTACTAGCTGGACCTGCAGTCTACGTTTTTCTGGAATTTGTTGAGATTTTTCCGATAACTCGTTCAGAAGTTATCGATATTTAATACATCGTTAAGATATCACTCTGTGTATCGGCTTTTTGGTCATAACTTCTTAAGTTATGGTCTGATTTGAAAAATCTTTTTTTTGAAATGTTGGAAAAAATCCAACGATTTCTACTACTTTTGATATATAGTTATATTTGTAGGGATATTATTAGGGGTAAGGGAACCAGCGGGGATGGCGGGTTTTTGGAAGAAATACTTATTGAAGTGTCTCCTTTATTTTGTTCTTTGACGCCAATCATCAGGAAATGCATGCAGGAATTTTCTTTAAAAATTTTTAAAAATTAAAATATATATAAATAATGTTAGGCCCACTTCCATACAAAGCTTACATGTTAGAGAATTAATAGAAGTATAAAATATAAAAAATTCGCGAAAATCGGATAGTACAAACAATTTAAAAAATTACATTCTAATTTCAAAACATAAAAAACGCACACAAAAAAAATTTATATTTTTTTAAAATTTTTTTCTCAAAAGTACCGAAAATATCCCACATTTTAAAAAAAAGATTTTTCAAATCGGACCATAACTTAAGAAGTTATGGCCAAAAACCCGATACACAGAGTGATATTTTAACGACTTTTTAAATATCTATAACTTCTGAACGAGTTATCGGAAAAATCTTAAAAAATTCCTCAAAGCGTTTATTCGGGTGTACTAAAAAAATACAAAACAAAAAACGGAAAAATCTAACCCGAAATTTTTTTCAAACCGTCGATTTATCGTAGTATTCCCCATATATACAGGGTTTCCCAATAAGAGTGATATGATTTCTTTGAAAAACTTATTGTTAAGGAAACTCAAAAGTTTTTTAATTTAATGTGAAGTACAATCAATACAATTAAGTTCTAAATAAAACGTCATTCAAATGGCCTCCACGACTTCTTCTGCAGGAACGAATTCGATGAACCCAATTTTCGAGCCCTTTTTCAACTAAATCAATTCGTAGTCATGAATGGCACTTTCAGTACTGACTTGTAAATCTTGAAGAGACTCTGGTTTATTTCGATAGACCAATGACTTCAAATAACCCCACAAGAAATAGTCTTATGGTGTTAGATCACCATTTCTTGGAGCCCATTCAATATCACAATTTCTTGAAATAGTCGAATCTCTAAACTTTTCTCGCAACAATTCAATTGTTTCATTTGCTGTGAGACACGTAGCCACAATCGGTCAATGGCAAAAATATAGCCCTTAACGAGAGCTAAAATATTGCTCATTGGTGTCAAGGTCGTAGATCGACTGGAAAGTGTTTTTTTTTTTGATTAAAAAAAATGGACTTAGCATAATTTTCAAATGTGATCGGAATGATTATTTTTGCTCTAGCTCCTTAACGGTACGTCGGATCGCTAATGGGTGTCAAGGTCTTAGGTCGACTGGGAAGTTTTTTTTTTGGATTTAAAAAAATTTACTTAGCGCATGAAAAGTTGGAATTGGAGAACGATTATTTTGATAATAAAACTGAATAATTTGTAAACGTTGTTCTTGCGTATATCTCTCCATGATGAAATTGTAAACACTACTGAATACAATGGAAAACAAATGACAGGTCCTGACATATTATAAATGGCCGAAACATCACTTTAAAAACATACCATCCCTATTGGAAAACCCCTTATATATAGAATAACGACATTTTATAGAACTTTACCTTAGCGCCACCTATAAGAATTCAATCGGACCTGCAGATGTTGTTCTGCAATTTCGGCATGTAGAACAATATATACCGTATTCTTTGAATAGCTGTATGTTTTTTGAGTATACTTATAAAATATGAATCCAATCGGTTGAGTGGTTTTAGAGATGTGCGACGACCAGCAGAAGTTGTTCTGCACTTTTAAGCATGTTGAACAATATCTGACGTATTCCTAGAGCAGCAGTATATAATATTTGATAGAATAACGACATTTTACAGAACTTTACCTTAGCTCCACCTATGAGAATACTATCGGTTCAGCCCAAACGAATTTTATACATAGACTAGCTGGACCTGCAGATGTTGTTCTGCAATTATGGCATGTAGAACAATAGCAACCGTATTCCTTATATATATATGTAGAATAACGACATGTTACAGAACTTTACCTTAGCGCCACCTATAAGAATTCAATCGGTTCAGCCCACACGAATTTTATATATAGACTTTCTGGACCTGCAGATGTTGTTCCGCTATTCCAGCAGGCAGAGTAATATCTACCGTATTCCTTGAATAGCTGTGGGTTTTTTGAGTATATAATATGAACCCTATCGGTTCAGTGGTTTTAGAGATGTGCGACGACATACAAGAATTGTAGCTAGCCCTGCAGAAGTTGTTCTGCACTTTCAAGCAGATGTTGTTCTGCAGCATGTAAAACAAAATCTACCTTATTCCTTGAATAGCTGTAGGTTATTTTGAGTATAAATTCATCAGTTTAAAGAATACCACTGCAGCGCCACCTATGTGGTTAATTTTTTATTATTTTCTTTGTTGATAGTAGAATTACTTTTGTTATAAATATGAATAAGTTGCTACCATAAGCTAAGAAATTGATCATAAAAAATCCACTTCCCCGCTACCAACCGGACCCTAGCATAGCAATGAACGGTTTTTTCGGCTAGACTAGGAATTTTTACTTCTAGAGTGAAATTGAGTTTTATTTCAATTATTTTTATTAAATTTCTATTCATATCAAACAATAATCTTGTTAGGATCAAACATTTTTTTTATTTTCTATTTTTATTTTATATTTATAGAATATTCATTCTACTGGACGTTGACTGTATCACAAAAATTCTTGTGTATTTTTTGAAAAAAAAATGAAATAAATATACAACAATAACACCAGAAAAACGTGTCAGAAATTTAAAAACGTAATTTGTTCAAACCATAATCTCCTGGCATCAGACGATATTTCTTCTATTTTTTCATTTGTAAAATTTTTTTCAATTATAGATTTTAATAGTTCGTGCTAATTTAGTTTTTTGTTTTTTTTTTTTTGCTACTTTGAGACATCACACATTAGCTAAATATAATATTTAAAAATTCCTAACAAATGTTGGCAAACACCACGGTACCACGAAGTAGATTTGTAGAATTTAGCACTCTGTTAACGGTGTAAAATGTTTTTTCAAAAAAGCCTATGAGAAAAACATAAAAACATTTCTAAGAAAAAAAATTCTTTTGAGAATATATTTATGTTTCTGCTGAAAGACAGAAAAAAAACGCGCACAATTTACGCCACGCCAAGACAACGTATACGTGACGTTTGGCAAGTTTTTTTCTGACGTTCCAACAGAGTACACCGACAAAAATGTCTCCTAATATTATAGATAATGGCAGTGATTTGGCATCAATGACTACAAGATAAGGACATTTCATACTTGGAGAAAGAAAGAAAGAAAAAGCACTTAACACTAATTTCTATTATCTTAAATTTAATTACAAATTGACTTATTTTATTATTTTTTCTGGAAAATTGTGATTGTCCGGCCCACATTTAAATTAGTCTGACAATCCTTGGCAAATATTCGCATTCGATTGATAAACTAAATATTTTTTTGTTTTAGGTTTTGCAAACCAATTACCTTATCACTTCAAGTGGTAAAACAAATCAGCTGGTTAACAAGCTAACTGTCACATTTCATTCACTGAAATCGAATGTCAAGAAATGTCAACATGAGCACAGATAAGCTCTGACTCGTGTCTGGTCGGTCTACTTTATATGGCCTGTGTGGCTTGGCCTGACTACAGCGGCCATTCAGGCGTAATCTTCCATAAGACAATGGCGGAAGACATTTCACAAAGATTATCTGTCTTGACGTCTTTAGAAAAACAATGATTAAATAGCTAGTAGTAGTCTGTAGTTTTTGTATGTAGTAAATAATATAGTTTTTTTCAAATACGGAAATCGCTATAAAATATTCTAGAATTAAAAAAAATAATCTCTAATTGCATTTGAAATACAAATATGAAATTCATACATTTTTAATAAGTGCATATATAAATACATACATATGCATATACCTACATACATCCATAACTCATAACAATAACAATTAATTGTTATTATTTTATTTTATTTCATATTGTTCAATTCATTAAAACAATAACTGCTCTGAGATTTGATTAAATTAAAAATTAATAAAAATGTCAAATTAAAATGTTTCCAACTTGCACCCAATGCTTGCACAAAAATGTCTATGTACTCGTACATGTGTGTGGGTCTGGAAAAACGCAGTAAAAAAATCAATCTTTTTCTTGCTCACAATCTCCTCGCGGGCTGCACGACACGGCTCGGCTCGGCTCGCTCGGTTCACTTGTGGCAATAATTGACCCACTTTTAATAAATAAATGCAATTTAAGAAATATTGCATACCGGAGCGGAACAAAAATAACAACCACAAAAGCATCAATAGCAACAAATAACAAGGGGGCGACAAGGTACGACAAAAAGTGGGAACTGTATGAGACAACGAATTTCTAATACCCTAAGTCAAGGAAATTGAAGCTGAATTTACCAAACATGATTCCATGAAGGAAAAGGTTATGTACTATCGACTTTATAATCCAGTGGAGGCATCTCCTATAGAGAAGATGACCCATTGGGTCCTCTATTGTTGAGCAGATGAACCTTTGCGTTCTTCACTGTAGAGTAGTTGAACCTTTTGGTCCTCTACCGTAGAGTATATGATCTTTTGGGTCCTCTAATTTAGAGTAGATGACCTTTTGGGTCCTCTACTTTAAAGTAGATGACCTTTTGGGTCTTCTACTATAGAGTAGATGACCAATTGGGTCCTCTACTGGGAAGTAGATGATCCTTTGGGTCTTGTACAGGGAAGTAGATGACCAATTGAGTGCTCTACAGGGAAGTAGATGTCGAATTGGGTGCTCTACAGGGAAGTAGATGACGAATTGGGTGCTCTACAGGGAAGTAGATGACCAATTGGATCCTCTACTGGGGAGTGGGTGACACTTTGGGTAGAGTAGATGATCCTTTTGGTGCTGTACTATGGAGTTGCTGATCCTTTGACCTATTGGGTCGTCTACTATAGAGTAGATTACCCAACGGGTCCTCTACTATAGAGTAGATTACCCAACGGGTCCTCTACTATAGAGTAGATGACCCCACGGGTCCTCTACTATAAAGTAGAAGACCCCACGGGTCCTCTACTATAGAGTAGATGACCCCACGGGTCCTCTACTATAGAGTAGATGACCCCACGGGTCCACTACTATAGAGTAGATGACCCCACGGGTCCTCTACTATAGAGTAGATGACCCCACTGGACCTCTACTATAGAATAGATGACCTACGGCTCCTCTACTATAGAGTAGATGACCCAACGGATCCTCTACTGTAGAATAAATGACCCTTTATATCCTCTACTATAGAGTAAATTACCATTTGGTTCCTCTGCTGTACAGTAGATGAACCATTGGGTCCTCTACTATAGAGTAGATGACCCTTTGGATCCTCTTCTATAGAGTAGATGACACTGCGGGTCCTCAAACAAAGCGTAGATGACCCATTTCGTCCTCCACTGTAGAGTAGGTGACCTATTGTGTCCTCTACTGAAGAGTAGATGACCTATTGAGTCATCTTCTGTAGAGTAGATAATCTATTGGGTCTTCTACTGTATAGTAGATAATCTCTTGGGACGTCTACAATAGAGAAGATGACCTGTTGGATCCTCTACAATAGCGTAGATGACCCCTTGGGTCCTCTACTATAGAGCATATACCCTTTTGGTCTAATATAGAGTATATGACCCTTTGAGTCCTCTACTATAGAGTATATGATCCATTAGGTCATCTACTATAGATAAGTTCACGCATTGGATCCTCTTCAATAGAGTATATGACCCATTGGAACCTCTACCATAACGTAGGTGACCCATTGAATCCTCTACCATAGCATAGAGAACCAAAGGGGTCATCTACAATAGCTTAGATAACCCCTCTACCATTTTGTAGATGACCTATTGGATACTCTACTACAGAGTAGATGACATATTGGATCCTCTACTACAGAGTAGATAACTTATTGGGCCCTCTACTACAGAGTATGTGACCCAACAGGTCCTCTACTGTAGAGTAGATGATCCAGCGGCTCCTCGACTATAGAAGATGACCCAACGGGTCTTCTACTAAGTATAGAGTAGATGACCCAACGGGTCCTCTACTATTGAGTAGATGACTCAACGGGTCATCTTCTGTAGAGTAGATGGTCCTTTGAGTCATCTGCTGTAGATTAGATGACCAATTGTGTCCTATAGTATAGAGTAGATGAAGTATACTATGTAGTAACAGGGTCCTCCACTGTAGAAATAATAACACTGTGCTCGAAATGGACACTTTAAAAATGTTACAGAAAGGAGACCCTATGGATATACCTATTTCGACCTTGCTGAATCCAATGGAGCTAACAGTTTTTCTAGTTTAGCTCTTGTTTTCGCGATACTCGACCACAAAGTTTGCAAAAAATTCAGAGAGGTTAGTTATCTCGGAGGTGATTTTGAAGTGTAAGTCTTCCGAAAACGCGCTTCAGTCCAAAGAACGAAATAAAGGGAACCCTTCGAGTATTATTTCTCTCAAAATAGTCAACCACACTTCTCACCACTTTACCCCGGAAAAAGTGCAATCAAATCTTACCATATGTCAAACGTCATACAAATCATCGACATTTTTAGTTTGTGTCTTTGAGAAAAATGTTCCTCGCGAAAAATTACTATGAGACTCCTTTCAACATATTTATGAAAAATTAAGAGGTTTCACAATTTAGCAGGTTTTGTTGGTTACCTTTGAAATTTCCATTAACACTGACGAAAAAATAATTTACTAAATATTAAGTCAAAAAATTTTATTTCAAATATTTTCAGCTATGAGCAGAAAAATACACAAATTATTTAATAACTCGAAATTTGTTTAATTCTCATAAAAAAGTTGAGAAAGGACTTATAGTATTTCTTCGCGAGGAATATTTTTCTCAACGATGCATACTAAAAATGTCGACGATATGTATGATTTTTAACATATGATAAGATTTCATTGCACTTTTTCAGGGGTAAGGGGGTGAGAAGCGTGGACGACTGTGTTGAGAAAAATAATTGTCCAAATTTTCCCTTTATTTCGATCTTTGGACTGAAGCGTATATTCCGAAGTCTTCCACTTGAAAATAACAAAGGAGATAAGTCACCTCTCTGTTTTCCCAACAAACTTTGTGGTCGAATATCGCGAAAAGAAGAGCTAACATAGAAAAACGGCTAATGCCACTGGATTCAGCATGGCCGAAATAGGTCTATCCATAGGGTCTCCTTTCTGTTACATTTTTGGACTAGCACAGTGTAATATATTGGGTTCTCTAATAAAGTACATTATATGACCAATTGGTTTCTTTACTATAGTAGATGACCTATTGGACTCCCTACTGTGGAGTAGATAATCCGTTGGATATTTTCTGAGGAGTAGATGATCTATTGAATCATATACTGTAGAGTAGATGACCAAATGGGTCCTCTTCTGTAGAGTAGATAAATTACTGGGTCCTCTGCTATAGAGTAAATGACCCATTGGGACCTCCACTATAAAGTAGATGATCCATTGGGTCCTCTACTATAGAGTAGAAGACCCACTGACTTTTCCTCTATCCAATAGACTACCCTTTGGGTAATCTACACATTGGGTCCCCTGATATGATGTAGATGACCTATTTGATTTTG
The DNA here is from genome assembly GCA_963930755.1 of Eudasyphora cyanicolor. NCBI lineage: Eukaryota > Metazoa > Arthropoda > Insecta > Diptera > Muscidae > Eudasyphora > Eudasyphora cyanicolor. The sequence continues at coordinate 276,143,001 of OZ005736.1, read as the reverse complement.
GCTTTTTTAAATTGTTTATTGAAATTTATTACAAATCCCTGATTGGAGGGGACGACATTGAAACTAAATTGAAATGGATGGCTTTATTTGCGAAGAACAAAGTGTAAAACAAAATAATCTTTGAATTATATCAATTATTCAAAAACAAGATTGAGTTTTTATTAAGGCTGCTATTGAACTTGAGACTATTGAAGATGTAAGAGAATGTGTGGTTTACAGTGGTTCACATAACTTTTTGCAGCCTTATTTATAAAAACTTCTGAAAGGTTTTAAAGACATTTTATTGTGGAACATTAGTTCAATAAGTCATCCATAACTTTTTATGAATAAGACTCTTCTAAAGAATTGCCTTCGGAACTATTTAAGATTCTGCAAAATTCTTGGGGAAGGGATAATAGAATGAGTGAGTGATAAGTTTGTGGTTTTGAAGAAAACTAGTTAAGTTTATGTCTGGAAAATTACCTGCAGATTGTGAACATTATATATGGTGGAGATTAGAAGTCTCAATGAGGGAAGGATATTGCTACCTTTCCATACATTTCATACCTCTGGAATATGGCAATCATTTGCTGGTATTTGCACACCTAATTATTTTCGCATTTTTTTGTGAAAATCCCCATTTAAATCCCCATTTAAATCCCCTAAAAGCTACTCGATCACTTGAAATCGATTTGTCTAGAATCTCTCGCTAGACGGCATGTGCCTGAAGTGTAAATAAATATTCTACAAAAATGTTTACTTTTAATTTGTAGTCGTGACTTTGTGAACAGTGGAGTGGGGTAATTGGAAGACTTTCGGTTTAAATAAATAGTCGTAAAATATGTGAGCTAACAAACCACAAAAAGAAATCGGCCAAAAAGGCCAACCAACAAACATCAATGACACCCAGCAATGGACGTCATGACATGTAATAGCGATTGATTGCAACGTGACCAAATTTGGAATAAATGCCTCGGAAATACATATTGGGCACCAAAATGGTCTTAGCTTATTACCCAACAAAACTAATGGTGATGTGGTCAATGATTATAGACTGGTGTGATTGAAGCTATTAAAAGCATTCATTCCTACAGATAATTAGATAATTAAAATCTCCATAAATTTATATAAAACCCTACAAAAAAACTAATGCATAATTCCCCCATTTTTCATTTGCCCTACCCACTCCTTTGCAGGGCCTTTGAACTCTTATTTGCTTTACTTGTAATTACTCGTTTAGCAATTATATACTATTTAAGATAACATTTGTGGGTTCGCTCCATCATTGCCATCCCCATTAGCCGCGACCCCGGATTCGTTGGCCTCAAAAACAAAAACTGGGTGAGAATTTTAAAAACCTTCAAACCATGAGATTGTAGAAAGTGTCTGCAATCACTACCACTATCGCCTCGCCTTCAGCGCACAGAGCGTGTCAAGGGTTATGTGCGGAAATTGCAATTATTGTATTTTGTTCAAATAATTTCCATTTGGTTAATTGCATTTCAATGGCTGTCGTTAATTATAAGTTCGGTGGATTTTGTTTTCTGTGCAAAACAAACCGCGAAATATGACATTTACCAACCTTACTTGGGTATACGAGGGATGGCAAAGGAAGTATCTAAGCTTAAATGATGGATTATGAAAATGTAACAGCGGAAAAACAGCTCAACGCTACGTTAAACACAATGGAAGAACAGCTGACATTTGATTTTGATGTAAAGTTAGTAAGGATTAGATAGCTCCTTCCTCCACGAAGAGAACGTAAACTCGTTGAAGCAGTCAATATCCTGAAAAAGTCGTATGACTTTTTGAAGCACATGGCTTCTCCTCTGTTATGTTGCCGATGTATTCACCCTGCAACATAACACAAGGAACCAAATTACTTGCAGAACCTCTACACAACACTTGGGAACCGAAGATTTCGTAGTTTAGATAAACCATTGGGTAATCTTTTGTAGTGTAGATAACCCTTTGGGTCATCTATTGTAGTATAGATAGCCTATTGCATTGTTTACTGCAGTGTAGATAACCACACAGGCCGTCTAGATAACTATAAAGTACACAGATATGTTCTACTATAAAGTACACAACCCCACGGGTGGTACATTCTGCAGTAGATAACCTCATTGATGGTCCCAGATGAGCCCACGAATCATTTACCGTATTGTAGATAACCCATTTGATCTTTTAATGTAGTGTAGATGATATAATTAATACAATAATCCCATGGTAGTAGATAATCTCATGGAGCGTCGAATCTAGAGTAGAAAAGTACACATGGCCTCGGCTATTGTAGTATAGGTAACAGCTATAAGTTCTACTATAAAGTACATAATCTCATGGGTTGTCCATTCTGTAGTAGATAACCACATGGATGGTCCCACAGGCCATCTTCTGTAGAGTAGATAAAGCCACATTAATCCAGGAATCCTCTACCATAATATAGATAACCCATTTGATAGTTTAATATGGTGTAGATGATAGAGTGCCTAACCTCTCGGATCGTCCACAATAGATAAGATAATCCCAGGGTCGTTTAGAATAGAGTAGATAACTTCATTTCTTGTCTACTCTGGAATGGATTAACCCATTGGTCGTCTACTCCAAACTAGATAAGCCATTAGTTTATCTAATGTAGAGTAGATAACCTATTGGATTGTGTTCAATAGTGCAGATAATTGCATTGAACGACTAGTTAGCACCGCAGCTAGTTTATTACAAACTGCATAATCCCCTGGGTCTTGTAGTATAGTAGTATATAACCTCATGTCTGGTCCCACAGTTCATCTAGTCAAGTAGATAAACCCTCGAATCCTTTACCGTAATGTAGACAACCCATTGTATCGTTTACTGTTAAGTATATACCATAGCGAACATTATTTCTAGGGTCGTTCACAATAGATAATTAGCTTAGAATAGAGCATACTACCTTATTTCTTGTCTACTCTAGAGTGAATTAACCCATTAATCCATGGTTATATACTCCAAAACAGATAACTTCACTGGCTATCTACAATAAATCAGATAACCCATACGTCGTCTAATATAGAGTAGATAATCACATGGATTCTCTATTGGCCGTCTCAGGGATCCTCTACTCCAGAGTAGATAACCACACTTGACTTCAGCTATAGAGTAGATAATCCTATGGCTCATCTATTCGGGAGTAGATTATATCATGGACCGCACATGCCGTGGAATAAAGCTCACGAAAGTTCACAAGGAGATTGCAGACGAAGTCATACCTATTGAACATCTTGAAATATCTAAAAATTAATGAAATATTGAAGTGGAGACTTATCCAGATAAATCGTTGCTCGAATTCATAACTAGTATGAACAAGTATATTGAAGGGGAGACATCTCCAGATAAATCGTTGCTCGAAGGCGGATTTGTATGTCAATATGAAGATAAGACTCCATCATCCTATAATGAGTTAGCCATGTACATTAGAATAGGACCGAAGAAGATCAAAGAGGACCTTTTTGTGAATCTAAGAGCTTCATTCAAATATAAGGCGATTCACATTTACATACACATCCACCATATCCCAATGGGTTGTCAACTATGCTGTAGGTAAAACCATGAATGGTCAACTATGGACTACATAACCGCGCGGTTTGTTAGCTATGGAACAGATAACCTATGGGTCGTCAACTAAGAGTGTAGATAATCCCATGGGTTATGAACTATAGAATAGATAACACATGGGTCCTCAACTATAGAGTAGATAATCTCATGGTTTGTCACTTATGGTGCAGATAACAGCATGAGTCGTCATCTGAAGAATGGGATATGGAATAGATAACCTATGATCATCAAGTATGGAGTAGATAACCATGGGTCCTCAACTAGAGAATATATAACCCCATGGTTTGCTAACTACGGAGTAGCTAACGCCAAAGTATGTCAACTATGGAATAGATAACACCGTGAGTCGTCAAGTGATGCATGGGTCGTCAGCTATAGAATAGATAACACATAGGTCCTCATCTACAGAGTAGATAACCCCATGGTTTGTCCACTATGGAGTATATAAACCCAATGGGTCATCAACTATGGAATAGATAACACTTCGGTTCTCAACTATAGAGTAGATAAACCCACGATTTTTCAACTATGGAGTATATAGCCCAATGGGTCGTCAACTATCAAATAGATAACACATGGGTCAACTATGGAGTCCGATAATCCCATCGATCATCAACTATGGAATAGATAACACATGATAATACATCAGCTATGGAGTAAATAATTTCATTTGGTGTTATACTAAAGAGTAGATAACCCCATGGGTCGCCAACTACGGAGCAGATAACACGTGGGTCCTTAACCATATAGTAGATAACACCATGGTTTTTCAACTATGGTGTAGATAACCCCATCGAAAGTCAACTATGGAATAGATAGTGTTATCTATTCCATAGTTGACTTTCGATGGGTCGTCAACTACGGAGTAGATAACCGCATGAACCGTCAGGTATGGAGTAGATAACCGCATGGGCTGTCAGTTATGGAGTAAATAACTTCATTTCGTCTTACACTTTAGAGTAGATAACCACATTAAAGCGTCTACCATGCAGATAATACCACAGAATTCGTCTACTGTCTACTGTTAATTAGATAACCCCTGTTTCGTCTGCCATAGAAGAGATAATTTCAAGTATCGTATACAATGACCACCATGGATGGTTAACTCAGCAGTAGATAACCCCATGGGTCGTCAACTATGTAGTAGATAACCCCATGGTTATAAACTATCTGTCAACTATACGATAGATAACACGGTATCGTTAACTATGCAGTGGATACGCCTTGTTGTCTCAAAGTAAATACATTTACAAAAGGAATCAGCGATATAACAATACCAAATCAAGGTCAAAATGTGGACTATTTGGTTCTATTATTCAAAAATATGCCAACAAGTTTTCTTTGGGATACCAGACATAGACATACGAAGCAGTAGCCTTCTACAAACCTTGTTCCGTCTAATTAGCCTAGTTAGCCTGCTTGAAACTGGAAACTCTTTTCCAGATTTGATGGAAAATTTCACATTATGTCTATTACCTGAACCTAGCATGTTTTCTTCACCAATTCCCAAATTAAATTTATGGAAATTAAAACTGATTCAATTGTATAATTCACACCACTTAATTTTTTCGCTTCTAATTGCTTTGGCTTTTAACCCCAAAACCATTTGTACAGCTCCAAGCTAACCCACACTAGCAATCCAACCAGGCGGTGGTGCTGATGGCCCTGCCAGAAATGGCGTATCTTCAAGTGAAAATCTATTTCACGTGTTTGCCAAACATTCATCATTTCTCGTGCCTGGGAAGAAGCCAAGCAATACATATGTACTTATAAGACGTCGCCCCTTGGCATGCAACATTTGTTCAAGGTATTGCTTTTCTTTCGTTTTTTGTGCAAACTAAAAATGCAAATATGTTCTTTAGTACACATACATGTTTAAACACTTGTTTTCTTTGCGAACATGTTCTTTAAATATGTTTTGATAATTATATATTCACAAAAAAAAAAATCAGAGGCGATTATAGAAATGAATAGAAGCACAAGGAGAGAGAATTCTTCTTTTAAATTCAAAGCGAATGTAAAACGGATATCCGTTGGCTTTTTGCAAAATTTCAAAAAACGACATACAACCGACTAACAAACCTACCAAAGTAGTGTTTTCTAAAGAAATGGCAGATATAATCAAAGAGTTTTTTAATTGCTTTCAGCTTTTTAGAGGAAATGCGTAATGAAGGAATTGCAAAGGAAATGTCTAAAGAAAAAAATTAATATTTGCTACAGGAGGAAAAATTAGGAAAAAAAACATTGAGTTTAAATGTCAAAAAGTGCAAACGAAACTATTCAAACATAGATCAGCGTTCTATGAAATACTTGGAACTTTATTTAAGGAGTTATGACCGTTTAACATTTAGGGAAAATTACCCTACAGATTGTCTACAGTAGAACAGATAACTTAAAATGGTCATTTAGGTTAGAGTAAAATAAAAAAAAAAAACAAAATCGATAACCTTCGGGATTATCTAAAATCAAATAGATAAGCCTTGGTCATCTAATATAGAGTAGATGATCATATGGACCATATACTCTAGAGTAGATAACATCAATGGGCGTCTGATAACATAGCATAGCAGTTCTACTATAAAGTACATGATCTCTAGAATGGTCTATTCCGTAGTAGATTATCTTGTGGGTCTTTTGCAACTGCATAGATAACCGCACAGGTCCTTTACTATAGAGTAGATTAAACAATGGGTCGTCTGCTGTAAAGTATATAATGCTAGGCGTAGGCTACTTTAAAGATAGTAACCCATTCGGACGTCTTTAATATGATAGGTTATTGCAAAAATCATCTTATATAGAGCATATTATACCAAAATGGTCTAATACAGAGCATATGATCCCAAGGTCGTCTTAATAAAGCAGACAACTCCATGAGACGTCCACTACAGAACAGATTATTTAATGTTGTTGTCTACTTGGAGAGGTTTAAAATATGGGTCGCAAACAACAAAGTAGATAAGTAGGTTGGCGGCTATAAAATAGATAATTCAATGGTTCGTTTAATTTAAATATGATATATGGATAATACCATTGATTATATACTTATACTATAGACAAGATAGCGCCATGGTTTATTTACTGGAGTGGATAACCCCATTGTTTAGTGTTCTATAAAGGTAACAAAAACCCATGAGCTGTCTACTTCAGTGTAGATAATCCCATGGATTGTCCAATATAGAGTAGATAACCCAAAGTACGGTATATCACTACCATCGTCTACATGGGTAGTCGACAATGGATTAGTTTACCCCATCGGCCGTCTACTATGGAGGAGATAGATAATTCATGTGTCGTCTACCAAAGATTAGATAACCACATACCAGTTAACTATTCAGTAGATAAACCCTACAACTATGCAATAGATAATCTCAAGAGTCATTAACTATGCAACAGATATTCTTTGGACTATCAACTATGCAATAGATAACCATGGGTTGTCAACTATGGAGTATATAACCACATAGTAGAGTAGATAACTACAATGGAGTAAATTGCCCTATCGGCTATGTAGTAGATAGGTAAACAAGTGTAGAGTAGAATACACCCTGGGTCAACTACAGAGTAGACAACCCCATGATTTGGCAAATATGGAGTAGAAATCCACATGGGCCCTTTAGTAGATAATCCCATGGATCGTCTGCTAAAGTGTAAATATCCCCATGGGTAGTTAACTATGGTGTAGATAACCACATGGTTCGTAAACTATGGACTAGATAGCCCCATTGGTCCTGATCTGTGGAGTAGATAACCCAATGGGTCGCCAACTATGGTGTAGATAACTTCAAGACACTTCAAGTACGCATTAGATATTAGATCAAGTATGCATTAGATAACCTCATGGGTTGTCAAATATAGAAAAGATAACCGCATGGGTCGTCAACTATGGAGTAGAAAATCTCAATCATTTCCTATAGAGTAGATAATCCCATGAATTGTCTTCTATGGAGTAGAAATCCCCACTGGTCATTTGTTATAGAGTAGAAAATCCAATGGGTCATTCGCTATAGAGTAGAGGGTCATCCTCGTCAGCTATGGAGTAGATAAACCCATGGGTCGTCACGGAGTAGGCATCCCCATTGATCCTCAACGATGGTGCAGATAATCCCCTTGGTCGTCAACTATGGAGTAAATGACCCCATGCGTTGTCAACTATGGTGTAGATAACCCCATGGGACATCAACTATGCATTATATAACCCCATGGGTCGTCAACTATGGAGTAGATAACCGCATGGGTCGTCAACTATGGAGTAGATAACTGCATGGGTCGTCAACTATGGAGTAGATAACCGCATGGGTCGTCAAATATGGATTAAATAACCCCATAGGTCATCAACTATGGAGTAGATAACCCCATGGGTTGTCAACTATGGTGTAGATAACCCCATGGGACATCAACTATGCATCATATAACGCCATTGGTCTTCAACTATGGAGTAGATAACCGCATGGGTCGTCAAATATGAAATGTATAACCCCATGCGTCGCCAACTATGGAGTAGATAACCGCATGGGTCGTCAACTATGGAGTATATAACCTAATGGCTAATCAACTATGGAGTATATAACCTAATGGCTAATCAACTATGGAGTAGATAACCCCATGGTTTGTCAACAATGGAATTGATAACCCCATGGATCTTTATGGATTGTAAACGATGAGGTGGATAACACCATAAGTCATCAACCAGGGAGAAGATAACACCATAAGTCGCCAATTATGGTGTAGATAAACCCATGGGTAGCCAACTATGGTGTAGATATTCACATAGCTCGTAAACTATAGAGTTTGTAACCCCATTGGTCGCCAACCATGGAGTAGATAACCGCATGGGTCGTCAACTATGGAGTAAATGACCCCATGCGTTGTCAACTATGGTGTAGATAACCCCATAGGTTGTCAACCATGGAGAAGATAACCCCAAGGGTCGTCAACTATGGTGTAGATAAACCCATGGGTAGCCAACTATGGTGTAGATATTCACATATCTCGTAAACTATAGAGTTTGTAACCCCATTGGTCGCCAACCATGGAGTAGATAACCGCATGGGTCGTCAACTATGGAGTAAATGACCCCATGCGTTGTCAACTATGGTGTAGATAACCCCATAGGTTGTCAACCATGGAGTAGATAACCACAAGGGTCGTCAACCGTCAATTATGGAGTAGATAACAGCATGGGTCGTCAACTACGGAGCAGATAACCACAAGGTCCGTCAATTATGGAGTAGATAACAGCATGGGTCGTCAACTACGGAGCAGATTACATCATGAACCTCCAACTTTGCAACTTAACCCTATGGTCGTCAACTATATAGTGGATAACCCCACGGCTCGACAACTATGCAGTAGATAACCCCATGGCCCATTTTCCATAGGGTATGTAAACCCATGAATTGTCTGCTGTGGACTAGATAACACCACTGGTAATCAACAATGGTGCAGGAGTCAACTATGCAATAGATAACTCCACAGGTCGTCAATTATGGAGTGTATAACCCCATTGGTCATCAACCATGGAGTAGATAACCGCATGGGTCGTCAACTATGGATTTGATAACCGCATGGGTTGTCAACTATAGTGTAGATAACCTCATGGGTCGTCAGCAATGGGGAAGATAACCTCATGGGTCGTCAACTATGGAGAAGATAACCACATTGGTCGTCAACTATGGAGAAGATGACCACATGGATCGACAACAATGCAGTAGATAACCCTATGTGTCGTTAACTAATCAGTAATTAACGCCATGGATATTCTACTATGAAGTAGGTAAACCCATGGATCGTCAACTATGCTGTAGAAAATCCCATGGGTCGTCAGCTAGGCATTCGATAATCCTATGTGTTGTTAAATATGCAGTAGATAAACCTATATGTCGTTAGCAATGCAGAAGATAACCCCAAGGATTAACTACTATAGCGCAGATAACCCGGTGGATTGTCATCTAAGGTGAGATAGTACCATGAATAGTCAACTATAGAGCAGATGAGCCGTATCGGATATGATGATCGGATGCTGTAGATTAGATGATCCATAGCATTGCCTTCTTTACAAAAAGATCCCTTGGGTCCTCTACCATAAAGTAGTTACCCTTTTTGGATTACCTAGCAAAAAGTAGTTGGCGTCTTTTGTTCATATAAGTAACCTAAAGTAGATATCCCTTTGGGTTATCCCTACACTTTTGCTTTTCTCTGCATTTTTCTATTATTCCTAGATTTTTTTAAAGTTAATTCTTTTTAAACACTTCAATTGTTTTAAAATCCTCTACATAAGTTTTTTCCAAACACTTCAGCCTTTGTTAAGCATCCTTTTTTTGTATGCGAATCCTCAAACAATGTAATGTTTGCTTTGCTCTTTTTTCTTTCTTCGAAATATGACTATCCATCCACCCCAAACCATTGGCGATTCATTCATAAGTTTAGCCGGTGGAGGAGGAGGAGCAGGTACCATAGAATAGAGAGGGCACTTCAATAGCAAAATCTTTTGAAAAAAATACGAAAAAATCACTGAATAGAGATGCACCTTTAAAGTCTTCCAACTATGTATGTTAGAGAGGCTAAAGCAAATACTCGACCTTGAACTTTTCGGCGAGTGAGTGTGTATCCTTTGGGCGTGTAAGTGCCTTGGTGTGAGTATAAGAATATTTTCTCTAAGGATATTTGTCTATATCTGTAAAAGATTTTTTCGCATATACGTTTATGTTAAAAGCTTAGAATGCTTATACAAACACACCCTTGGAAACATTTACGTTAAGAATGTGCCAGAGAGGCAGAGAGAGAGCAGATACCTTTTTTCCGAATCATAAGTTTGCAGTATTGTGTGTGATTATTGAGATACCAACCTTTCGGGGGGATTTTGCAAATCCTTTTCATCTTCTTCTGGTAGTACGGCCAAACCTGCAGAGTTGGAGTTTGCTGACGAGGATGAGGAGGATGTCGTTAAAGCGGAGGATGAGGTTAACACTGCTATTGCTATTGAGCTTGAGCTAGAGGTGGATTCGTCTTCTCTTAAATGGTGTTGCTCTAAGCCGGCATAGGGAAGTGGCGGAGGAGAACATACGGATACGGAGTCCTCCTTTTGTTGCTGCTCTTTGGCTAACTTGGATTTGTCTTTGGTTTTGCTTTTGGACTTCTTGAAACTGTTCGATGTGTCAGTGGACGATGAAGAGGACGATGTGGAAGATGCTGAGGAGCAAGCGGACGAGGTGGCTGCCGAGGAGTTGGACGATGAAGATATTTGGTATTTTTTCGATGAAGAAAAACTTCTTCTGATCGATTGTAGACTATAGCGTATAAATGATTCCCGTTTAATTAGCGGCGATGTTTCAATATCTTCCATGGTTTTGGACTTCATCACCGGTTTGTGAGGATTGTCCGTATGAAAGGTCAAAGGTCTTTTGCAAGAGCTCGAAACTCCGGGCTCGCAATCAAAAATTGCCTCCGGTTTCCTAAGAATGTGGCGGTACTCCTCCAAATCGTCACAGGAATCATAGGTAGATTTGGCTTTCTTTAGCTTGTTATGCTTGGAAGATTTCTTGGGAACCTTATCGATTTTATCAGGCTTCAATGGCTTTTCCTTAGCTTTGTTTTTGATTTCCTCAACTGGCGATGCTTTAGCTTCGTCCAGCAACATGCTGTGATAACTCTCAAATTCCTGCAGTTTTTGTGGTATATTCAAATATTGGTGTCTACGCGCATTACTCTTATCTATGAACGAGTACGATTTGATAAGATATAAATTGGATTTATTCTTCTGCAGTTGGGTTTTCTGCTTGATATCAAACACCTCACTATCGCTGGTGTGCAGGTGATGATCTTCCGACACATTAGATCTCGAGGGCAGCGATTCTGATGGACCTAGGGGGCTGTCATCGCCACCACAGGCTCCCGTTTCGTCGTCGGAATCTTTGCAGGACTTCTTTTTGCGAGCCATTTTTGTAAAGTTTAAACATAAAATGCTTTGATATTTGCGGGAGAAAAATAGGGCCGTTTCTTGGAAAGCTTTTTTAATCAAAAGATGTTTCTTAAAATTGCCTCTTTTTGATATCACTTTTTTGTCTATAGCGACTATTTTTGATCCGTTATATTATTGTGCGAACTTTTGGACTCCATTTTAAAGGTATACTCGAGTTTTATCAGTTAAATTGGTGTTTTGGGATAACTTTTCAGACCGATTTATCTTTCCTTTAAATTTATTAAGGCTTTAATTATTGCACTTCCTTAGATTCTTTATATTTCCGCACTTTTTTTTAATAAATTTCACTTATTTGTTGTTTTGTCTCAAATTTTGGGACACTTTTCTATTGGGATTTCTCGTTGCTCTTCCTGTTATATTAGGATTTAAATCATTTTTTTAACACATCTAGTTATGATTTATTTGAATTTATTCCCAAATTTTAATTTCCTTTATGTTTTAAACCACAATTTTTTGGGACATTTTTGTAGATAATATATTCCACTTTCTTTTTTTTCGGTTTTTACACTTTATTTGGTGATTTTCTGTAGATTACACGATTCTAGATGATTTGGACACACTTTGGACAACATGTCAGCTTTCCATTTATATTTTTCCTTAAGGCATTTCTTTAATTAAATATCAACAATTAAGACTTTGGGACAGTTGCGGTCGATGTTTTTTTTTAATTTTCAGCTATGTGGTTTATTTCCATTTCACTAAATTATATTATTCTTTGGTTATTTCACTCTATAGTTAAGCTTTTTGTTTGTTTTAGTTAAGTTGTTCGCAGTTTGGGACATTTGTTGGTTCACGTATCTATTTGGTGGTTTTGTGTGTTATCTTTGGTAATTTATATTTTTTTATGCTTACTTTCCTTTGGAGAAATTCGATAAGTAAGTGTTTTTATTTTTATCTAAACTGTCACAAAGTTTTGGGACATTTTTATCTACAATTAAAAAGAAAAAATATTGAATGTACATAAATCATGATACTTTTAAAACTATAACTGATAGTCCCAAGACATTTTAATTAAGTTTCGGGCAGTCTAAGGTGTCCCAAAGATTTTGGAACAATTATTTTTCAAAAATCTGTCCAATTTTTAAGATGTCCCAAATTCTTTTTTAATAAAATTATATCTATATTGAACTTTGCATGCAAATTTCTGTTAATTGTAAGTTGAATTTATAACTATCAAGTTGTCCCAAATTTTGGGAAACAGATTTTTCGCACAAATTTCTGTGTAAAATGTGTAAAATTCACTTTTGCTCGTATTTTATTTTACTTCTTTATTTGTTTATTTCATTATAAGTATAAGTATTCATTTATTTTATTGTTATAATAATTATAATTAATTATAATTATATTATTTTTCAATCATAAATTTAATTATTTTATTTTTTATTTATACAAATTGAGTTTATTTTTATTTATAAAAATTATATCCAAAAAAAAAAAACTTAAAAATATAATAAATAATAATAAAAAATAATGTGTTGGTGTTATTAAAATAATAATGTTATAAAATAATATAATATATAATAAAAATTAAACCAATTTGTTTTGTTTATTATTATTTTTTTAATTTTTATTGTCTTTAATATTTTATTTTTTAATATGTAATAAAAAATATAATAAAATATTGAAAAATATAAAAACATTAAAAATAAAATATTGAAAAATAAAATATTTAAAAATATTTTTTTAAAAATATAAATAAAAAAATAAATAATAATAAAAAATTAAATAGATAAGTAAAGCAAATAAAAAACTACAAAAAAAAATTAAATATTAAAAAATAAAATTAAAATTAAATAAATAATAATAAAAAAATATAATTATATATTAAAAAATGTAGTAAACTATTAGAAATAGAAATAAAATAAATAGAATTTTAATAAATAAAAAAAAATATTATAAAAATTAAATTGACAAATAAAACAAAAAGTAAATAAGAAATATAACATAAAATTAAAACATATTATAAAATATTAGAATTTGTTTTTATTCGACCTTTTTGATATGAATTAATAGCCAATAAATAGTCAAGCTATTATAAAATATTAAAAAAATATAATGAAATGAATAAAATAAATCAAAACAAATAAATAAAAAATCAAATAAATAAAAAATAAAGGAAATAAAATAAATGACAAATATATCAAAATATTAAAAAATATAATAAACCTTTAAAAATATAATGACAAAACATATACAAAATATGATAAAACAAAATAAAACCTTAAAAATGTTTATTTTTATACATAAAGAATAAAAGCTATTTATTTTGTTTGTTATTAGTTGTTTTAATTTTTATTGTCATTATTATTTTATTTTATTTTTTAATATGCAATAGAAAATATTAAAAAATAAAATATTAAAAAAATTAAATTAAAAAATAAAACAAAAAATATATAAGAAATAAAACAACTAAAAAATAAAAATAAAACATTATAAAATATTAAAAAATATATGAAATAAATTAAAAAAAATAAATAAATAATTAAATAAATAAAAAATAAAGGAAATAAAATAAATGAAAAACATAACAAATAAAATATTAAAAAAAACTAATAAAATATAAAAAAACAACAAAATAATAAAAAATATAATAAAAAATTTAAAACAAGTAAGAAAGTTTCAGTCGGGTAAACCGACTAAGGTATACCCTCACTTTGTGAGTAATGTAATATTGAATATTACACAAATTATTCTGTCAATTTTTGTGGGAGGTACCAGAAGGGGTTTAAGAAATACACCTATATTTCGCTGACCACTAGATACATTAAATACATTGCACTGTGCCGAATTGTATCCGTTTATATGGACTAGTATATTAACGTTGAGATATTAAATTGTGGTATAATGTGGCCATTTTGTGTGGGAGGTACAAAAAGGGGCGTGGTGATAACGCTAATTTTTCACTGGACTATAGGCATTATAAAAGCATTACACTGCACAAAATTTCAAGTAATTGTATACACTGATATTAATGTTATAAACTGTTAACTTTTGGTGCAAAATGGTACCTTAGTGGGAGATGTACCAAGAGGGGCGTGACAATAACGCCCATTTTTCACTGGACTGTAGGCACTATAAAAGCATTACACTGTACAAAATTTCAAGTATTTTTATACGCTGGTATTAATGTTATAAGCTGTTAACTTTTGGTGCAAAATGGTGCATTTGTGTGGGAGGTACCAAAAGGGGCATGGCAATTTCGACCATTTTTCTCGAGTTGATAGCGACTAACAAACTAATACTATGTGTGGAATTTCAGAAGATTCGAATACGTATAATAGCAGTTGTTAAAGAATCAATATTTCACAACATTTTAACCCTTTGTGGGGGAGGTACCAGAAGGAGTGGACCAATATGGCCCATCTTCGAACTTAGCCGGAGATAGAAAAAAATATTACCACATACCAAATTTGAAGTCTATCGGTTACTCCTTTCGAGAGTTATCGTGCGCACCAGCCAGCAGACAGACAGACAGACAGACAGACAGACGGACGGACATTGCTCATTCGACTTAAAATGACCCAAAACGGATTTCCGCCGAACATACTTGGGGTCTTAGGTCACTGCTTCGATGTGTTACACTTTTTTCCGTAGCAAATGATATATACCCTCGTCACACTAAAGTGAGGGTATAAATATAGTGACAGTACATATACAAAATATGATAAAATTCAATAAAACCTTAGAAATTATTATTTTTATAAATACAAAATAAAAACTATTTAATTTGTTAATTATTATTTTTTTTTAATTTTTATTGTATTTATTATTTTAATTCATTTTTAAAATGCAAAAGAAAATATAACAAAGTACTAAAACATATAATAAACCATTAAAAAATATAAAAACATTACAAAATATGAAATATAAAATACATATTAAAAAATAAAATATTTTAAAATAATATAAATTTTTTTAAAAATATAAATGAAAAAATAAATAATAAAAAATATAATCAAATACTAAAAAATATAATATACTATTAAAAATAGAAATAGATTATTAAACAACAAAATAAAATAATATATTAAAAATAAATATTGCAAATAAATTAAAAAATAAAAAACGACATATATTAAAAAATAAAGTAAAATATTAAAAAATAAAATAAAACATTAAAAAATCAAATACAACGTTAAAAATAATATATTAAAAACTAATATAATAAAAAATAAAATAAAATATTAAAAAAAAGAAAATATTAGAAATAAAATTAATAGAAAATATAAAATATTTAATTAAAAAAAAAAACATATAAAAAATAATATTAATAAAAATAAAACAAATGAAAAATAAAATAAATAAAAAATATAATAAAATATTAAAAAATATATAATAAAATATTACAAAATATAATAAAATATTAAAAAATATAATAAAATATTAAAAAATATAATAAATAAAATATAAAAAAAAATTGTTTTTGGTATTGTATTATTTGTGGTATTTAAAAACCAGTCTGTGCTGTGTTAAAAATATAATAAAATAATAAAAAATAAAATAGAATATTAAAAAGTATAATAAAATATTAAAAAATAAAATAAAAAAACGTTAAAAATAAAATAATAAACAATAAACTAATATATAAAAAATAAAATTAAATATTTAACAATTAAATATAAAAAAAATAAAATAATAAAAAATAAAAAAATATTAAAACAATAAAACAATAAAATAAAATATTAAATATTAAAATAGCATTTTATTAAACCAAAATAAATAAAATATTAAAAACAGAAAAAAATAAAATAAATAGAAAAAAATATAAAAAATAATATAAATAAAATTAAAACAATTAAAAAATAAAATGAATATAAAATAAAACAAAACAAAATAAAATAAAATATTAAAACAATAAAATAAAATAAAATAAAAAATTGAATAATAAAAAAAACAAATAAATTAAGAATAGAAGAAGTCTAAAATAAAACAAATAAATGAAAAATATAACAAACAAATTAAATATTATATTATAAATTATATATAAAGTATTAAATTATAAAATATTAAAAAATACAGCATTCAAAATAAAATAGAATATTAAAAAAGAAATGTTAAAAATTAATAATAATAAAAAATAAAATAAGTTAATAAAACAAATAAATTACAAATAGAAGAAATCAAAAATAAAACAAGTAAAAAATTAAATATTATAAAAAATTTAATATTATATTATAATTATGTATATATAAAGAAAATATGATAAAATATTACAAAATAATATACAACATCAAAAATAATATAGAATATTTTTAAATAAAATAAAATACATATTTTATTATATTTTTAATATGTACTTTGTAATATTTTTAATATTTTATTTATTTTTGTTTTCTAATTTTTTTATTTTCGATTTTTAATTTCTGATCATTATTTAAATTATTTCTTATTTATTTTATTTTTAATTTATTTATTTTATTTTTATTAATTTTGTTCAGTATTTATTTTTGTTTTTATAACTACTTCGTTTTTTATTTATTTATTTTATTTTACTTTTATTTTTTTATGTATTTTATTCTTTATTTATTTTTTTATTTATTTTATATTTACTTTATTTTTTTGTTTTTATATTTATTATTGTTTTTTGTTATTCGATTCATGACTTCTCATAGTTTTAATTTTGACTATGGTGTTCGAAATCGTTGTTTTTGTTTTCCTTTTTCTGTTTTTTATTTTATTTTTTGTTTATATTATTTTTTTTATTAATTTTATTTTTTTATTTATATTTTTTTGGTTTATTTTATTTATTTTTTTAATTATTCATTTTATTTTTACATTTTGTTAATTTGTTTTGCTTATATATTTACTTCGTTTTTATTTCTTATTTATTTTATTTTTGATTTATTTTACTTTTATTTATTTATATTATTCTTTATTTATTTTATATTATTTATTTTGTTATTTGATGTTCGTTATTTTGTTTTTTGTTATTCGATTTACGATGTGTTTTTCTTATTTATTTTATTTTTTATTTATATTATTTTTTATTTATTTTTTTGTTTGTTTAATTTATTTTATTTTTTTAATATACATTTTTTTACATTTATTTAATTTGTTATTAATTTTATTGTTTTTTAGAAGATGATAGAGTGTTGTCTATCGAAAATGCAGTCAATTCTACCAAGCAATTGAAACTCTACCATTTTTTGTATTTGTTTCTATAGAGTGATTTTTTAAGAGCTTTCGGATTTGATTTAAAAAACATTTTATTTATTTTATATATATAAAATAAATAAAAAATTAAGTAAATAATATTTTATATATAAAATATATATAAAATAAATAAAAAATAAAACAAATATAAACAAAAAATAAAAAACATTAAAAACATAAATAAAAAAACAAAATAAATTCAAAATTGTATTTGTGTTATTTTAATATTTTTTCATTTTATTTTTATCTGTATTTTTTATTCAGTTTATTTTATTTTGTTTTACAAAATTGTTTGTTTGTTATTTGTTAATTTGTTGTCATGCTGATTTTACTGTTTATTTTTCAATTTAAACCTTTTTGTTGTTTCCCACGTTTTTGAACTAATTACAGTCTTCTTTATTTTATATTTTTTGAATACAGATTTTTTGGGGGGTTTCTTACATAAATTATGTGGTAGTATATTATTTTTGTTTCTATTTGTTTTATTTAATAAACTCATTAAGGTTAACACTCATGATACACGGACTTAGCAGAGACACACATATGTACATATACACACACCCAATCACACTTTAGCACAATCATTCGTTGTTTTTTGGCGTTTGAAAATTAACAATTTTCTGTTTATTTATTTATATTTTTGCATTCCTTTTATTTTATTTTGGGTGTTGTTGATTTTTTGAGATTTTTTTACAGTCCCTCGACTATGATTTGCAATTACTTTTTTATTTTAAATATTTTCTTAAAATTCTAGCACTTTTTTATAATTTAGTATAACATTTTTTTCTATTTGTGTATATTTTTTAATTTTTGGTTTTCTTCTTCAATTTTCTTACATCTGTTGGGCGAAAAAAAGACACAAATCACGTTAAGAAATACGAATTCACCACCGCCCTTTTTTACATTTTATTTTTGGGGGGCGGCTGGCGGGCGCTATCTGGACAGACAGTCAGAAGTGTTTGTCGGACAACAGAAACACGACGGCGACGACGACCACGACAACGACAAACACTTTTTGGTATTTCTTTAGACTTCTTCGTTGTTCACGTTCGGTAGCTGCTGCGCATCGACCGACCGACCATCACTCTCGCATGTTTATTTTGCACTGAAAATTGTGAAAATGTTGTACACGATTTTTTGTTGACGTCGTCGTCGTCGTCTTTGCCGAATCGCTTTCGTCAGTGTTGTTATTGCTGTTGCTATATTTTTGGTTTGTTGGGGCTGCCTGCCTGCCTGTTGTTATTGGGGCTGTTGATGTTAAGAGAGTGAGAGAGAGAGTAGTGTGGTGGGGTAGCGTGTGGGGTTGTTGCTGTTATTGCTGCAAATATGCCGGTCGTCGTTCGTGCGACCATCGACGAGAGCCTCTTCCTCTCCTACGTTATAACGACGTCGTCTACACTACCACCACCTTCGTCATCATAAGGCTTGGTGTTATTATTTTCACTTGCTTAGTAGCATTGTTGCTGCTCCATTCCGCCTCACCACCACCCTCACCATCCCTTGATAGAGAAACCGAAACCCCACTGCACTGTGTTGTGTTGTGCACACTTAGAAGTAAAAAAGAAAAGAAACAAAAACGAAATCCTAAGAATACTATAATTTTATTTAAGCTCTCTTAAGGCAACAACATGAATTGAATAAAAGCGGAGCAGCACAGGCACAGCATTAACTTTACACCTCAGGCAATAGCAGCGGTGGCAGCGGCGGCGCACAATGAGAGCGGTGGCGGCGGCACAGTGTCAACGACACATTTAGAAGCAAAAGAAAAAAACAGCAAGAGAAACAGCACAGCAGCCAGCACCAGCAGCACCACACAAAATATTTACAGAGTAACAACAAATCAATTTCATACATATGTGTTTAAACAAGTCGCCCGACCACCATGTGTTTTTTTTATCCGTAACACAACAAACAATTCGTAATTTAAATAAATTATATAATTTTAACATTTTTTGCAAAATCAGCATCGAAACACCCCCGAAAGCAACCAAACTACCTGCAAAAAGCTGTACATTTTATAAATGAAATAAATCGAGATAATAAAACGCAAAATTATGTTTTTTTGCGGGGTGACTTTCTAGTGTCTCAATATTTTGGGGCAATGATTTTTAAAACTCCCACTAATTAAACAAAATTTCTAAAGAAAAATTGCAAAGTTATGCAATATTTAGGATATTTGGGACAGCGATTTTTATATTTTCAATTAATTGAATAAAATTTCTCATTAAAACCTAAACAAATTGGGGAAAAATAGAAAATGGTTAGTGTCCCAAAATTATGGGACAAGGATTTTTACACATGTAACAGGTTAAAAAAAATTACAAAATTATGTAATAAAATAAAAAATTTTCAAGGGCTCGAAAATTTTTGGGACGTACTTGGGACATTGATTTTTAAACTTTAATTTAATTAAATAAAATTTATAATTAAAAATTGCAAAATTTTGGACTAAAATTAAAATTATTTTATGTCCTAAAATTTTGGGACAATCATTTTTAAACATGTATCTGGTTAAATAGAATTTCTAATGAAAAACAGCGAAATCATGTAATAAAATTTAAATTTTCTAAAGCTCCAAAATTTTTGGGACATACTTGGGACATTGATTTTTAAACTTTTATTTAATTAAATAAAATTTCTAATTAAAAATTGCAAAATTTTGGACTAAAATTAAAACTATTTTATGTCACAAAACTTTGGGACAATGTTTTTTAAACATCTAACTTGTTAAATAAAATTTTTAATGAAGAAATAGCACAATTATGTTATAAAATTTAAATTTTCTAGAGCTCCAAAATTTTTGGGACATATTTGGGACAATGATTTTTAAACTTTAAACTAGTTAAATAGAATTTGTAATGAAAAATTACCAAATTTTGGACTAAAATTAAAATTATTTTGTGTCCCAAAATCTTGGGACAATAATTTTTAAACATGTAGCCGGTTAAGTAAAAAATCAAATGGAAAAATAGCAAAATTATGTAATAACATTTTACTATTACAGTGGGGATCTTAACTTAATTAAATAAAATTTGTCATGAAAAACTGAAAATTTTGGAATAAAATTGATAAATTGTAGTGTCCCAAAATGTTGGTATAATGATTTTTAAACATGTAAGTGGTCAAATAAAATTTCTAATGAAAAATTTCAAAATTATATAAAAAAATTTTACTTTTCTAGAGCTTCACATTTTTGGGACAATGAATTTTAAACTTTAAAAGCTTATTAAAAAAAATTCTAAAGAAAAGTTGGATTTTGGAACAATAATTTTGAAACATTCTTGCAAATTAAATAAAATTTCTCAATAAAAATTTAACATTTTTTAAATAAAATTGCAAAATGTTCGTGTCCTAAAATTTTGGGACAATAATTTTTAAACATATAACTGCTTAAATACATTTTAATGAAAAATAGCAAAATTATGCAATCAAATTTAAATTTTATAGAGCTCCACAATTTTTGGGACATATTTGGGACAATGATTTTTAAACTTTAAACTAGTTAACTAAAATCTCCAATGAAAAATTTCGAAATTTTTGAGTAAATTTAAAATTATTTTATGTCCCAAAATTGTGGGTCAATATTTTTAAACGTTTTACTGGTTAAAACAATTTCTAATGAAAAAATAACAAAATTATGTAATAAATTTATAATTTTCTCTCATGTTGGGACATATTTGGGACAATAATTTTTAACATTCAACTAATTAAATAAAATTTCTCATTAAAAACTGCAAAATTTTGAAATAAAACTGACAAATTTTAGTGTCTCAACATTTTGGGACAACGATTTTAGAATATGTAACTGGTTAAATGAAATTTCTCAAAGAAAATTGCAAAAATGATGTAATAAAATTAAAATTTTCTAGAGCTTCAGAATTTTTGGGACAATGATTTTTAAATTTTTGAACTCGTTCAATATAATTTCTAATGAAAAATTGCAAAATTTGGCAGTAAAATTAAAATTATTTTATGTATCAAAATTTTGGGACAATGATTTTTAAACATGTAACTGATTAAAAATAAAATTCTAATGAAAAATTCTAGAAAATATAATAACATTTAAATATACATACTAGTGCTTCAAATTTTTTGGGACATATTTGTGACAATGACCTTTTTACACTTTCAACTAACTAAATAAAATTTATCATGAAAAATAGAAAACTTTGGAATAAAATTGATAAATTGTAGTGTCCCAAAATTTTCCAATAAAATTTGGGGTAAATATAAGAATTTTGAAGTGTTCCCAAATTTTGGGAAAATTATTTTAGAAAAATTAGCCAGTTAACCAACATATCTAATGAACGTTTTTGACTCAATTTAAATTTTTTAAACTGTCCCAAAATTTTGGGATAGTGATTATTTCTTAATTTCATATCTACAACTCTTGAGACACTTCCTTTCTTCCTTCCGCCTACGATTATGCAGTAGACAAAAGAAAATAATAGTCTTCTCCCGAAGGAATAGTTCTTAGATTTGCATCATTAAAAGTTAAACTGAGCATTTCATCCCTTTTTTCCTGTTTATGACAATTTTCTGCCAAAGAAATTCATAACAATAGTTTTGCAACTTCATTTATTATTTTTCACAACTAAGTTATGCTTTTGTAGTATTCGAAACAATTAAACACATTGTTGCTCTTGTCTGTGACAACTCTGGCACAGAAGTATTCAATTGTATGCCACTGACGTTGAGAGAAAGCATCATTAAAACTCAGACCAACTCCATCTATTGTTAGTCTTTGTCGTATTGTATACGTAATTCTTTGCAAAAAGAAAATTTGAGGTAATAATTTTGCTCTTAAGTTAATAGACAATAAGAAAAAACTAGAAATAAAATGTCTGATGCTGAGATGAGAGCTATGCTGCATTTTATTATGATTTGAGGTAATTTAAGATCCCCACTAAGGATAATAATTCCCTAGTAAAGATTCTGTCTTAGTACAGACACTGTACAGTACAAACACTTTCTTAGTAAAGAGACTGTCTTAGCTCAGGCATTGCATTTCTTCATTAGAAATCTCGTTTAACAATCAAAGGTCGGCATAAAATTTTGGGACATTCAATAATTTTAAATTTTTTTACATAATTTTGCTATGTTTCCATTTGATTTTTTTACTTAACCAGTTATATGTTGAAAAATCATTGTCCCAAAATTTGGGGACCTAAAATAGGCTAAATTTTACTCCAAAATTTTTCAATTTTTCATTAGAAATTTTATTTAATTAGTTTAAAGTTTAAAAATCATTGTCCCAAATATGTCCCATAAATTTTGGAGCCCTAGAAAATTTAAATTGTATTACATAATTTTGCTATTTTTTCATTAGAAATTTTATTTAACTAGTTACATGTTGAAAAATCATTGTCCCAAAATTTTGTGACATCAGATAGTTTTAATTCTACTCCAAAATTTTGCCATTTTTCATTAGAAATTGTATTTAACTAGTTTAAAGTTTATAGAAATTTTATTTAACTATTAAATGTTTAAAAATCTTTGTCCCAAAATTTTGTGACACAAGATAGTTTTAATTTTACTCCAAAATTTTTCAATTTTTCATTAGAAATTTAATTTAATTATTTTAAAGTTTAAAAATCATTGTCCCAAATATGTCCCAAAAATTTTGGAGCCCTACAAAATTTTAATTTTATTATATAATTTCGCTATTTTTTCATTAGCATATTTTTTAACCAGCTACATGTTTAAAAACGACTGTCCCAAAATTTTGGGGCACAAAATAATTTTAATTTTAGTCCAAAATTTAGCAATTTTTCATTAGAAATTGTATTTTACTAGTTTAAAGTTTAAAAATCATTGTCCCAAATATGTCCCAACAATTTTGGAACCGTATTTTTGTCCCAATGCCCCAAAAATTTTGTCCCAAATATGTCGTAGAAAATTTAAATTTTATTACATAATTTTGCTATTTTTTCACTAGATATTTTATTTAACTAGTTATATGTTTAAAAATATTTGTCCCAAAATTTTGTGACATAAGATTGTTTTAATTTTACTACAAAATTTTGACATTTTTCATTAGAAATTTTATTTAATTAGTTTAAAGTTTAAAAATCATTGTCCCAAATATGTCCCAAAAATGTGGGAGCCCTAGGAAATTTAAATTTTATTACATAATTTTTGCTATTTTTTCATTAGAAATTTTATTGAACCAGCTACATGTTTAAAAATCTTTGTCCCAAAATTTTGTGACATAAGATAGTCTTAACTCTTAGTCTTAAACTATCATTAATTTTTTGTGAGAAATTGTATTGAATTAGCTGAAGTTTTAAAATCACTGTCCCAAATATATCCCAAGAACTTTGAAGCTCTAGAAAATTTAAATTTAAAGACACTGTCTTAGTTAAGAATCTGTATTAGTTAAGACACTGTCTTAGTTAAGACGCTGTCTTAGCTAAGAAACGGTCTTAGCTAAGAAACTGTCTTAGTTAATACACTATCTTAGTAAAGACACTGTCTTAGCTTAGAAACTGTTTTGGTTAAAACACTGCCTTAGTTAAGACACTGTCTTAGTTTAGAAACTGTCTTAGTTAAGACACTGCCTTAGTTAAGACACTGCCTTTGTTAAAACACTACCTTAGTTAAGACACTGTCCTATTATTTTTCTCTTGTGGCAACTTTAAAATATTTCCCTATTTCCCAAAATAACTTGGCAAGAGATTTTTTAATTAATGTCTAGGAATTTTTTTGCGGCTGGGGTGGTATACAAGACAACGTACATAATTACGTATTTTGTCTGGCAAAAAAAATTTATAATGATGTGTCGTTTTTAATTGTTATTGTTAATAAGGCTGATGTTATTTTTCCTCTGTTTTTTTCCTCTTTGATTAAGAACAAGGAAAATAGGAAAATATATATATATATATATATTTATTTGTACGTGTAGTATTATTTTTAATTTTATTCATTTCTCAATTTGTTTTTCCTTATGTTGCTTTTTGATCGTTGTGAGAGGAAGATGATTTTTAATGTGAAAATGAACGTCGCCGATTATAAATCTTCGCATTTCTGTTTTATTACGAGTGTTATTATTATTTATATTTTTTGAGAATTTATTTGAAATACTTTCATTGTGTTTTTATGTTAAGCGACGCGATTATGTTGTACGTCTTTAACATGGAGCTGTTAACGGATCTGCTAAGTGAGCGTGTGTTTTGCGAAAACAAGTGTTTTAAATAAGCAACAAATAAATATCGAAAGAAATAAAAGACAATATTAAGGCAGTGAGGAAAGCAATGGACAATTTTCTACAACAAAATGTAAGTTTTGGATTTATTTCCAATTACCTATCACTTTTATAAGTCAGATTTATCGTTCAACTTGAGTACCTTTAAGGCAGGTATTATGTTCCCATGTCACCGCAAAACATTCATCAACAATCAAACATTCAAATTTTCATCTTGTGCCAACCACAGAATTTGTATAGTTTACATTTTTGATGTTGAAGAAATCGTCGTTGCCACAAGATCAAATATTGTTTTGAAATTTTCACGGTGAAATGCGAACATCACAGATTTTGTGGTACACTTTTAAGGCCTTTAGTATCCTCGGATTTTAATGAAATATATATCATTAGAAAAGTGTTTTTCTGCAGATTTGCAGGAATATATTTTTCGCCGTTTTCAGGAAGATCCGGTTCAGATTATGTTAATGCAGTCAGGAGTTTGACATCTTTAACGGAGCTTCCTGAAAGCGGTGGTCAGTCTATTATATTAAAATTGTTATTATTTTGTTTAGAACAAACATCTAATTGATACTACAAAATTATTATAATTTATTTTAACAGCTGAAAAAAACCACACCTGAACAATTCTCAGTTTTGGTTAAGGAAATGCGGAAAAATCCTCACGGTGCTGAGCCTATTTTTGATTATAATCGCAATAAAATGGAAAAATTTTGGAGTAATTTAACCTCGAGATTAAATGCCCTTGGACCTAAACAAAGAAGCTCAATGGAATGGAAGAAAGTAAGAGTACAAAAGAAAAACACGTGATGATAAATTCAATAAACTAATAATTACAATAAATTCTAAAGGTTTGGTCGGAGCTGAAATTACGCACCAAAAAGAACAACAGTGCCGATAGGGAAACAGGACAGGATAACCCAACGAAAAAGGAACTTTCTCACAGCCCTAAAAGACATGAAGCTGCAACAAATCCTTCAACCTCAGCCGCTGCCTCAGCTTCTACCTCCTCCTCTCACCATCACCATCACTATCACAATCACGATCAGGAGAAAAATTCCAATGAGGCTACCACAATAAAAACCCACAATATTACCTCGTCATCTACCAAATCCGGCTCGCGGGCTCCCTACTCTAGACAACACAGCAGCACATTGGAAACGGAATCCACGAATTTGCTACGTCGACAAGTGGAAAGTGAGGAAAAACTGGTGGCAGCTTTGGAGAGATCCAATGAATTGCAGCTGGAGCTGCTTAAATTAATGGCAGAACAAAATAAGCTGATGGCCACCACCATAGAGGGCATCAATAAATTATCCAGCAAATTTATGGAATTTTTGGAAAATAATTAAATATACAATTTAAGGAGTAAAAAATTTAAATAAACTATATGTTAGTAAAGACATTGTCTAAGTAAAAATACTGTCTTAGTAAAGACATTGTCTTCGACAAGATTTTGTCTTGACAATATCTTAATAAAGGTATTGTCTTTGTCCAGTCATTCGAATATTTAATTTAAAAATTAAACTATCTTTATTTATTTATATGAATTACAATACAAAGTAAATTTTTATTCTAATTTTAAGGTCCAGGGAAAGGCCGGATTACAAAGACAAGATGGCTAAATGTTTGCAGCGACAGACCAGAGCCTGTGGTGGGAATCGAACCCACCACCCCCAATAGGCGAGTACGCTAACAAATGGCCTACGGGGCGTTCAAAAAAAATTAAAGTATCTTTGTAAATTTTGAATATTACTCAAAAAAAATAAAAAATTGGGAATTAAAAACAATTTAATAAAGATAGTGTTTTAGTACAGAAATTGTCTTAGTAAAGACACCGTCTTTAGACTCTGTCTTAACCTTGCGTTTACTCAGGACAATTGAGAATATGTATTATTTGTCAAAAAAGGGAAAATTGTTAATGTGATGTATGCGTCTAGACAATAATGAAGAAAATACCCTTAAAGCAACCCTCGTTAGTGCCATTGGCATCATCAAAATGACTGCTTCCGTCAAGACAATTGCGGAATTTACTGTCATCAAAAAATCAAACACAGTACGAAAACAATGAGACATGTGTAAGTGTATTAGTAAAAAAGTGTAAATGAATTGCTATTGTCTTCGCAAAACTGTCTCGTGTAAATCCCGGGTTAGTAAAGGGACTACTTTGTCAAGACATTTGCCCACGAATATCTGATTTAAAAATACTAATTAATTAATTAAACTATGTATGTAATTTTGGAATATTACTTAGAAAAATAAAATAAAAAATTTGGGAATTAAAAACCATTTATTAAAGACAATGTTTTAGTACAGAAATTGTCTTAGTAAAGTACCTACTAAGACAATGCCTTAGTAAAGACACTGCTGTAAAGACACTGTCTTAGTAAAGTCACTGTCTTAATAAAGACACTGTCTAGGAAAGACACTATCTTAGTAAAAACACTGTCTTAGTAAAAACAATGTCTTAGTAAAGACACTGTCTTAGTAAAGACACTGTCTTAGAAAAGACACAATTCTAGACACTGTTTTAGTAAAGACATTGTCTTTGTAAAGACAGTAAAGACAATGCTTTAGTTAAGACACTGCTTTAGTAAAAACAATGTCTTAGTAAAGACACTTTCTTAGTAAAGACACTTAAACACACTTTCTTAGTAAATTCACTGGTTTAGTAAATACACTGTCTTAGTAAAGACACTGTCTTAGTAAAGACGCTGCCTTAGTAAAGACACTGTCATACAGTACCTACTGAGACAATGCCTTAGTAAAGACACTGTCTTAGTAAAGACACTGTCTTACTAAAGACATTGTCTTAGTAAAGACACCGTCTTAGTAAAGACACTATCTTAGTAAAGACACTTAAAAACACTTTCTTAGTAAAGACACTGTCTTAGTAAAGACACTGTCTTAGTAAAGACACTGTCTTAGAAAAGACACTGTCTTAGAACTATTTGAGACACTGTTTTAGTAAAGACATTGTCTTCGTAAAGACAGTCAAGACAATGCTTTAGTGAAGACAATGTCTTAGTAAAGACACCGTCTTAGTAAAGACATTGTCTTAGTAAAGACACTGTCTTAGTAAAGACACTATCTTAGTAAAGACACTTAAACACACTTTCTTAGTAAATTCACTGGTTTAGTAAATACACTGTCTTATTAAAGACACTGTCTTAGTAAAGACATTGTCTTAGTAAAGACATTGTCTTAGTAAAGACACTGTCTTAGTAAAGACACTTCGTCTTAGTAAAGACACTTCATCTTAGTAAAGACACTGTCTTAGTAAAGTCACTGTTTTAGCAAAGAAATGTTCTTAGTGAAGTCCCTGTCTTAGTAAAGACACTGTCTTAGTAACGTCACTTTCTTAGTAAAGACACTGTTTTAGTATAGACACTGTCTTAGTGAAGTCACTGTCGTAGGACAACACACACTTTTGAGACTCAATTCTGAGAATTGGATGAGAAAGTAGTCCCAAAAATAAGAACTTCTGCATCATTCGTTGAGTCAAGTTGGCTCAATTAAGTCCTGGTCCGTGTGAAAAATACACGGACTTGGCAGTATAGGGTCGATTCTACTACCAAAGGGTAGTAAACCCCTATACTCGGTTTGACGAAATTGGTGTCAGTGGCACCCTCGAAAAAGGTGTCATCAACCTTTGTCCCACAACTAATTAAGACTTGGTGATACCGCTTGACTATATTTGGCAATAATGTA
Organism: Eudasyphora cyanicolor; assembly: GCA_963930755.1. NCBI lineage: Eukaryota > Metazoa > Arthropoda > Insecta > Diptera > Muscidae > Eudasyphora > Eudasyphora cyanicolor. The sequence goes on along the minus strand of OZ005736.1, from coordinate 276,114,388 downwards.
GCTAAGAATATGCTGAACAAGGTTTCTTAACATTTTATGCGAAAAAAATTTTCCCGCAATTTTTTTTGAAAAAGTCAAGGAAAAAAATATTTTTTGTTCTCTTTTTTCAGCATAACTTTCAGGGACTCCTAACTTTCTATTAACAATATTTGGCAAAATTTTAGACAAAATAAATCTAAACAACTTTTGTGAACACACTAATGCAATCTGAACGTGTCTAGGTATCCTAAATAGCTCAAAAAGATCACATTGAACCTCAAAAATTTTAGTATTTCACAATGATGTAACAAATTTTTTTTGATGTAGGGTACGTTCAGCAACTTTATAGAAAATAGTAAGGTCAATATTTTTCTAGCTCCCCCGCTAGACGGTTAATATGTTTTACGATTTTTTTTACGATTCAACAAATCGTAAAAAATACCCCTTAAAATGGGAAGGGCGGGATGAAATGTTCTACTAAAATGTTGGCCATAACATTTTACCCAAAACTTAACACAAACCCCAAAAAAATCGGTCAAATTCCAGTCAAAACGCTCGTTATTGCTCCGAACACCAGGTCTTATGACTAACATTGCTGCACGAACAGGCCAAGGACGGTGTTTGACTGGAATTTTAGTGATTTTTTGGGGTTTGTGTTAAGTTTTGGGCTTTGGTGTGTAGAATTTTATGTCCAACATTTTTGTAGAACATTTCATCCCCGCCTTCCCCCATTTTAAGGGGTGTTTTTTACGATTTCTTAAAATAGGCCCAACAATTACAGTTATGCGGGGGAGCTAGACGGCTAATATGTTCCACAAAAATTTTAGCCTTATAATTTTCTATAAAGTTGCTGAAAATTCCCTACACTTAAAAAAATATTTTTGTTACAAAATATTGAAATATTAACTACTACTTGGGGGTTCAATGTGGTCTTTTTGAGCTGTTTAGGGTGCCTGGACACATTCAGATTGTATATATATGTTCATAAAAGTTGTTTAGATTTACCTTGGCTACAATTTTGCCAAATATTGTTAATGAAAAATTACGAGTCCCTGAAAGTTATGCTGGAAAAAGTGAAAAAAAAATATTTTTTTCCTTCACTTCTTCAAAAAAAATTGGGAGGGATTTTTTTTTTTGCATAAAATGTTAAGAAGTCTTTTTCAGCATATTCTTAGCTACATTATGGCCAAATATAGTTAAGCGGTATCACAAAGTCTGAATTAGTTGTTGCACAAAAGCTGATGACACATTTTTTTGGGGGTCTCACTGATTTTCAGAAACTTTGGAGACCCATAAAAAAAAATTGGTCACCAATTTCGACAAACCGAGTATAGGGTTATACTACCCTTTGGTAGTAGAATCAAACCTATACTGTCAAGTCCGTGTATTTTTTCACTGTTGCACTTTTTTTTTAGCACTTTTTCTATATTTTAACACGGTTTTAACTCGGTATACCGTACGAAATATCTCTTTTGTGTCTGAAGCAAAGTTGGAGATAGGAGAAAAAAATGCGGAACAAAGCTACCCGAAAATGTGCAGCCAGTGCTTTAAAAATCAACAAAAAAAATAAAAAATCAATTTTTACCATTTTTTGCTCAATAACAGATTACAAATCCACAAATATGCTGTTTTTTTTCTTTATAAATTTTTAATTTCTTAAGTTTACTTCATTCCATTTAATTCATCTTTTTTAATGTAGAAATAAAAACCATTTTAATGTGAATTTAAAATCATAAACTTTTCAACGCTACGACATAATTTTAATAAATTCAAAATCAAATGTTTGCGGCATATTTTAAATGCCTTAGCTATGAGACAGAGCAAGATTTAAAATTAACTTTGAAAACAAAGTATTGTGAAAATATGTGTATTTCTTTATGTTTTCCCAAAAAAAAAACAGTTCATTCACATTCAAACTTGAGAGATTTTTCCAAATGACAGAAAATGCATTAATATATTTATGAATTCTTCTTGAAAATGACTGTGTGCGTGTCTCGATATCTATAAATATGTCTGCGGTATATTTATTTATTTATTTTTATTTTGAAACTTTTCCCCCCCGAAAACACTAAATAAACTATACTCGTATATCCGCACAATGTCACCTTTAGTGGGAATAAATGGTGGAGGAGGGAATGGGGAAATGGAGAACACATGTCAAAGATGTGTTTAATAAATGATTAGTGAAATGAAATAAATTATCTGACGAAAAATATATCCAGAAGATGAATGTTTAGCTTTTAAGAAAATCAATATTTTTTTAGTTTAATCGCGCGAACAGCTGATTTCAGATCTTTATACATATGCTTTTGATTATGATCAGCTGATTTTTGCAATATGAGTCAATCTGTCCCAATAAAGGGAAACATTTTGTTTTTATGCATATCTCAAAAAAGCTGATCAATTTTTGTTATTTTTAATGATGACGACAAAAAAAATAGAAATTACTGGCGTGTGTTTGTTTTCGACACTTTTAGGTCATTTGTTTCCTTGCGGCGATTTTATAGCTTATGAAAAAAATAGCTATATGGGATTTTAATAGGGGTTATTAAAAATATTTTTTTGCTAAGTGCTTTTTTGTTGCGTTTTTTAACAACAGAAATGCAAAGGTTTAATTTTTTTATTCCAAACATATTATTTAAAAATACTTTGAAGGCGAAAGTTTGGTTTTTATAATTACAAAAAAAAATAATAATATCTAAATATGATCGGAAATTTCAGTAGGTTCAGATATTAATTTGTACTTTATACTACAAGACTAAATTTCTGTATTTTTAATTATATTCCTAATTATCATAATTTTAAAATTTCGTTTTTTAAAATTCAATTATGTTGTAACAATATTTTTGCAAAGACAGTGTCTTTACTAAGATAGAGACTTTACTAGGACAGGAAATACACTAAGACATTGTCTTTACTGAAACAGTGTCTATACTAACATAGTGTCTTTACTAGGACAGTGTCTTTACTAATATAGTGTCTTTACTAAGATAGTGTCTTTACTAGGACAGTGTCTTTACTAAGATAATGTCTTTACTAAGATAGTGTCTTTACTAAGACGGTGTCTTTACTAAGATAGTGTCTTTACTAAGATAGTGTCTTTAGGACAGTGTCTTTACTAATATAGTGTCTTTAGGACAGTGTCTTTACTAATATAGTGTCTTTACTAGGACAGTGTCTTTATTAAGACAGTGTCTTTACTAGGACAGTGTATTTACTTAGATAGTGTCTTAACTATGAGTGTCTTTACTAATATAGTGTCTTTACAAGATAGTGTCTTTACTAAGACAGTGTCTTTACTAAGACAGTGTCTTTACTAATATAGTGTCTTTACTAGGACAGTGTATTTACTAGGACAGTGGCTTTACTAAGATAGTGTCTTTACTAGGACAGTGTCTTTACTAAGACAGAGTCTTTACTAAGATAGTGTCTTTACTAGGACAGTGTCTTTACTAAGATATTGTCTTTTTTAGGATAGTGTCTTTACTAAGACAGTGTCTTTACTAAGACAGTGTCTTTACTAATATAGTGTCTTTACTAATATAGTGTCTTTACTAAGAAAGTGTCTTTACAAGGAAGTGGCTTTACTAAGATAGTGTCTTTACTAGGACAGTGTCTTTACTAAAATAGTGTCTTTACTAGGAAAGTGTCTTTACTAAGAAAGTGTCTTTACATGATAGTGTTTTTACTAAGAGAGTGTCTTTACTAGGACAGTGTCTTTACTAGGACAGTGTCTTTACTAAGATAGTGTATTTACTAGGACAGTGTCTTTACTAAAATAGTGTCTTTGCTAGGAAAGTGTCTTTACTAATATAGTGTCTTTACTAAGATAATGTCTTTACTAAGATAGTGTCTTAACTAAAATTGTGTCTTTACTAAGATAGTGTCTTTACTAATATAGTGTTTTTACTACGCTAGTGTCTTTACTAAGATAGTGTCTTTACTAAGATAGCGTCTTTACTAAGACCGAATCTTTATTAAGACATTGTCTTTACTAAGACAGTGTCTTTACTAAGATAGTGTCTTTACTGAGACATTGTCTTTACTAAAACAGCGTCTTCACTAAGACACTGTCTTCCCGTCAAATTTCCTAATGCTCTCCGGAAAAGCGTGTTCAACCAAACAATAATCTCATTTACTTAGATTGTCAAAAAAATTATTTAACTAATTATCCATTCAAAAATAAAAGATTTTTTGTGTTTTCAAATAAGCATCAATAAGATTAAAATGGCACACAGCGAGTGAAAGGTTACTGACGTCAATACGACCGACCAGCATTCAATAGTATTTTTGCTGTCATAATTTTTTTTTATTGAAACGCTGGGTAAATAAATGAGAGCTAAGAAAAAAACAAAAGTGCCAAACAACTGATAACCGTTTTATGGACACACTCGTACAACAAAGTGTCAGGGATGAAGACGAACAAAACAAAATAATGAATAAATCTTTCTTATACTCGTACTTAATACAAGCAAAGTCTTATCAAAATCGTCACATAGCATCGCATCATCTGCTGTAGATAACCCCCATTTGCTATCAGAAGATGAACTGTAAACAATTTCCTATAAATATATACTCACATACGAGTATGTGAGAGTATATTTGCTATAATTACTATGGTTGCCTGGCTTGGTGGCCTTAAGCATCATCAAGGAAATTTTAAATATTTAATAAAATAAATGCAAAATGGTAAAAAATATATATTTGCTAAAATTATTTGCTGTGTCACAAACCTCTGCAGTTATCATTGAGCAGTTTTTTAATGAACACAAAAAGTCGGCAAACAAAATCACACCACACAAACATATCGAAAGTCTCGGATATCGAAGTCCATTCTTTTGCCATAAAATTATGACAGCCAGGTGTTTTATAGACCTTTAACAGTCATTATTTTTGTTAAGATAATGGATAATTGTTGCCAAAAGCAACACCGCAATTTTTTTGCAATTTGATATCAAAAATCCCCTCAAAAAAAACACAACGCTACACAAAAAATAATGAAATTGTCAAGAGAATGACAAAGATACTAAATACTAAAGACGTTGTCTTTACTAAAGACGGTTGTCACTTAACACTTAGGTAAGACACTGTCTTAGCAAAAGATATTCTTTATCCAAAATACTTTCTTAGTAAAGACACTTTCTTAGTAAAGGCACTGTCTTAGAACAGACACTGTCTTAGTCACGACACTGTCTTAGTCAAGACACTGTCTTAGTCAAGACACTGTCTTAGTCAAGACACTGTCATAGTCAAGACACTGTCTTAGTAAGGACACTGTCTTAATAAAGACACTTCGTCTTAGTAAACACACTGTCGTATTAACACATTATTTTAGAAAAGACACAATCTTAGTAAAACCACTGTCATAGTAAAGATATGTCTTAGTAAAACCACTGTCTTAGTAAAGACAGTGTCTTTACTAAGACGGCTGTCTTTACTAAAGACGGTTGTCTTTACTAAAGACGGTTGTCTTTACTAAAGACGGTTGTCTTTACTAAAGACGGTTGTCTTTACTAAAGACGGTTGTCTTTACTAAAGACGGTTGTCTTTACTAAAGACGGTTGTCTTTACTAAAGACGGTTGTCTTTACTAAAGACGGTTGTCTTTACTAAAGACGGTTGTCTTTACTAAAGACGGTTGTCTTTACTAAAGACGGTTGTCTTTACTAAAGACGGTTGTCTTTACTAAAGACGGTTGTCTTTACTAAAGACGGTTGTCTTTACTAAAGACGGTTGTCTTTACTAAAGACGGTTGTCTTTACTAAAGACGGTTGTCTTTACTAAAGACGGTTGTCTTTACTAAAGACGGTTGTCTTTACTAAAGACGGTTGTCTTTACTAAAGACGGTTGTCTTTACTAAAGACGGTTGTCTTTACTAAAGACGGTTGTCTTTACTAAAGACGTTTGTCTTTACTAAAGACGGTTGTCTTTACTAAAGACGATCTTAGTAAAGACCCTGTCTTTAGTAAAGACCTGTCTTAGTTAAGACACTTCGTCTGAGTAAAGACACTCCGTCTGAGTAAAAACCATTTTTTTTTATTTTTTTCATTTTGTATAACAGTGTTAGCATAAAAACCACCACTCATAAAAAAAAACTTTATTCCACCAGGTGTTCCTCTAAAAACAAGATAAAAGTTATCACAAGTTTTATTCAAATCTTCTTTCACCACATTTTTGGTAATTAGTCATTGGGCCAAAAGTGACATAATTTCAATTTGTGTCTGACACATTCAAAGATTGTTGAATGAAAAGCAAACGCTTTAAATGATAGACCACCTTCAGCTCAGTACCACCTCCCTCCCCCCGCCCCCTCTCAGCCGAACACAATTAATTCATTATCTATTTATATGAAAAGAAAAAAAATTCAACAAATTATCGCAAAACAAAAACCTTGATATGAGTTCTAAGAGATTTGCCTTCAGTTGTGACGTGATATTGCAAAAGTTATGCATATTTATATATATTATTATTTTTGTTTTTAATTACCCCTTCTGCCCCACCCTTAACATGTAAGTAATAATTTGTCAATGTCAATTCAACGCCCCTTTTATAATAAATTTACAGAAATGCTAAATTGTTTATATATTGAGATAAAGTTCAGTATTATCAATATTTTGTGGCGTTAGTTTCAACTAAAAAAAAAACAATAAAATACAGTAAAAAAAAAGTGCCGAGATTTCCATTAAAAACTATTTCTCGTGACTCGTGTCGTTAATAATTTTGAGAATTTGCGGTTTACGTAAATTGTCTGGGGGGTTAAACAGTGTGCGGCGGCAGTATGAGAACGCCTTGTCCAATTCAGTAATTATTTTAATATTATATATGTATAGGAAACACAGCATAAACCGTTCATTTTCGATAAATACTTTTTTTTATCGAAATTTCAGTTCAATTTGTATATTGTTTTCTTTGCAAATTGATAAAAAATATTCTCTTCTATTAAATGAAAGAATGCTCTATGAAGTGTGGCTCGATTGGCCCTGTTAATTTGGCCTTTTAATTTCGATAACAAAATTTATCGAAAATGGACTAGATCAGTTTAGACAGTAAATTGACGATATATTTATAATAAATGGATGATATATATATATAAACATACAAATTCCATTTCGATAATTTTTTTTACCAAATTTTAAATTAAAAAAAAAATAGTAAAAATTTCGATAAAAATATTAAAATTTATTTTTATTAATTTTTTTCTTTACTAATTTCTTGAAGATGTTTTCTTCTATAATTTTAAAGAAAACACAGTCACCCTTTGATACGATATACCATTTAAATCATGACTTTAAATTTCGATAAGAAAATTTATCGAAAATGGACTTGGTCAGTTTGTATACATAGTATATATGCCGATGATATATTGGTAATATATACATCAAGGTTGCACAGCATAAACATATCAAGTCCTTTCGATAACATTACAATATTTTATCGATATTTTAATACTTATATTAATATGTTTATCGAATTTATTTTTTTTTTTTTGTTTTTGCTTATATGTAAAATATGTCTTCCTCTATAAATGGAAAATAAACATCATAATTATATGGCCATGGCTTTAAATTTCGATAACGAAATTTATCGAAAATGGACTTGATCAGTCTAGGTAGTAAACTAAGGATATATTTTGTACTAAATCGAGGGTGCACAGCATAAACTTACTCAATAAACTTTTTTTTATCGAAATTTCAATTAAAACTTTCACATGATTATCGTAATATTATTAATAATATTTTTTTAGTTGACAAGAAAGCAATCCGGTGGAAAGAATTATTTAACATAAGTTCAGTTAATGATACACGTATTATTATTTATAACACAACTGCTAATTGGCTCATTAAGCAATTATCTCCCAAAACATGGACTTACAAGTCGCAAAGTAGGTCGAAAGTCTAAAATCTTTGTTTACCATATTTTTAAAGTACAAATTTCACATTTTTAATTATTTGTGACCTAAGTAGTAAAACACAAAAACTTGCAATTAAAAAGCATTATTAGCAGAGAATTAAAAACAAAGATGTATTCAGTAGATTTTTAAAGTCATTAAGGGAAGAATGTTTAAATTATAAAACGCAAAAAATTTTAATTAACTTAATTTAGTAAATGTTGTTTTCATACCAATGATTATAAAATGCTTTTAAAGCGTTTGACTGTGGTCGACGGAAACACAAAAGTAAACAAAATATGAAAGTTCAAAGAGAAGAAAAATCAAGTCATTGCCAATGTATAGAACGGAAATAATTTGGACAATTTATAACCCATAATAGTACTCTCGATATATTAAAGGAAAACAATTTTTAAATGCTTATCGATTTTTTCTTTACTGATTTATGGAAAAATATGCTTCTCTTTAACTTGAAAAAAAATCCAGTAATGTTATGACCCGATTTACAATTAAAACATGGCTTTAAATTTCGATAACACATTTTATCGATAACAGAACTTGGTCAGTTTATGCCCTATGCCCACAATATATTCTCAATTCACTGAGCAGGTTTCAATAAAGTCAAAGTAAAAGCTTCCATGTATCGATAACTTGTCAGATATCAGAGGTGTACAAGATGCTTTAAAATGTCGATGACTACATTTATCGAAAATAAACTTGGTCATTTTATTTATGAAGTCTGTCGACAATATATGTATATAAATCATGTGTAACTGTTTCGATAACAAGAGTTTTGAAATAATCAATTGAAGAAGTTAATTTCGATTTACGGTAAATCAGAGCAGATCATTGCAGAATTTTCTTTCAACTTATAAAAGAGGACATTTAGTATAAATTATTAACAAAAAAAAATAAAAAATTTCGATAACATGTACAAAAATCGTATAGAAAAATCGATAAAAATATTTTTATTGTTTATAAATTATTAGAGTAAAAAATTAGTAAAAATTTCGATAACACTTAAAAAACCTAATTGAAATTTCGATATTCGAAGGCATACACCATGTCCAAGTCCACTTCCATAAATATTTTTTTTCGAAATTTCAATTCAATTTTATAGTAGTTTATCGAAATTTTTATTAATTATTTTCTTTATTTTCTTCTTATTTATAAAAGATGTCAACTCTATAAATTGAAAGAAAATGAGGTAACGAATAATGGTGTCAAACATGGTGTAAAATTTCGATAACAAAATTTATCGACATTACATTTGAGCAGTTTATTTATGCAGTAAGTAATTGTGAGTAAAATATTCGATAACAAGAATTCTTAAAGTATCTAAATGATCTTAAAGTATAAATCCATCTTCGACAAATTTTGTTATCGAAATTTAAAGCCTTACTTTAAACTGTAAATCGTATCAGATTATTACGGAATTTTCTTTCAACATATAAACTATTAACAAAAAATAAATAACAATTTCGACAAACCGTTAAAAAAAACAAAATTTATCGAAAATGGACTTTATTTTTGCAGTAGGCCTACGTCATACATTGTGAGTAAATTTTTCGATAACAAGAGATCTTAAAGTATCTAAATGACAAAATCCATCTTCGATAAATTTTGTTATCGAAATTTAAAGCCTTGCTTTAAACTGTAAATGGTATCAGATTATTACGGAATTTTCTTTCAACATATAGAAAAGGACATTTAGTATAAATTATTGAAAAAAATTATTACAATTTCGATAAACCATAGTTTTGTTTTTGACTATTGAGTTCGAGATCGTTGTTTTTGTTTTCTGTTAAACAGAAAAACTAACCTTCTTTAAAAAAAGAAGAATAAGAAATGTGTGAAATGTATTAAGGGTGGTCACTGGTTGGTGGACGATATCGTTTCGGAAGCTACCAAGCAACCTCATCGGCTCATTGGCACAATATGAGAGCAGCTCAATATGAAATAATTGAGAACTGACTTCAAAGTCCCATATCTCCAAAACATTACAGACAGTATTTCTCAACCTTAATACATCCCCACACTTCTTGTTTGGTTTTTTTTTTTTTTTATATAAGAGAGATTTCAATAAAAAACCTAATTGAAATCTCGATATAAAATTTTTATTGAAATGGACTGCACCATTTTATGTTAACCAACTCTATTTTCATTAAATTTGTTATGAATATTAAAACTATTATCGAAATAAAAATTGTTATCGAAATTTAAATTGTTTTATGTTATTTGCTTTTATACTTTAACAGTTTCCCTTAAAATTATAGAACATAAAACTAATAAAAATTTCGAAAAATATTTAAAAATTGGAATTTAAATTTCAATAAAAATATATTTTTTTCGAAATTTAAATTCTCAGAAATTTGTATTAATTATTTTCCTCTATAAATTGAAAGAAAATGTTATATTAATTAATGGTTTCAAAATGTGGTTTAAAATTTCGATAACAAAATTTATCGAAAATTAAAACTATTACCGATATTAAAATTGTTATCGAAATAAATATTGTTATCAAAATTAAAACTGTTATCGAAATTAAAATTGTTATCGAAATTATTTTTTTATCTAAATTTAAATTACATATTTTCAAAATTGAAGTTTTTATCGAACTGAAAACTGTTATCGAAATTAAAATTATTATCTAATTTCAAACTGTAAACCAATTTATAGAACATAAAACTTGATACAAATTTCGAAAAATATTTAAAAATTCGAATTTTAAATTTCCATAAAAAAAATGTATCCATAAGAACTTAGTCAATCGAAATTAAAACTTTTGCCGAAAATAAAGTTTTTAGGAAATTTAAAATTGTTATCGAAATTAAAATCGTTATCGAAATTATTTTTTTTTTCGATTTAAAGGCTGAAATAAAAACAAACGAAAATACAATTTTTTCGAAATTTAAATTGTTATCAAAATTAAAGTTTTTATCGAAAATAAAATTATTATCGATACTAAAAATTTTATTGAAAAATTTTATTATCGATACTAAAAATTTTATTATCGGAGTTACAACTGTTATCGAAATTAAAATTGTTCGAATTTATAACTGTCATCGAAATCAAAATTGTTATCGAGTTTAAAACTGTTATCGATATTAAAATTTTTACCGACAATTTAAGTTTTTTCGCCAATTTATAGAACTTAAAACGTAACACAAATTCCCAAAAGTATTTAAAAATTATAATTATAAATTTCGATAAAAATAGGTATCGATACCAACTTAATCAATCGAAATAAAAACTTTTATCGAAATTAAAATTGTTATCAAAATTAAAATTGTTATCGAAATTAAAATTGTCATCGAAATTAAAATTTTTATTGAAATTTAAGTTTTTATGAAAATTGAAATTGTTATAGAAATTCATTTTTTTATCGAAATTTAAATGTTATCAAAATTAAAGTTTTTATCGAAATTAAAATCATTATCGAAACTAAAATTGTTATTGAAATTGAACTTTTCGCCGAAAATTTCGAAAAATATTTAAAAATTAGAAATTTAAATTTCTATAAAAATAGGTATCGATACCAACTAAATCAATCGAAATAAAAACTGTTATCGAAATTAAAATTGTTATCGAAATTAAAATTGTCATCGAAATTAAAATTTTTATTGAAATTGTTATAGAAATTAAATTTTTTATCGAAATTTAAATGCTATCAAAATTAAAGTTTTTATCGAAATTAAAATCATTATCGAAACTAAAATTGTTATTGAAATTAAAGTTTTCGCCGAAGTTAAAGCTGTTATCGAAATCAAAATTGTTATCGAATTTAAAACTGTTATCGACATTAAAATTTTTACCGACAATTTGGGTTTTTTCGCCAATTTATGGAACCTAAAACAACACAAATTTCGAAAAATATTTAATAATTAGAATTATAAATTTCGATAAAAATAAGTATCGATAAGAACTTAGTGATTCGAAATAAAAAATGTTATTGAAATTAAAATTGTTATCGAAATTAAAATTTTTATAGATATTAAAGTTTTTATGAAAATTGATAGTTTTATCGAAATTAAATTTGTTATCGAAATTTAAATTGTTATCAAAATTAAAGTTTTTATCTGAATTAAAATCATTATCGAAACTAAAATTTTTGTTGAAATTGATGTTTTCGCCGAAGTTAAAAATGTTATCGAAATTAAAATTGTTATCGAATATAAAACTGTTATCGCAATAAATTTTTTTTCGACAATTTGTGTTTTATCGCCAATTTATAGAACATAAAACTTAACACAAATTTCAAAATAATATTTAAAAATTAAACTTTAAATTTCGATAAAAACAAGTATCGATAACAGCTTACTCAATCGAAATAAAAACTTTTATCGAAATGAAAATTGTTATCAAAATTCAAATTGTTATCTATATTCAAATTGTTATCGAAATTTTTATAGAAATTAATGTTTTTATGAAAACTGAAATTGTTATCGAAATTTAAATTGTTATCAAAATTCAAGTTTTTATCGGAATTAAAATCATTAATCGAAACTAAAATTGTTATTGAATTTGAAGTTTTCGCCGAAGTTAAAACTGTTATCGAATTTAAAACCGTTATCGCTATAAAAATTTTTATTGACAATTTGCGTTTTATCGCCAATTTATAGAACATAAAACTTAATACAAATTTCGAAAAATATTTAAAAAATCGAATTTTAAATTCCGTTAGCAATAAGTATCGATAAGAACTTAGTCAATCAAAATAAAAAAATTTTATCGCAATTAAAACTGTTATCAAAATAAAAATTGTAATCGAAATTAAAATTTCTTAAATTTTCATTAAACTAAAATTGTTATTGAAATTGAAGATTTCGCCGAATTTAAAACTGTTATCGAAATTAAAATTGTTATCGAATATAAAACTGTTATCGCAATTAAAATTTTTATTGACAATTTGGGTTTTATCGCCAATTTATAGAACATCAAACTTAATACAAATTTCGAAAAATATTTAAAAATTAGAATTTTAAATTTCGATAAAAATAAGTATCGATAAGATCCTAGACAATCCAAATAAAAAATTTTATCGTAATTAAAACTGTTATCGAAATAAAAATTGTAATCAAAATTAAAATTATTATCGAAATTACAATTTTTATAAAAATTTAAGTTTTTATAAAAATTTAAATTGTTATCAAAATTAAAGTTTTTATCGAAATTAAAATCATTATCGAAACTAAAATTGTTATTGAAATTGAAGTTTTCGCCGAAGTTAAAACTGTTATCGATATTAATTTTTTTATCGAATATAAAAATGTTATTGCAATAAAAATTTTTATCGACAATTTGGGTTTTATCGCCAATATATAGAACATAAAACTTAATACAAATTTTGAAACATATTTAAATATTAGAATTTTAAATTTCGATAAAATAAGTATCGATAAGAATTTAGTCAATCGAAATAAAAAATGTTATTGAAATTAAAATTGTTATCAAAATTAAAATTGTTATCGAAATTAAAATTTTTATAGAAATTTAAGTTTTTATAAAAATTGAATTGTTGTCGAATTTTAAATTGTTATCAAAATTAATGTTTTTATCGATATAAAAATCATTGTTAAAATTGTTATCGAAATTAAAATTTTTATAGAAATTTAAGTTTTTATAAAAATTGAATTGTTGTCGAATTTTAAATTGTTATCAAAATTAAAGTTTTTATCGATATAAAAATCATTGTTATTGAAATTGAAGTTTTCGCCAAAGTTGAAACTGTTATTGAAATTAAAATTGTTATCGAATATAAAATCGTAATTAAAATATTTTTTCGACAATTTGGGTTTTATCGCCAATTTATAGAACATAAAACTTAATACAAATATCGAAAAATATTAAAAATTAGAATTTACAATTTCGATAAAAATATGTATCGATAAGAACATAGTCAATCTAAATAAAAAAATGCAAATGTCGTAAATATAACAGTTTTAAAATTTTTATCAAAATTGAAATTGTTATCGAAATTAAAATTGCTATCGAAATTATTTTTTTTTATAAAAATTAATATTATCGAAATTAATTTTTTTTATGGAAATTTAAATTGTTATCAAAACTAAAGTTTTTATCGAAATTAATTTTTTTATCGAAATTAAAATTTTCGAAATTAAATTTGTCATCGAAATTAAATTTGTTATCGAATTTAAAACTGTTATCGAAATTAGAATTTTCATCGGTAATTTGTGTTTTATCGCCAATTTATAGAACATAAAACAATATAAATTTCGAAAATTATTTAAAATTTCGATAAAAAAATATGTATCGATATGAACTCAACCACTTTATGATATTTTTCAGAAGAAAAATTAATAATAATGTATGTAGAATTATTGTTTAAGTATTTTATATATAGATTTATATATATATATAAATATTTTAGAAATGTTTATTATTACGAGTATATATGTTTATATAGTATATTATTTATAAAAATAAATAAAATACGATAATTTATTTTTTTCAAACTCACCTTGAAAATCTACGCTTAACATCTTCAGATAATGGTCGAGAAGTATATGGTGCTAATCTGTAAAATAAATAAAATAAAAAAGAATAATAACAAAAACACCAATTTAATCTGAGACAACAATAAAATGGGATATTTATATTTATTTTATTTTGATTACAAAAATATTTATAAAATTTTCAAAAATACTCAGAAATTTGTGGGACAAGAATAAAATGGGATATTTATATTTATTTATTTTATTTTGATTAGCAAAATATATACAAAATTTTAAAAAATACTCAGAAATCTTATTATTTAACGGAATTTTCAATATTTATATATTTTCTCCATTTATAATACCTCTATGGTTACCTTACCACAGGGGTTTATAGTCTTTATAAAATTAGTCCATTTCGATAAATATTTTTATCGATATTTTTTAATTTTTTGAAACTAATTTAAAGATGATATTCTCTATAAATTGAAAGATAAGGTAGTGATAAAGCTCAATTAACCGCATAAATCCTGAATTTAAATTACGATAACAAAATTAATCGAAAACGGACTTGATCCGTTTATGTAGTATGATAACAATATAATTATTTTTTTAAGCAGAAAAAACTATATAATAAAAATTAATATAATTCGAACAAATTTCGTATGTATAGATAATCTAAGTATCACATTATTAAACCATTCTTCATCGAAAATCCCTCTATTATTCACTCTCTTAAGCAAAAATTATAAGTTTATAAATTTTAAGAAAAACTTAGATTTTTTTATTTAAATTAATCACATATTTGGCATGTCTCAATAAACTAATTATCACGGCTTTGAATTCTTTGAGTGTAGACCATTATAACATCGCAGAACTTTTTTCTAATTTAATAAATTAAAAAAAACTATATAATAGTGTTTTTCAGAAGAATTATATATTTTATTAAAATAATTAATTGCAGTTATCATAAAGTTTGTCTATATACTTATAATCTAAGTATCACAGCATTAAATTTCTGGAGCATATACCATCATATTGGAGATGATTATCTTTTATTTTCGCTCACTTTCCAATGTCAAATCTCTATATCTGAGGCTGTCATATTTGCTCACATTCATAGATTTTATTAATTTACCAAATGGAAACTTTCAACATAAACTCTCTTCTCTTCTTGGGTTTGTGCCTTCATCTCCCAATCTCTTTGCCCCAAACTGGCAATATTTCATCTGAAATGAATAGAGTAGCCCATCTCACCTATTCTCCAGTCCCTTCCTCCTTGCTCTCTTTATCTGTGACACTGACATTCATTGAAAAATATGGGAAGCAACAAGCCACGAGAATCCACATACGAGTAGATATTCCTTAACGTTATGCTTAAACTGAAGAGAGACAGCGAGAAGAGTAAACTGCATTGCTGATGCTTTTTCTAGACCTTTTATTTCTGCTCTATTTCCCATTCTCCTCCGGTGCAGTGGGCCGAGATTTTCCACCACTGTGAACTGATATTAAAGTTTTTTTTTGTATAACAACGCCCTTGGTTAGTTAATGTTTGTTATTCAAACTTTAGCAACTTATTCCTCCCATTTTAAGTTTTCTTTTCAACAGTTTTTCTATTTAATTAAATTTATAACTAAAATTATAAAATGGGACCTTCTGTACAGTCTAAAGGTAACGTCTGATAAATCCTAGTGTTTAGTCACTTACAATGATTGTACAGCTCTCAGTGATAATTAGTTTTTCTTGGAATTAATTACTCTGATGTGGTTTTGACAAATTATTGTTTTGAATGTGTGGGTATCTCTGACAATGCACGCTTTCATTAAATTAATAAAATGGACGCTTTAATTGCAAACAAACTACAAAACTTCATAATGACAAATTTGCCAAACTCGCTTAAAATGCAGAAATACTATGTAGGAGCCGCCGCCACGTGCCAAGTCATTGGAAAATTATGATGTAGGTTTATATGAAATCAAGAAAAGCGTCTCTAAAAACTTTAATTTTGCTCTTCCGGCTGTTAATATAAAAAGACTACTACTATAGAAACGACTTTTCGGTCTTCTAATTTTAGAAACTTTCTCTTCTTTCTATATATAGAGAACATTTTCCGGTCGTCTAAATAGTATATAGACAATTTTCCAGTCATCTAAATATGGCGACGGTCGTCTAAATATAGGGTCAACTTTTCGGTAGTCTAAATATAGAGATGACTTTCGGGTCATCTAAATGTGGAGACGACTTTTCGGCCGTCTAAATATGGAGACGACTGTTCGGTCGTCTAAATATGGAGACTACTTTCCGGTAGTCTAAATATGGAGACGATTTTCCGGCAGTCTAAATATAGAGACGACTTTCCGGTCGTCTAAGTAAAGTGACTACTCTCTGATCACCTTGAAATAGAGAGGACATTCCGGTCGTCTAAATATGGAGACGACGTTTCGGTCGTCTAAATATGGAGACGACTTTCCGGTCGTCTAAATATAAAGCTGACTTTCGGGTCATCTAAATATAGAGACGACTTTCCGCTCGTCTAAGTATAGTGACTACTCTCTGATCACCCTGAAATAGAGACGACATTCCGGTCCTCTAAATATGGAACCGACTTTCCGGTAGTCTAAATATAGACACGACTTTCCGGTTGTCTAAATATAGACAGGACCTTCCGATTGTCTATATGTAGAAAAACTCTCCGGTCGTCTAAATATAGAGACGACTTTGCGGTAGTCTAAACATAGACACGCGAATTTCCGATCTCCTGAATACAGATACGTCTTTCCGATCTCCTAAATATAGATACGACTTTCCCATCGTATAAATATAGAGACGAATATTCGGTCTTTTACATATAAAGACGACTATCCGGTGTTCTAAATATAGAGACGATCTTCCCGACATCTAAATATAGAGGCGGCTTTTCGGTCGTCTAAATACTGAGATGACTTTCCGGTCGTCTAAATATAGGGACGACTTTACGGTCGCTTAAATATATGCACAACTGTCCAGTCTTCTAAATATAGAGGCGACTTTCCGGTCGTCCAAATATAGAGACGATTTTCCGGTCGTCCAAATATAGAGACGACTTTCCGGTCGTCCAAATATAGAGACGACTTTCCGGTTGTCCAATTATAGGGACGACTTTCCCTTCATCTAAATATAGAGACGACTTACCGGTCGTCTAAGTATAGTGACTACTATCTGATCGTCTTGAAATAGAGACGACATCCGGTCGTCTAAATATAGAAACTACTTTCCGGTCGTCTAAATATAGAGACGAAAGTCGACTTTCCGATCGTTGCATTTGGAATATCTACTCCTTAGTAGAACACTAGTTTGGTTCTCTACTACCTAGTGTAGGACCAGTTGCAATATCTACTCCTTAGTTGGCAACCAGTTCCATTATCTACTCCCAAGTATAGGACCAAATGGAGTATGTACTCCCTTTTAGCTGAGCAGTTGGTTTATCTACTCCTTAGTAGATAACCAGTTGAGTTATATTCCGCTTAAAAAAATACCAGCTGGTTTATCTACTCCTTATTTGAAGATGAGTTTGGTTATCTACTCCTTAGTTTACGCCCGGTTGGTTTATATACGCACTTCATAGTTAAAGACCAGTTGCGTTATCTACTACTTAGTCACATATCAAATGGTTTTTCTACTCCTTAGCTGACGACCCAATAACCCGATAACCCAACTGTATCTACTCCTTAGTTGACGGCGAGTTAAGTTATGTAAAGGGTGTCCCAAGAAGAACGCAATTTTTAAATCTCGCAACATTCGAAGTGTCATTGTTTGACATTTGAATAATTGTTATTGTTTGTTAGTAGAAGGTACGAGGTTAGTAAAAATGGAGAAGGACAGCGAAGGGAGTTCGTTAATTGGGTATTGGAGAGACAACATGAAAATGCTGATTTTGCCGATAAAATCATCTTCAGTGACGAGGCCCATTTTCATCTTGATGGCTTCGTCAATAGGCAGAATTGTCGCATTTGGGGTGCGGAAAATCCTCGAGTGATTCACGAGAAGCAAATGCATCCTCAACGTGTCACTGTGTGGTGTGGTTTTTGGGCTGGAGGAATCATTGGACCTTTGAGGCAGGTCAAGCGCAAACAGTCAATGGTGTTCGGTATCGTGAAATGATAACCAGTTTTTTCTTCCCTAGAATTGAAGAAATGAATGTGGAGGGCATGTGGTTCCAACAAGACGGCGCCACATGTAATACAGCCAGAGAAACAATTCAATTGCTGCATCAGTAATTAAAAAATTGCGCTCTTATTGGGACACCCTTTACTTCTAAGTTGACGACCAGTTTGGTTATCTACTCTTTAGTTCGCAGGCAGTGGGGTTATCTACTCTTTAATTGTAGATAACCCATGAGTTATGTACTTCTAAGTTCACAGCCAGTGGGGTTTTGTCATCCTTACTTGACGACCACTTGTGTTATCTAATCCTTAGTTGACGACTAGTTGTGTTATCTACTCCTTAGTTTACAGCCAGTGGGGTTTCCTACTCCTTAGTTGACGAACCGTTGGGTTATCTAACCATAAAAGACAACTTACCGGTCGTCTTCGTAAAGACAAATTACCGGTCGTCTTCGTAAAGACGACTAACCGGTCGTCTATAAAAAACGATCTACGGGTCGTCTACGTAAAGACGTCTTACCGGTCATCTACGTAAAGACGACTTACCGCTCGTCCAGGTAAAATCGACCTATCGGTCGTCTATATAAAGACAACTTTCCGGCCGTCTTTATAAAGACGAGGTCCCGTTCGGCTATGGAAAGACGACTTCCTGTTCGGCTATGGAAAGACGACTTACCGGTCATATAAATACGACTTCCCGGTTGTATTTTCATCGACGACTATAGACGACCGGAGAGTTGTCTTTCTTTATAAAGACGACATCCCGACGACCAGTTGGTTTATCTACTCCTTAGTTCACAGGCAGCAGGGTTATCTACTCCTTAGTTGACTCCTTAAAGACGTATGTCCCATCGTCTACGTAAAGACGACTTCCCGGTCGTCTATGTAAAGACGACTTCCCGTTCGGCTATGGAAAGACGACTTCCCGTTCGGCTATGGAAAGACGACGAAAGGCCGGAAGGTCGTATACTACTTAGTTGGGTTATCTACTCCTTAGTTCACAGCCAGCAGGGTTATCTACTCCTTCAAGACGAATCTCCATCATCTACGTAAAGGTGACTTTCCGGTCCTCTACGTAAAGATGACTTCCCGGTCCTCTACGTTAAGACGACTTTCCGATCGTCCACGTAAATGCGACTTTCCGGTCGTCTATAGAAAGACAACTCTCCGGTCATTTATGCAAAGACAACTTTGTGGTCTTCGATGAAAAGACAACTTTGTGTTCTTCTTCCGGTCGTCTATAGCAAAACGACTTCCTGGTCGTCTATAGAAAGACGACTTTCCGGTCACCTATATGAAATCTACTTTCCATCCGTTTGTCCTTATGACGCGACGATTTTCCTTCCGGTCTTCTATAAGAAGACGACTTTCTTTCCGATCATCATATCAGTCGACTTTCCTGCAGGTAGTCACTATGCAGAAGATCTTTCTTCGGACTTTCCTCTGGTAGGCTATATAACGATAACTGACTTTCCTTCCGATCGGCTATATAAAGGCGACTTTCCTTCCCGTGGTTTATATGAAGACGTATTTCCTTCGGTCGTCTTCTATACGAAGATGACTGTCGTCCATTTTAACAACTTCGTGGTCGTCTATTAAATCATGTTCCCAGTCTTCTATAAGGATGACTTTTTGGCCGTCTACTAAGATGACTTTTCAGTTCTGCGGCTATAAAGATCACAATTCCTGTTGTTTGCATAAATATAACTTTCTGGTCGTCTAGAAGGACGTCTCTATCGTCTCTTTAGACGTCATTCGTGTCGTCTATAAATATTTCTTTGCCCACTCGCCAAGTGCTATGCTATAGTATTCCACCTCAAACAATTAACGTGTCTTTTTTTGCAAGTAATAAACATTTATCGCATTTTTTCTTTGCAAATTTTTGTTTTTTTTTTATTTTTCTCCTATATTTTATCATTACATCTGCCGCAAAAATTCCAGCACAAAACAGTCATAAATATTTGCGATTTTTACATAAAATCGTCATGCAAAAATAAAACGGGCAAACACGAAAGTCGCGCAAAACATTTCGCAAGGGAGTGACAAAAACTTGTAAGCCGGTGACCGGAGAGCGGTGGCAGTGATGGCGATGATGTGATGTGACAATAGTTGATGATAGAATACGCTGATGATGGTGATGATGATAAGTGGTGGCGGTGTCCCATTCCCGCCGCTGTTGATATGACAGCACTATGTTAATTTTAGAAACATTTGGTTGGTACGTATTTGTTTTTTTTTGCGTTGTTATTTACTTGGGAAATATGACAGCAGCAAAAAAATGCCACAACTGGTGATGGCGCTGCCTCTCCGATGGGTATTAAGTGACGTTGGATTCCAGCACCGGAAAGAGACCCCAACAAAAAGTGGGGGCGTATGGCACTGGCGATGATTCACCTTGTTTGTGTTATCTAAGTGAGAGTAAAATAAATACAAACAATCATCATCGTATTGTCGATGATGCCAAAGAGACTGACAGATAGACGGACGGGACGGAGATGGAGATGGACCGACAGACACCTAGTGGTGACATGAATGAATGAATGTCTGTTAAACGAATCTTTCCGTTTCCGGCTCGGCTAACTATGCCAGAATGGGTAATGATGAGCATTGGAATTCCAAGGTTGCTTAAACTGCGAAAATCTGAAGACATTTTCAGCAAAAAGCATTAATCCCTTAACCACTCAACCTTGAGAAAATCTTAGAGATAAGTAGAAAACCGATGTCAGGTATTTGACGTTGAAGGAGCTCAGCAATTACTTTCTATAAGAGGAACAGATTAGTTTTATTTACAACGGAAACTTAAGATACCACATCAGGGTTCAGGGTCCGACCTTGAGAAAGGTAAGGGGAAAGAATTAATAAGCTAGACATGCTGCGAAACACTTCAAAAAGGCATATTGCGAAACATTCTCCAATAAAGGCGAACATTAATAGAGAAAATTTAGCATATGTTAACGATTTAATCTTTAAACTTCTGGACCCAACTGGTCCTCTACTAAGGAGTAGATAATCCAACGGGTCATCTATTAGGGAGTAGATAACTTACTTGACCGCCAACTAAGGAGTAGATAAGCCAACTGATCATCAACTGAGAAGTAGATAACCCAACTAAAAAGTTGATAAACCACATGGTATTTTACTAAGTAGTAGATAACCCATATGATCATCTGCTAAGGAGTATATAACACATCTTGTCGTCTATTAAGGAGTAGATAACTCATGGATCATATATTAAGGAGTAGATTACTTACTTGGCCACCAACTAAGGAGTTTATAAGCCAGCTGGTCGTCATAGGAAAAGTATATAACCCAACAGTTCGTCAACTAAGAAGTCGATAAATCACCAGGTATTTCAATAAGTTGTAGATAACCCAAACGGATACTCTGCTAGGGAGTAGATAATCCATCTTGTCGTCTACAAAGGAGTAGAGAACCCAACGGGTCGTCCATTAAGGAGCAGATAACCTACTTGACCACCAACTAAGGAGTAGATAAACCAACTGCTCGTCAACTAAGAATTAGATAACCTGGTCCTACACTAAGAAGAAGATGTCTATTAAGGAGAGAAGCCAAATGGTCGACAACTAAGGAGTATATAAGCCAAATGGTCGTTAACTAAACAGTATATAAGCCAAATGGTCGTTAACTAAACAGTAAATAACTAAAATGACCAACTATAAGTAGATAAACCAACTGGTCGCCTATTACGGAGTAGATAACTTACTTAACCGCCAAACAAAGAAGTAGATAAATCACCTGGTAGTTTACTAAGTAGTGGATAACCCAACTGATACTCTGGTAGGGAGTAGAGAACCCAACTTGTCATATACTAGGGAGTAGTTAACCCAACGGCTCGTCTTTTAAGGAGTAGATAACTTACTTAGTCGAGAGACTAAGATGATGTTAAAATCTGCTAACATTAGAGCTTTCTAAAGGTGGCACAATTGATTACATAGTCTAAGTGAGTCTGCCATACAGGTTGCCACTCTTAACCTAAACCTATTGTACACAATAATGAGTATGGTAAGTGGTTGTGCCTATCAGGTGATGAATGTGGTGATGTAGCTTTTTCGTTCTTCGGAGATCTTCGGTAGTGGAGAGCTGGTCTTGAATTTAGGAATACCGAATTCATGGATTTCATGGCAATCCTTTTTCAGAACAACATGTCTGTCTGGTAAACACTGTAGAGATCAGGCAACCTACAAGGAGGAGTACTGTCACCACTAATTTGGATTCTAGAGGTGAATGGAATCCTGTTCTATCTCGAACGCTGTATCTGCAAAGTCGTGGCATATGCGGGCGACATTGCAATAGCAGTAACAGGCCAATTCCCCAACGTCTTCAGATACATTATACCGGCGGCTCTGAATAAATTGGGCCAGATTATTCAGGGCCAGAAGCAGTGGTTTGGATTTTAACCCAAGCAAGTCGGAATTGGGATCTTTACTAGGTAAGAATAATATCCACATGTGGAGGGTCCACATCTACATCGGCTAAAATGGAACTGAGCTAGTCTTTTGTGAAAGTGCAAACTACAGATTCTCTGCAAGTCCTACTCCATCTACTGTCAATTATTACTGTGGCTAGAGAATTTACAACCAGATCAGCATTAAGATTAAACTATCTATCAATGTGGAGGTATATAAACCACGGCCATATGAGGATATCACTCTGTAGCGCTATGGTAAGCGACCGAATGGACTATATACCAACGGTGTACATCTGCGAGAGAAACTTTACCACTAAGATAGCTGCCAGAGAGAACTAGGTTGGTAGAATACCAGGAAATAGAAAGCATCTCCACTTCTGCGCAGATTATTCAAAGCTTGATGAGAATTTTGGCTCGGATTAAAGAAATTACTTCTGATATAACTCACAGCCTATCAGATGATTGCAGTGCCTATCAAACCGAATCAATGCCAATAGGGAAAGTCGCCAAGTGGCTGAGTCGCAACATGGTGACCAACGCTGGCCTTGTCATTTACTCGGACAGCCAGTATGCCATTAAATCTCTGGAGGCTACGTACCTCAATTCACAAACAGCCCTCGACTGCCGCAGATCTCTTAACGAGGTGGAGTAGAAGTTTAACATATACCGCTTGTGTGTAAAGGTCTACCTTAAAGAGCTCCGTATTTCTCATGCGACTGCAGCTAAACCTGTGGAAACGATTGTCACGGCTCAGAAATTATGATCCAGTATATGTGCTGTGAATTTTGTAATTTTATAGAAACCAAATTGTCTCAAAGCCGGGAGAAAATCCTAGTTAGAATCATATCTCAGATGGGTACCACCACAGCCGATTAACCTGCTTGAAGAAGCAAGCTTTGGCTTAGGCAAGAGACAGTCCAATGAGAGATGGACAGTAATCGACACCTGTAGCGTAGCTAGACAAATCTGGCCAAAATTTTACCTAAGAAGTACAAAATATCTCCTCCCACTAAAGATGCAATGACTATCTACGTTAGTAGCAGTTCTGACGGGACACTGCCTGATCGGCAAACGAGCCAGAAGGTTGGCAATTGAGTCCAATGAATTCTGCAGAAGCTGTGACGATGAGGAAGAAGTAAAGAGCATTGAGCACCTACTTAGATACTGTCCCGCATTTGGATAAATGAGGTCTGTATATACTAGGGTCGGCCTTTCTAGGAAATCTGGCATATCTTTCCGGTACCAATGTTCGTGCTATTAATAACTTCCAACAGGTTGGTTTCGTAAGGGGCTTCTAAGCCTGTGTTAGCACTATTGTTCTCAATTGGTCTGTATTTGCAGGTAACTCGGGCTGGCACCCTAACCTAAACCTATATCTATGACAGTTCTGAAGGGACACTGCCTGATCACCGAACTAGCCACAAGGTTGAGAATTGAGTCCAATGAATTCTGCAAAAAAAGTGGAGAGCATTGAGCACCTACTTTGTTACTGTCCCGCATTTGGGTAAACAACGTCTGGATATACTGGGTTCGGCCTTTCTAGGAAGTCTGGCAGATCTTGCCGGTACCGATATTCGTGCTATTAATAACTTCCAAAAGGTTGATTTCGATTAGGGATATCTAAGCCTGCGGTAGCACTAGGGTTCTCAATTGGTCTATATGTGCTGATAACTCCGGCTGGCACCCTAACCTAAACCCAAATCTAAGACAGTTCTGACGGGACACTGACTGATCGCCGAACTAGCCACAAGGTTGAGAATTGAGTCCAATGAATTCTGCAGAAGAAGTGGAGAGCATTGAGCACCTACTTTGTTACTGTCCCGCATTTGGAAAAACGAGGTCTGAATATACTGCGGTCGGCCTTTCTAGGAAGTCTGGCAGATCTTGGCGGTACCAATGTCCGGCTTTTTCCCCGATAACTTGCAACATGTTGGTTTCGATTGGGAGCATCTAAGCCTGTGGTATCACTAGGGTCCTCAATTGGTCTATGTGTGCTGGTAACTCCGACTAAACCTAAATCTAAGACAGTTCTGACGAGACAATGACTGATCGCCGAACTAGATAGAAGGTTGAGAATTCAGTCCAATGAATTCTGCTAAAGATGTGGTGATGAGGAAGAAGTGGAGAGCATTGATCACCTACTTTGTTATTGTCCCGCATTTGGATAAACGAGGTCTGAATGTACTGCCAGACTTTCGAGGAAGTCTGGCAGATCTTGCCGGTACCGATAATCGTGCTATTGATAACCTTGTGTATTAAACAGGTTGGTTTCGATTAAAGTACCACTAGAGTCCTCAGTTGGTCTATGTGAGCTGGTATATACGACTACCACCCCAACCTAAAGCTAAACCTAAGAGAGGAAAAGACTGTTGGGAAATTGTCTAAAATTGGGAATTGAGTCCTGTGAATTTAGCAGAAATGGAGCATATGCTCAATGCTGGACATTCTGGGGACGGCCTTTCTAGGAAGGATCTAGCCGGTACCAATATTCGTCCCATTGATAACCTAGTGTATGAAACAGGTTGGTTTCTTCTAAGGGCATCTCAGTCTGTGGTAGCACTAGGGACCTCAACTGGGCTATGTGAGCTTGTAACTCCAGCTGCCGCCCTAACCTAAAGGTAGCATAAACCGTCTATTTATTTTAAAGAATTTGAGTCGAAATTCAATTTCATCATTTGTTAAAAAAAACTTTGCAATTTGCCTATTTAAGCTCAGACACCCTACCAATTCTTTTCAAACTATTAACCCCTATACCTTCACTGTATGTCCATGGACATGGGACGTTGAAACGTCTCCTCTTTTTCAACATAACCTAACTATCCCCTTTACCAATCGCCTTTGAACCCTTATCAAAACCATGTAAAATAAGTGCAGGGCCAAGTGATAATCCAATTATGAAGGAATTTCGGAATTTGAGACCTTTGCCGAGTATTTTTTACACCGATGACCCTACACACATTGAAGGAAAAATGTGTGAGTGCAAAACTAAAAAATCTGGACTTATTGAATAATGGCTCTCTTTTAAAAGTCACGGTTTAAAACATATGATATTAAATTAAAACAGGATTTTTAGAGGATTCTTCTAACTTTACACTAACTTTATGACAAATTCCAAAAAGAAGTTCGCCAATATCTCAAAGAATTGTTTTTTTACATCTTTCTGTCATTTTTTGGTGAAATGTCATCCCTTCTTTGAACTATGCAGGCGAGAGAGAGAGCAAAAGAGTGAGCAAGTGTGTACGCAAAGAAAAAGAGTATAACGGTTATTTTGTAAAAAGCTTACCTTTATAGATAGTAGTAGAGTATAAATGCGAACATCAGCAGTGCGAAATGTTAAGTAGGTGAGTGTGTGAGAGAGAGAGAGTATGTTGTAAAACGAGAAAATACGAACGCATACAACTGTATAAACATGTATGTAAATATGCAGCTACTTAGTTCTATATAGGTAGTAAGTATGTATCCATGTATAAGTAGATTTTTTTTGTTTTAATGTTGTATCCCTTCTCCGCCGATTTTCTTGGATTGTTTTTGTTTTATCAAATCGAAAGATTATTGAGATGCCATTTATTTAACTGTGCATGGTCGTTTTGAGATACAACCCAAATTGTAGGAAATTTGGGTTACATAATTTTGAGTAAAAATCACACAATATATGCAGCGAAAATGCAAAATTTCGTTAGGATTTTCTTTGGTTCAAAAATTGAAGTTGAGCACATTAAGAATATAAACTTGCAAAAAAAAGAGATATCAAGATTTTTTTTCGTTTATAGATAGATAAAAATTTTGGAAATCCAAAAGAGGTTGTTTATTAATGTTAAGGAGTATTTTTCGTAGGAAGTATTATGTTTTTTTTTTTCAAAACGTCGGGAAGACCACAAATTTTCTTTAATTTTTCTTTTCAAATAATTTTCAAATTATTTTTATTTTATTTTTTGTTCACTTGTTTTTTAGGTATATAGGTATTTTAATATGTTTTTTGTTATTATTGTTTTCTAGTTGAATTTCGTTTTTGTGATTGTGATTTTGGGTTTTGTATTTTTCGCAGATGTTTTCTACACTGAAAATGTACCGAAACTGACGAGTGATTATGACACGGGCTTTACTGGTGCAAAAATTTCCCTGCAGCCGCCGCCATAGCAGCAGCACAAAACGCAAGAAGGGTTCTCTGGTGTATACGCTGCTGCTCTTCTTGGATGGTATCGTTTGGATGATGGTATACATATATTAATACATAGGTACATATCTATAAACGCCCTCAGTTACGAATGGGCTAAAGCTGTTCTCTTACTCCAAAGTACCGTTAGGCCTACGACGTCGTCGCAGCCACAGTAGTAACAACAGCAAATGTTAATATTCCATATGGAATACATACATTAATATTCCATACATGTCAACTGTTAAAGAAAAAAATGTGTATAACAAAATTTATAATAAAATTTTTCGTAAGAAGATAAATTTATTACACAAATTGACAGATGCCGACATAGCGTCGTTTGTTTTTTATTTGCCAGCCAATATTTTGCCTATTAAAATATAAACATTTTTACAATAGGCGTGTTTTCGTTACACCATAAGTGCTTAATTTGTATGGGGAGCTAAGCACTTTTAAGCACTATTAGTTCCCGATGAAGTTTGGTGCTTGTGTTCATGTCTTAATCGAGTATAATGTTGCCAGGTTGGGCACCCTATATTTAGCAATATGGCATCCCATTTTTGGAGAGATTTTATCAATTATTGTGAATTAACGGGAAGAAGAAGAACAAAAATGGGAAATTATTTTAATATTTGCAAAAAGAGTGTAAACAATTGAACATAGAATAGTAAATATATGTTTTATAAATACTTTTCACTAATTTTTTGTCTGTTTCGCACTGTTCTTTCTTCGCAACTCATGACACCATTGCTACCAGATAGTGAAAATCCGCCACTTATTATGTGCCAGTTAGTGGAGGTCAGTTGTTTTCGTTGCAAAGTGCTAAACTAAAAGTGCTAGCTTGTAACGAAAACATGCCTAATGTTTCAGTCTTGATGACATTTAACCTTAAGGGTGTCTTTTAAATACTAGTGAATGCGTCAGGCGTCTGTCAAACTCAAATTTCATCCTACTGTTTTCTGTGCACACAACAACACTTTGACAGACGTCGGAAGCAATTCACTGGTATTTAAGAGATACCCTAAAATGATTGAATAAAGCACGGCAAATATAAAATTTGTTAGGCTACAAATTAAACACGACAAAAGTAAGTCGACTTAGCCCGAATTTACACTAGGCAAGTTTTTTCAGCAGCTTATCATCAAATTCTCTTTTGAACTTGCACGAATAACTCAAAACGTTCAGGGAGAGTTTTTTCCCCCTCTTGCAGACTGCCTTTCTCTCCTATAAAACGACGATAATCTTCTGAACATTCAGCCAGTGTAAATCGGGACAAAGAGTCAAATAAAACAAACTATTTACAGACTGAATTAGCCAAACGTAACCGCACTATTGCTATAGCGTAAGAAAGAAATTGATTTCAACATAATCTACTACGAAATCTGGTCGATTATTTTCATCAGGTGTCAACGACAATTATATTGATAATTTAATGAAATGCCGAACATGTTTCACGTTCCAAACTGAGGAAATAAATCGACTGTAGTCGATTTTGTAATAGATTATCTCATAGTGGAAACATAGTTTAGGAAAGAGTGGCAGCCGGAGTTACCAGCTCACATAGACCAATTGAGATCCCTAGTGCTACCATGGGTCCTGTTGCCCCAATTTTCTACCTTCTCCATCATGTTAGGGTAGGTTACTTTAGGTTAGGTTACTTTAGGTTAGGTTAGGTTAGGTTAGGTTAGGTTAGGTTAGGTTAGGTTAGGTTAGGTTAGGTTAGGTTAGGTTAGGTTAGGTTAGGTTAGGTTAGGTTAGGTTAGGTTAGGTTAGGTTAGGTTAGGTTAGGTTAGGTTAGGTTAGGTTAGGTTAGGTTA
This sequence comes from Eudasyphora cyanicolor, assembly GCA_963930755.1. Lineage (NCBI taxonomy): Eukaryota > Metazoa > Arthropoda > Insecta > Diptera > Muscidae > Eudasyphora > Eudasyphora cyanicolor. The sequence continues at coordinate 276,085,526 of OZ005736.1, read as the reverse complement.
GGTTAGGTTAGGTTAGGTTAGGTTAGGTTAGGTTAGGCTAGGTTAGTTTAGGTTAGTTTAGGTTAGGTTAAGATAGGTTGGAGGTTAAGTCCGAGTTGGAGGGTGTTGAAATGTTGGCTATTGTATTTAGAAAATGTTGCCCAAAGTGATTTCAAAAGCTTTTCCCTAAATCTTTTTGCTCTCCTGCTCTCTCAACTCTTCCCGAGAAATGTCTAATGAAAGAGTCAAACAAACTAAACTATCTAAAGACTGAATTAGCCAAATGTAACCGCACGATTGCTATAACGTATGAAAGAAATTGATTTCAACACTACATTTCCACAATGAGATAATCCTCAACGAAAGGTCATCAGTTGTCAACGACAATTCTCTTGATTATTGAATGAAATTTCGAACAAGAAATTCCGAATCGACTTTAGATTATATCATAGTGGAAACATAGCTTAGGTTAGAGTGGCCGCCGGAGTTACCAGCTCACATGGACCAATTGAAATCTCTAGTGCTACCACGGGTCCTGTTGCTCCTCATCGAAAACAACATATACATATAGGACACACTACGTTTCCAGGTTAGGTTAGGTTAGGTAAGGTTAGGTAAGGTAAGGTAAGGTTAGTTTAGTTTAGTTTAGGTTAGGTTAGGTTAGGTTAGGTTAGGTTAGGTTAGGTTAGGTTAGGTTAGGTTAGGTTAGGTTAGGTTAGGTTAGGTTAGGTTAGGTTAGGTTAGGTTAGGTTAGGTTAGGTTAGGTTAGGTTAGGTTAGGTTAGGTTAGGTTAGGTTAGGTTAGGTTAGGTTAGGTTAGGTTAGGTTAGGTTAGGTTAGGTTAGGTTAGGTTAGGTTAGGTTAGGTTAGGTTAGGTTAGGTTAGGTTAGGTTAGGTTAGGTTAGGTTAGGTTAGGTTAGGTTAGGTTAGGTTAGGTTAGGTTAGGTTAGGTTAGGTTAGGTTAGGTTAGGTTAGGTTAGGTTAGGTTAGGTTAGGTTAGGTTAGGTTAGGTTAGGTTAGGTTAGGTTAGGTTAGGTTAGGTTAGGTTAGGTTAGGTTAGGTTAGGTAAGGTTAGGTAAGGTTAGGTAAGGTTAGGTTAGTTTAGGTTAGGTTAGGTTAGGTTAGGTTAGGTTAGGTTAGGTTAGGTTAGGTTAGGTTAGGTTAGGTTAGGTTAGGTTAGGTTAGGTTAGGTTAGGTTAGGTTAGGTTAGGTTAGGTTAGGTTAGGTTAGGTTAGGTTAGGTTAGGTTAGGTTAGGTTAGGTTAGGCTAGGCTAGGCTAGGTTAGGTTAGGTCAGGTTAGGTGAGGTTGGAGGGTGTTGAAATTTTGAACTTTTGGCTATTGTTTTTAGAAAATGTTGCCCAAAGTGATTTCAATAGATTTTCCCCAAATCTTTTTAAGAAAATAAAAATTTTAAAAATTTTTTTGCTAAATTAAAACTTTGTTTTGAAATTTTTGTAAAAACCCATTAATTTTTATTTTTTTTTTGCTCAAAAGAAAGCTTAGGTCATTCCATTAAGAACTTTGTGGTCTATTAGAAGGATGGGAACTGTTTATCTATAAAAATAAAGATAAACCTATAAAAAAATATTTTTTGCGAAAATTCCTAAAAAAAATTAATTACACGCTGTAAAATTTTCCAAAAAATGCAATTTCAACAAAAATTTTAAGAAAAATTTTAATATAACAAAAAAATTTAAAAATTATATTTCAACAAAATTTTCTTGAAATTGGAACAATTTTCTAAAAAACATGCAATTTCACGATATATTATAGAAAAGTTCAATTTCACATTTTATAGAAAAATGCAAATTCGACGACATTTTCAAGAAAAATTCAGTTTGATTGTATAACATTTTCTAGAAAATTTGCGTTTTCGACGATACTTTTTGCAAAAATGCAATTTTTACGGAAATTTCTATAAAAATATAATTACACGCGGTAAAATTTACTAAAAAAATTCAATTTCAATAAATATTTTCAAGAGAAATTTAGATTTAAAGAAAATTTTTTAAAAAATCAAATTTCAACAAACTTTGAAACAATTTTCTAAAGAAATCAATTTCACGATATTTTATAGAAAAATGCAATTTTGACGACATTTTCAAAAAATGCAGTGTGAATAACATTTGCTAGAAAAATTCGTTTTCGTTTCGTTTTGCAAAAATGCAATTTTGACGAAAATATCTGTAAAAATATAATTACAGGCGGTAAAATTTTCTAAAAAAAATGCAATTTCAATAAATATTTTCAAGAAAAATTTAAATTTATCGAAATTTTTAAAAAATTAAATATCAACAAATTTTGAAACATTTTTCTAAAGAAATCAATTTCACATTTTATAGAAACATGTATTTTCGACGACATTTTCAAGAAAAATGCAATTTGTATGAATAGCATTTTCTAGAAAAATGCGTTTTCAACGAAACTTTTTGCAAAAATGCAATTTTACGGAAATTTCTATAAAAATATAATTACACGCGGTAAAATTTTCTTTAAAAAAATGCAGTTTCAATAAATATTTTCAAGAGAAATTTAGATTTAACGAAATTTTTTAAAAAATTAAATTTCAACAAATTTTGAAACAATTTTCTAAAGGAATCTTTTTACATTTTATAGAAAAATGCAATTTTTACGACAGTTTAGAGAAAAATTCAATTTGAATAACATTTGCTAGAAAAATTCTGACGAAACTTTTTTCAAAAATGCAATTTTACGGAAATTTCTATAAAAATATAATGACACGCGGTAAAATATTCTTTAAAAAAATGCAATTTCAATAAATATTTTCAAGAGAAATTAAAATTTAACGAAATTTTTTAAAAAAATCGATTTCAAAAAATTTTGAAGCAATTTTCTAAAATATCCAATTTCGCGATATTTTATAGAAAAATGCAATTTCAATGACATTTTCGAGAAAAATTCAATTTGAATAACATTTGCTAGAAAAATTCGTTTCTGACGAAACTTTTTTCAAAAATGCAATTTTTACGATAATTTTTATAAAAATACAATTGCAATTTCAACAAAATTTTTTAGATTTAATGAAATTTTTCAAAAAATTAAATTTCAACAAAAAAATTTTAAATTAAAATTTTTTCACAAAAATTTAATTATTTATATGAATTTTTTACAAAATTTAACGTTTTCGATGATTTTAATTTCGACAAAATTTTATAGAAAATGCAATTCCAAAGTAATTTTTCAGAAAAATTTCACAACATTTTCTAAAAAATTTAATTTTTGTAATTAATTTCGAAGAAATTTTATAGAATAAAACAATTTCGACGAAATTTTGCTGGAAGGGACATAAAGTTTATTTATATGGTTGTGGGGAGCTTTACGGTTGAAACGGTTGGGAAGCACTGGTTTAAAAAGTCACCCACAATTTTACGAAATTTTTTAAAAATATTCAATTTCATCAAAATTTTGTAGAAAATTGCGTTTTCGATTAAACTTTTGGAAAAATACAATTTTCACGAAAATTTCTTGAAAAATTTAATTATTTGAAATTTTCTCTATAAACTTTCGATTTTAATGCCGACAAAATTTTGTAGAAAATGCAATTCCAACGTAATTTTTAACAATTTCAACAACATTTTCTGAAAAAATGCAATTCAATAAAATTTTGCAAAAAAAATTTATATAATAACAGTTTGTTTGCTTGGTTGTGGGGAGCCGTATGGTTTATCAGCTCTGCTTTACATATGGCCACATTTCCACGGGTCACGAACGTACGTTTGTTTACATTTGCGTGAGTTACGAACGAATAGAATTGATGATGCAAAAAAGTTTTCTGGAGTCTGTTTTTTTGAACTTTTTTGTACTTAACGATCGATATTAATTTTCTAAATGTGATAATTACAAAAAAATCCCGAAAATCGGTATTAAAATACGCAAAAAAATCATTCGCTGAAATCAAATTTATATTCGTTCGTCACTGACAGACTACTCGTTACCGGACTAACCAAAATTAAAATCCCCTTTGTTATGTTGCCACTCCAGCAGCGCACACTTGTGCACAGCACTGTTTTTCAAAATCTTCACTATACTCGTACACATGTGCAAATCATGCAGCAAAATATTTACATGAAACAATACACACAAAATTACCCCATTTTTACATGGCAGAGATGAGCAGCACAATTTACTGCAACGCGTTATGCCAAAGGACAGATTCTCATTTGTAAACTCTCTTTTTCTGAGTCCTATATGATGTTGAGATATCTTCAGTTCATCTCTTAAAAGGCTCTGCTCTCTATACTCTAGCTCAATCTGAAATTCAATGTCCTCTCTCTCTCTTCACGAAATGGTAGTCGTTTACCGGTCTCATTTCTAAACATTTTGTTTTGTGTGGGGAAAGGGATAGGGGGCTTTGCATATTCTCAAAATCATGTGCTCTATGCCCTCTGCCCCATTCACAGCAATTGTTTTTGTTTGTTTCGCCATAACAAAAAGAGATGATGAAAAAGGGGTGTTTTTGGCATATCATAAAGCGCAAGTCATGTGCTTGTTGTGTGTGTGTATGGACATACTCATGTACATACATTTTGCAAACACAAAAAGAAGAGGCAGCTGTAGCAAAACAACAACACATCATTATTATTGTTTTCTGTTTGTTTGTTTGCGTGGGTGCGTGGATTTAAATGAATGAAAGGCTTTTGTGTGATTTTTTTCTGGCATTCAATTGAACTAAGCAATTTCTCCGAGTGTAATAGTGGGTTGTAGTATTTATTATTGTTGTTTCGGTTGGCATGTACCACGAGGCGTATGATTACTATGTTTGTTATTCAAAGTGATATGTTGTTATAAAGAGAGTGGTGAAACTGGGGAAGGACTAGGATGAAGTATGTATGTACGTACATATGTATGTATAGGCACACAGATGGCATGTTTGTTTGACTGGCACCTGGGATTACGTTAGCATTTCTCTAACTTAAGTTTGCGAATCATTCACAATGACTCTTCTCTTTTGTTCTGACAATTGCGTTTTTACGTAAGTTGCCCCTTTATTTTACACTACTTTGGCATACCTTTTGTTATTATATGTAGTTCGATTTAATACATACAACCATGATTAATTGTTGGGTAATTAATTATTACAATTCTCAAAGGATGAGAAAAGGGGGGAAAAATAACAAAACACGAAAAACAATATTTTATAGAAACTCAAAAGGAATAACAGAAATAAGCGAAGGAATAAATATGATAAGGACTTAGCATAAAGGTGATCAGATGGTTTGGGAATAGGATCGGGTGGCCACAGACTCTCTATTATACAGATGTGCCGTCGTGACTTTGTTTACATTTTCGTGAGTTACGAACGAATAGAAATGATTTTCAAACGCGAACTACATAGTTTTCTGGGGTCTTTTTTGTACTTAAGGATCGATGTAAATTTTCTAAATGTGATAATTACAAAAAAAAAAACTTGGAAATCGGTCTAAAAATACGCAAAATAATCACTCGCTGAAATCAAATTTCTGTTTGTTCATCACCGATAAACTACTCGCTACTGGATGGAACATCTTCATAACTTTATTTTCTTTGTGGTGGCGACTTAAACATTTTGGCGGCTAAAAATTTCAAAATTCATAGCAAAACTTTGGCGCGTAAACTAATCTGTATCCTAATCTGTATGTACATTTTACAACACAACTGTTGTAAAATGTACATTACTCTGCGTGCCAATACACTTGTCCATTATTTATTACGAGAATATTTTATAAAAACTAGATTTTTAGCCATTATTAAAAAATCTTCACACAAATTGACAGGCAAATTGATAAAATAAGAAATTCCTGTCATCAGCTGTTTCTTTCTGCCAGGGATGGAAAAACCAAGTATAAGGGTGCATCCTAAATAACGGCGGACGACGTCTTTCGAATTAGGTGATTTTGGCACAACCGACTATAAACGGGTTTTCCAACAAGAGGTGTTATTTTGGTATTCAAAGAAAAATGTTGCCTTATGTCCTCGATAGCCTCACGAATTCTATCTTTGAGGTCTTCAATCGACGCTGGGCTGTTGGCGTAGACCTTATCTTTCACGTGGCCCCAAAGGAAGAAGTCGCAAGGTGTTAAATCACAAGATCTCGGTGGCCAATTGTGATCACCTCTTTGAGAGATAACACGGTCCGGAAACTTTTCCCGTAACAGAGCAATGGTTTCGTTGCTTGTGTGGCACGTAGCGCCGTCTTGTTGAAAGTAAACGTTGTCCAGATCAATACCATCCAACTCCGACCATAAAAAATCATTAATCATCTCTCGATACGCAATCCATTTACCGTAACTGTTGATTCAACCTCATTTTCGAAAAAGTAAGGTCCAATGACCCCCCCGGACCATAAACCGCACCAAACAGTCACACGTTGAGTATGGAGAGGCTTCTCAACAATAACTCTTGGGTTTTCCGAGCACCAGATGCGACAATTTTGCTTGTTGACGTAGCCACCGGGGTGGAAATGGGCCTCATCAGTCAAGATGATTTTCGATTTTTCGAATTTTAATAATTTCAATGCTTTGTTGAATCGTGTATCGCTCCACGATGGCGTAGTTTCTACTTGTCAAATGTCAAAGAATAAAAGCTTCAAAAGTGACAGCTACCGAAATACCGGGTGATTCAAAATAACACCTCTTGTTGGAAAACCCTGTACAAGTAAGGATGGTAGTTAATGCATGGATTGTATTCAGTTCTAGAAACGGAAAATTCTTTGAAGATGAAAATAAGCAAATCATGGGAGCTGCGAAGTTTTTTTACTGAAGCAAATTCTTTTAAACATTTGGATTAAGCGTGGCAGCCTGTATAACAGACTTATGGTGAAGGGCCAATGCAGGCGTCATACGGCGAGGTGCGAATTTATCATTGCTCGTACACAAAACATGTGTTTGTTTTCAATAAAAGTTAAACAAGAAATTGTGTCAGATTGAGAATAATTTCACCTAGCAATGCCAAATCAAGCAGCGGTGCGAAGAAATTGAATGAAATTCAACTTGTCTGGCATACCACGCCGCATTCCGCTTGCATTGGCCCTTCACCATTACTGACTTATAGACTATATAGTCCATTTGCTGACCCCAGCAGACGTTGTCCTGCCCGCCCTGTTTTAGATGTATTGGTTTGCTATTTATTGATATTTCATTCAAAAATTCATAAATTCCGAGATTCAGGAAAATCACCATTAAAATGTATATTGAACATAAGTCAACTACAGCGACATCTACCGGTCTGAATCATACATACAAACTATTATCAAGGTAAACCCCACATATATTTTAAATGCTCTAGAAATGCAAATTTCACAAATTGCTTGACCACTCCATCATTGACAGCTGTGAAAATAATTCTAAAACACAGATGACCTCGAACTGACCAAAAACATCCAACACGTGGGAACCATAAGTCGTAAACAAGGTCCCGTTTGGATGCGGCGGAGGCATTTGGTCGGCAGCCGTGAATCAGAAGACATGTAAGTATCGGGCCCCAAGGAATACGCTACAAATAAAATAAACCGTGTCATATGATAAATTGGAGCGTCATTGCGATCTCATCAATTTAAAAAAATGATGTTGTAAGAGAAGTTGGAGGATCATCATGATCTCCAATAATTAATTATAAATCGTGTCGTGAGTGAAACTGGAGGATCATTACGATCTCTAATAATTTATTATAAATCGTATCGCGAGTGAAATTGGAGGATCATCCTGATTTCCAACAACTAAATATAAATCGTATCGTGAGTAAACTGGAAGATCATTGCGATCTCCCATAATTTATTAGAAACGGTACGTAAGTGAAATTGGATATAAACGGTACGTAAGTGAAATTGGAGGATCATTGCGATCTCCAATAAATAACGATAAAGTGCCGTAAATGTAATTGAAGGGTTTTCTAGATCTCCAAAGATTTTTTTATTTATAAACCGATTGGAATTGGAGGGTCATCCAGATCTGCAATAATTATCTATAAATCGTGTCGTACGCAACACTGGAGGGTCACCGCGATCTCCAATAGCAAATAATAAACTGCGCCTTAGGTGAAATTGGAGGGTCACGGCGATCTCCAATAACTACAAAAAAATATCACCGCGAGTGGAACATGGAGAGTCATCCTGACCTCCACTATTAAATATAAATCGAAATACCGAAGAGCCGCGGATATCATCAATTAGAGAATGGTAAGTCGAAATCGGCTTTAGTCGACGATCGATTATGAGGCTAAAAAACGACTATTTCGTGGTCGACTTTTTGCTTCCAACTTTATGCTGAAATCGACTTTTGGTATCGATTAGTCGAAACACATATGCATTTAAAAGAAGAGTAAAATTTGTTTTAATAAATTTTAAGGTAGATTTAAATTGCACGGTTGCTAACTAGAACCCATTTTGCTGTATTCGTGTAGTATTTTCATTAAAGTTTCGCCACGTTTAGGTCACAAAATATTAACTCATTTCAGACAATTTAACATATTTCAAAGAAAATCAGCATACTTTAAACTGGCTTAATTTTATCTTATTCGACCATTAAAAAGTCGACTTTTACGTCCGATTAAGCGACCTAGTCGACTGAAACGAAATTTGTTTGATGAAAAAGTCGAAAGTCGACTTTCAGCTTCCAGTACCATTCACTATCATCGATTAGACACCATCCGCCGTGGGATTAGAAGGAAAACCAACGCGAGCAGATAAACCGATTTAACGACTCCGCCACCAACGTCCAACGACCAAACTCGGAGACGAAGAAGATCCCGCTATTCGATCATATCCTGACATACATACGTAATGTAACTAGTTTATGTATAAATCATCGAGAATAATTTTTAAATAAAAACACCGAGATTGGAATATTGTAAACATACGAGTAAACTACTGTCTTCTTACTCTCTGCCACTGCAAATATAAATTTCTTGTGACGAACCCATTCCCCTCGAGCATATCCCAGCAACCGGAGGAAACTCGTCGTTACAAGATGATCAGCCCTTAAGGCTCATTGTCACACACATATAGTACAGTGTTGACCTAAAGGCACTGCAGGTCTTCATAAACAGGTGTCTGCGAAGAATAATGAGAATATTTTGATCAAGTTCAGCGTTATGAAGCGCAACTAAACAGAAACCAATAAGCCAAGAAATATGAGAACGGAAATGGATAGGCCATACCTTAAGAAAGCCAAGATATATTGTCAGACAGACACTGGCCTTGCCTTCCTTAAGGTATGGCCTATCCATTTCCATTTATGCTCTCTTATTTCTTGACTTACTTCCGCAAGGGAGCCGCAGAAATGGTATGTCACAAACTCCTGGAAGAAGTCAGTGTAGGCGGAAGCATCAAGTATGGGTTGAAGCTAGATTGAAATAAAGTATGTATTAAGCTCGAAGTAGATCTCAATGAATTAACTTTGTTGTGGTCCTATGCTGCATCCCTAAATTCACATACAAAGATGGCTGAGGTACACGGGAAAAAATCTGCATTTTTGATATATTTGAATTGAAAGAAAATATATTTGGAAACGATTTTTTTAAATATTTTATATTTGCTAACAAATAAATTTTATTTAAAAATCAAGAAATTTTGTGTGGAACGAATATATTAATATATTAGAACATAATATATTTCCAAACTGACTTTCACAAATAAAATATGTGTTTACACACAAACAAAGTTATTGCTTAAGAAGCTTTCCAAATATATTTTATTTCAAAAAATATTTTTTAGACTTTACTATGTTTTTCGAATTTTAGTTAGTTTTTCCTAAATTTCGTGTTAATCTTTATAGTTAAAAATGTCTTTAGCAGCATTAGCTTTTGTTGCACATCAAAAATTTCAATTTATAAATATTTCAATACATCATTTTGTTCAATCCATCAATGCAATTTATACACGCTGAAAAAAATCGCTTCTGTAGTATATTGTCCCAAACATATTCGGCTTGAAGCATATATGTGTTTATGGTACACTCTAAATATATAATATTTGGTACACACAAAAATTATATATTTGGGAAGATGTTGTTCTAAATAAATCCTGGTTTTCACCCTAATACCTTTTATTTGGGATTTTAAATTTAAGTATTCCGAAAATATCGAACCTTAATTGTGTTAAGTTTTTCAGTAATTTAATGATAATTTTTTAGAAATTTTTAATTGAAATCGTATAATTTTTGATAACATTAATTTACTCGAAGGATTGAAAAAAATGCTGACATGAAATACCCAGAAATTTAAAATGAGTCCCTTAAAACAGAATGCAATGCTGCTAATGGTATTTTTGACTGGGAGAAATAATTCGAAACGAAGGAAAAATTAAAAATGAAATTAGAAAAATTCACCAAAGTTTTGAAAATCTTTCTTAAATTATATATATTTGAAGATATTCCTAAACAATAATTTTATTGGTATATAAATACATATTTTATTTGAGAAAATTAGTTTGCAAATATATTTTGTTGTAATATATTAATATATGCGTTCCAAGTAAATTTTATTGATTTTTAAATGAAATTTATTTACTCAGAAATATAAAACATTTAAAAATTTGTGTTCCAAATATATTTTCTTTCGATTCAAAAATATCAAAAAAGGCGATTTTGCCCCGTGTAGTTACGATTTAAGTTTTAATTGAATTTTACAAACATAACTTCCGAAAAACAGAAAACTTGTCTTTAAATTAAGACATTGATTCGTTGCCATAATACATAAATACAAATTAATCTTTGTTTCGGAAATATTACTTCCAAATAAAAAAATATTAGAACGGGAACATATTTTTGTTTAGAACAATATCCTCCCAAACATTTGGAGTGTAACCTAAACATTTGTATATTTCAAGTAGAATATGTTTGGGACAATATACTACAGAAGCGATTTTTTTTCAGCGTGTACCAGGCTATGGGGATATGACGGGAAACTGCAAAGCCGATAAACTTGCTAGGTGAGGGACAACATTACAATTCTCGAAGAATTCACATATAAGTGCGCCACTATCCACATTCAAGCTTTGGCTTAGGCAAGAGACAATCAGGCAGTCCAACGAAAATTTAACAGAATGTGGCACCTGTTGGACAAATCTGGCCATGATATGGCCTGAGCTGGTCAAAATATTTCCTCGCACTATAGACTAAAATACTATCTACGTTAGTTTTAGTTCTGATGAGACATTGCCTGATCGGCGAACAAGCCAGAAAGTTGGGTATTGAGTCCAATGACTTCTGCAGAAGCTATGAAGATGGGGAAGAAGTGGAGAGCATTGAGCACCTGCTTTGCTGTACTGTCCTGCATTGAGCTAACGACGTCTGTATATAAAGGAGTTCTATTGATTCCTCTTCATCTCCAAAACTTCTGTAGAAGTCATTTCGCAAGACCTTTAATCTCTCTGCGTGCAAATAAGGCAGTAACTCGTCATGATAGACATGATAAATGAGACGACCGATCTCGATAACGACATCAGCACGTTGGTGCGTTTGGAGTTTAAGCGGGCCACATCAACATGGAATGTACGCAGTTCCTGACGAGTGACCACCTTTTAGATATTGCTGTAAGATCACTATCTCTCAAGAAGAACTGGCAGATAGTTAGAGGCATGTCCACTTATTCCAGATACCCTGGAGCGTGTAAGACAGTTCCTAGTCTTGCAAGTTAATCTGCTTTGTAGATCCGTGGTATGTTCATGTGACCCTGCACCCATACCAGGAGAATGATGAGCTGTTAACCATATCCTTGGGAGATCTGAAATAGTCGAGGGTAGTTTTTGAATTCAGGAATGCAGTTTTCAAAGACTATAGCAGTCTGACAGAAAATTAATTTCCAGGTATTCTGCTACCTCTCGATAGGTAAGATTTCCTGGTAAAGACTACAGTGATCAGGCAGTTTATATGCAATGGATAACTCAAATTCCTCAGAAAATACACCAAAACCCATTTGGTTATTGAGTTTGGAACCATCTGTGTAATAGTTAATGAATCTTTTATGTCCGGGGATACAACCATGTCATTCTGATCTATCAGGTATAAGAGTGAAATATTTCTGCTCAAAAAGTGGTTTAGATATAGTACCTGGAAGAATGACCGGAAGGTCAGTCTTTTTGTCTAGAATGACATTATATCCGTAGCCATTTTCTGACCATAGTGACAATTCCCTAAGTCTAATGGCAGTAGATGCGGCATATTGCCTTGATATAATGTATAGTGGCATTAAATGTAGTATAACATTTAATTTCGTTCTAAGGGCACCAGTTCGCTTAACTTTATTTAGTATAGCGCAGAAGTTGGATTTCTGTAAAGCTATCCACCAGACGAAAATGCCGTAATGATTTACGGCAATGATTACACCGAGCTGACTACGGTGTAATCAATAAACTTTACACGGGTTCAGACCCAAGGTTTTTTCCATTGCCCCTTTTGTAGGAATACAGCTCTACAACAGTATTTTTGCACTTTTCAGAATGTTTCGCTGGAAGCTTTCAGAGAAGGGGAATTCAATACTCCCATGGCGACGGCTGCAACTGTGGATAACCTTTATTTGCTGCTGAAAAGAACTAGTTTATGGACGGGTTCACACCAAAAACATTATTGGAAGCCCATTTTTCGGTTGTACGAATGGCCTGCTGTAGGATGTCTCTAAGAGTACTCGGAAACTTCCCCCTAAAGCTGCTAAGTTACAGCCATATTATCGGGACTATAACAAAATATTAAGCAATTTGTCATAATAGAATACAAACCCGATACAAATAATTTATCGAAATGGATTCGCTTTTAAATAGGTTCATTCAAATTTAACGACAGAAGAAAACACCAGATATTTTAAATTCTTTTGGGTTCTCCGGACAATATTCAATAGTCTCCCTTGCTTCCTTCTTCTATTATAACATCTACTAATACATCGGCTATTATTTTCTTTTCATATTTTTTTCTTTAATTTGTACGCAAATGTTTCGAGGAAGGCCACTCTAATAGTATGTTCCCATAGCCCGAAACAAGCACCTGCCGCGCTAACACAAAGAACTAACATTTTAATTTCCCTATAATCGACGTGGAAAAGGCCACAACCAAACAGACGAATGGACGGACACATTTAAACCGCTTTGAAAATGTGCCACTTACGAGAAAATGTTTGTTAAGAGGATTTTTTCTTTCGTCTGCCTTACTACAAAAGAAAAGCTGTCATAGAATATATGATATAGTGCCAATTAGATAAGTATCCAGATAATGCCATAGTTGTTGTGCAAGACAAGATAAAACAAAATAGAAAATAACAACGCTAGGTAAATAAATATAACCTTGAAATGCACACCTCCTCCCATCTAATTGTAGGCTACAAAATAATGTCCACCCTTAATGTACTATCTTCCATCCCCACCCACACTGACCTTTCGGCGCTTAATGTTCTGAAACCCATCGATGCCGTTGTAACTTTTAATGTTTGTTTTAGTAATGATCCAATGCCTCTTCTATTGCTGCCGGATGGATCATTGCTGTCTGTGGCCTCGTCATCCGTCGGTACCATTAATATGGGTATCTGGTGTTGCATCACCTTTCCGTGCTTCATTTGCGGTTCGGTGTAACAACGCCCCCGTGGCGAATCGCTTATATGAGCCTTACGATGCATCTTCTTGCGATTGCGTACACCAAAGCATAAATTATCAATGGATTTGTAACGTTTTTTAGCTGTAAGCGAAGGACTTGACTCAGTGGAGCTGGTAAATTCATCGGGACCAAAGGCTGGAACGAGAGAAAGAAAGTGGAGTACAAATGAGAAGGTGGAATAAAATTAAAATGAAGGTTTAAAAGAATATTCTCGCCCTTCCACAGATCAGGGACAGAGCTTTCAGTTCTAACCAAAACCCAAGATTAGACCTAATTTTGGCTAAAATAGTCACAGACTCGACGATTTCCCACTTTCTTATGTAAGACCAACTAAATATGCTAAGGGTTAGGTCGCCTGATGAGTCCCATTCATTAAAGAAGGTCACGGTTCACTAAAACGGCATTCACCAAACCCTTCATCGAGGTGAGGACAGAAGTATTAGTGGTGATGTTAGCCGTTAGCCCTACTACCCAAAAATATACATGGGAGACCGCAGAAATGCGACATAAGGGGAAGGAAGTAAGACTCCACGAAACGGCAAATGATAGTTCTGCTGACCTAAGACTGATCTGAGTGGTGCTGCTGTAGTTTGTTCGAGCCATTTTCTAGCCTAGGTCTCGAACCCTCCATAGCACAGGGGGGCACTACAACTACTCGATATGAGAAACGGGTGATATGTAGACATTATAAGACTGATCTGAGATGTGTTGGTGGTGATTTTTATAATCAGGACTCAGCTATCGAAACTCACTAACCTTATGAGTCCCAGCCATCAATGAAAGTCACGGTACTTCAAACAAGGCCTACCATGGGAGACCGCAGCCCTCTCATCTACAGCAATGCGACATAAGGGGAAGTAAGACTTCACGAAATGGCTAATGATAGTTCTGCTGACCTAAGACTGATCTGAGTGGTTTTGCTGTAGTTGGTCGAGCCATTTTCAGCCTAGGTCTCGAACCCTCCATAGCACAGGGGGCACTAAAACTACTCGATATGGGAACTACTCGATACCAAGTATTCCTCTGACCCCACTAAAGCGTCGTCAGTGGAGAGTAAAACTATTCGAAATTGGAGGTGGAAGATCTGCTGACCTAAGACTAATCTGAGTCGTGAAGGTAATGTTTTGTCTGATCTACACAACGTAAAAAATAGGAATGTCGATTGGAGGTGGAAGTTCTGCTGACCTAAGACTAATTTGAGTCGTGAATGTCATGTTTTGTCCGATCAACAGAACCTAGAAAATAAGAATGTCGATTGGAGGTGGAAGATCTGCTGACCTAAGACTAACATGAGTCGTGAAGGTGATGGTTTTTGTAAACTACAGAACCTAGAAAATAGGAATGTCGATTGGAGGTGGAAGATCTGCTGACCTAAGACTAACATGAGTCGTGAAGGGGATGGTTTTTGTAAACTACAGAACCTAGAAAATAGGAATGTCGATTGGAGGTGGAAGATCTGCTGACCTAAGACTAATTTGAGTCGTGAAGGTGATGTTTGTCTAATCTGCAGAACCTAGAAAATAGGAATGTCGATTGGAGGTGGAAGATCTGCTGACCTAAAACTAATCTGAGTTGTGAAAGGTGATGTTTTGTCTGATCTACAGAACCTAGAAAATAAGAATGTCGATTGGAGGTGGAAGATCTGCTGACCTAAGACTAACATGAGTCGTGAAGGTGATGGTTTTTGTAAACTACAGAACCTAGAAAATAGGAATGCCGATTGGAGGTGGAAGATCTGCTGACATAAGACTAATCTGAATCGTGAAGGTGTTGTTTTGTCTGATCTACAGAACCTAGAAAATAGGAATGTCGATTGGAAGTGGAAGATCTGCTGACCTAAGACTAATTTGAGTCGTGAATGTGATGCTTTGTCTGATCTGCAGAACCTAGAAAATAGGAATGTCGATTGGAGGTGGAAGATCTGCTGACCTAAGACTAATCTGAGTTGTGAAGGTGATGTTTTGTCTGATCTACAGAACCTAGAAAATAGGAATGTCGATTGGAGGTGGAAGATCTGCTAACCTAAGACTAATCTGAGTCTTGAAGGTGATGTTTTGTCTGATCTACAGAACCTATAAAATATTCATCATCTAGAAGGGCATAGCTATCCCAGTCATCACTCTCTTCAGAAAATCTAGAATGACTCCTATATACTTTGAGCTTTAAGAAAATACTCGATCCACTCCGTTAATGTGAGAAGAGTTCAAAAGTCTTATACTACCCCTGGGTTGCCAAGCCGTAACTATAGCGGCTGGATTTCTGTCCTCCCTATATCTAAGAAACCTACCATAGCATATTCCTTAACAGAGAGAAATCCTTTAATAACGATGACCCGATCACGTAGGCCGGTTTCGATCGACTTGTTCTTGCTGTGATCAATTTAGTCCTTATCTATTAATCTTTTCAGGTTTTTAAGGAGCAATGGCGCAAGACTAATCGGCCGGAAATCCTTAGCTCCTGTACGGGCGGGCGGCTTTCCCGCTTTTAGAATGAAAACCATCTAGGTTTCTCTCCATTTTGGTGGAGAGCATTATCAGGTCCGCCTTCAAGTCATTATCTGGTCCTGGCGACTTATAAGGTTTAGGGCTTTTGAAAGCCCCAAAATAAATTCTAGATTTGGTTACAATCTAGCTGGTGGTGGTTTCGGGTACAAATAAGCTCATTATACTGAATTTCAGCTCAATTCCTTGAAATTTGTGGTGTTTTTGGCGTTACGAAGTCAAATCTAGAGGGACCTTTGTATGGGGGCTATATCAAAACATGGACCTATGACTACCGTTGTTTGTGTAAAGGATTCCGGAAATAAATAAACGCCAGTTACCAATTTTCAGCCCGATCAGTTGATCGCATCAAATCGGGGAGATGCTATGTATGGGAGCTATATGAGAAAATGGACCGATATTGCCCATTTTCAATCCCAAGTTAATTGCAGTTATAAGAAGTATTTATACCAAGTTTCAGAAATCTAGCTCAAGTATTGTAGCCTGTATCGTGTAGCAGACGGAAGGACGGACGGACGGATATATAAGAGTGATATGATTCCTTTGAAAAAAAAACACACTTAATGTTAAGGAAGGAAATTCAAAAGTTTTTTTTATTTAATGTGAAGTACAATCGATACAATTAAGTTCTAAATAAAACGTCATTCAAATGGCCTCCACGACTTCTTCTGCAGGAACGAATTCGATGAACCCAATTTGCGAGCACTTTTTCCACTAAATCAAGTCTTGTAAAGCTTCAAGAGAGTCTGGTTTATTTCGAAAGACCAATGATTTCAAATAACCCCACAATAAATAGTCTAATGGTGTTAAATCAAAACTTCTTGGAGGTCATTCAATATCAACATTTCTTGAAATAATCGAATCTCCAAACTTTTCTCGCAAAAATTCAATTGTTTCATTTGCTGTGTGGCACGTAGCCACAATCGGTCAATGGCAAAAAGATAGTTCTTAACGAGAGCTATAATATTGCTTATGGGTGTCAAGGTCGTAGGTCGACTGGAAAGTGTTTTTGTTTGGACTTAAAAAAAATGGACTTAGCATCATTTTCAAATGTGAACGGAAAGTTTATTTTTGCTCTAGCTCCTTAACGGTATCGTCGGATCGGGAATCGGTCAATGGCAAAAAGATAGCTCTTAACGAGAGCTAAAATATTGCTCATGGGTGTCAAGGTCGTAGGTCGACTGGAAAGTGTTTTTTTCTTTGGAGTTAAAAAAGAATGGACTTAGCGCTCGAAAAGCTGCAATTGGAGAAAGATTATTTTGATAATAATACTGAATAATTTGTAAACGTTATTCTTGCGTAATCTCTCCATGATGAAATTGTAAACACTACCGATTTAGCCATGTCCGTCCATCCGTCTGTCCGGAAAAAAAGGATAGTTTCATGATTTGCTCCATATCCAAAGATTTTTTTCAGTAATAAAATTGAATGGCGAATCAGAAAGATTCGGCATGGCAGAACTTCGCTTTTACTTTTTACTTAATACAAATATATTTTTGCAATTTTAAGAGCTAGTGTCAAAATATTTGCTTATTGCTTGTTTGTCTTGTCTAGGAGGATACTATGATGAACCAAATTTCATTGATTGCCCCTGTTCTGTATTTCGAATGTGGCTTGAATCTGAATTTTCTGCCCGGAATCGAGATTCTAAATTTTTTAATTCAGACCCAAATATGTTTCCAATTTATCACATATATTTGAGTGGTAATATAGAGGCAACCTGCGTTTTTGGAGAATCTGCAGAAATTGTGGACAATTTTATGAGTTAGAAATTCGGATTCAATCCGCTCTCGGAATACAGAACAGGGCGGATATCAGTCGAGTAGTTTGGAAGTTACAGGCTTTAGAATGTTTGTCACAACAAAAAGTGGTATACTTTGACTCCCTATATCACAAGTATTCCTTGCAACAGGGTGGTCTAAGTAAGCTTTTTCTGAAAGCCTCACTCCTGCCCTACAAATGTCTGGAACACTGTGAAACGATTTGAGCAACCGTTTAGAATATCTAGAGTTATTAAAATGTTTGCATTTAATCTCACTATGTTACGCTACACTCACGCTAAGGCTAGTTAATGTATTATTAACCGCTACTTACACATTTCACTAATCGAGCTTAAATCCGGCGTTGAAGCCATCGAGACCGAATGCATGGGCGACGCCGCCGAGCGTCCTTTGTGTTTATGTCTATTCGAAGATAGTGGTGGTGTTGGTGACGGTGATGACCGGTAGTAGTAGTCCTCATCGTTTACCGTTAGGTAATGCATATTTTGAGTACTCATTGTGTTAGAGGTGTTAAAAAGAGTTATAACTGTTATACAATTACGAGTATATTAGTTATTTGTATTGTATTTAAATTGAACTTTTTGGAGTAAATTTAGTTTGTTAAGTGATTTTTTTTTTCTAAATATTAATATTTTCCACTTGATTGAAGCAATTGATATTATATTTGTTTTTGTTGTTGTTGTTATAATTTTTTCAGGTTTCACTTAGTGTTTTGCTTGAAAATTGCCTCTTTTTTACACTTGATAGGTGTTTTGTGAATGGATTTGTAATGGACTTCAAAGCGTTTAGGAAATTTTCCGGTATGTGAGATTATAAACTCAATATTGTTTGACACTTGATTGCACTTGGCTGAGAGATTTGATTTTTTTATTAGAAGATTTATTCAATTGGAACATTTGTTTTGCAGACACGTCTTGTTTGATTTGCGATATTTTACACTTGAATGGAGTTAAAGAGAAATTTTTCCAATTTCAATTGGAAAATTGTTGATATTTTTATTTTTTTATATTCACTATTTTTTACCACTTTTAGTTCTTTGTTAGCGCTGTTGAGGATTTTGATTGTACTGTTTTTAATATAAGTGTTTAGTTTTTTTATTTTCTAAATTCTCTCAAAATTCACTCAGCACACTATTTAGATTTTGTTGTCATTTCGCGTAAATGTTATGAACAACTATAGCCTGAATGGGCCATAAAAGTCCACCGCGGGCAAAACGCAAACCACCAAGCACCTCTTGAAAACGAACAACACGATGACAATCGCGGACAGTCTTCCTCTTCTTCTTCTTCTTCTTCTTCTTCTTCTTCTTTTTCTTCTTCTTCGTCTTGGGGGTATATCTCTTCTCTGGCAAGTGTCATCCGCCGCCAGCGGGTGCGAATGAGTGTTTTTGGGGTTTTGCAACATTATACGTCGCCTTGTAGCATTACATGAATTGGATAACCGCAAACAAAGTCATCTTTGGGACAGCAGCGGATGGACTCCCCGCAAGGGGGGTCTTCTATGGCGTTCTTTGTTTATGTCAGCCACAGAAAACCAAAAAAAAAAAAACATACAAATGTAACAAAATAAAATCGAATCATATAAAAATAAAATAGCAAAGAAGACTGCCCAAAAAGCAGCGCTACCAAAATAAGAACAACAATAAAACAAGCACTGAGAAAAAATTTATGAATATTAAAAAAAATGCTGCAAATACTAATCCTAATCTTTGAAATAAGGACAATTTATACTTAAATTTAGGACAATTTACTTTACATTAAGGATATTCTGTTAATGTTAAGTGAGAAATGTTCTTGTTTAAATGCTGGTTTAGGCTAACATAAACGTAGCATTGAATAGCGTTTAAGAAATCAGCTGATTCAATTTTAATTTTAAAGATTTTTCTCCAAAGACGTTTTAATCTTTAAAATGTACTTTACTTTAGGAGTATGTACTTAATATTAAGGAAATTATCTAAGTTAGAAGTATGAAATGTCGTTGTTTTAAGGCAAACGTAACCATAGTGTATATAATTAGCTGACCCAATTATTATTTGAAAGATGTTGCTCCAAAGACTAATTCTAATCTTTAAAATAAGTACAAATCAAACATAGAATTAAGAAAGTGTGCTTAATATTAAGAAAATTGCCTCAATATTAAGTTTAAAAAATCTTTGTTTTAAGACCGACTTAAGCAGACGTAATCGCAATATCGCACTAACGTAACTAATCGGTTGATACAATTTTAATTTGAAATATTCTGCTCTTAAATAAAAATAGGCAAATGTCTTACTTCAAAACTAGGAAAGTGTATTTAATATTAAGAAAATTGTCTTAATTTTAAAAGCGACATATTCAGGGTTGTTGTTGAATACGATGGTTGTCGGAATCGGAATTGAAAGCAAGAAAAAAATAATTTTGGTGCCAAAGAAGGTTATATTTTTCGATTTCCGAAATCCACATTTCCAACGAGAAAAAAAAATAAATTTGGTGTCACAGAAAGTTATTTTTTCCCGAATTCAATTCCGACTGTAACGTTGTCGTAGCATAAAAAATCGGCTGATTACAGTTTCTGTTTGGTTTTTTTCTATCTGTTTTTCTTTTCATAATTATGTTTTTGACTATCGAGTTCGAGATCTAAGTTTTTATGTTCTGCAAAAAGGAAAAGAAACTCCAGAAAAAAATTGTTTTTCTTTTTTAAAATTTCGATAAATAATATTCAAAAATGTAATAAATTTTTTTCCGCTTTTCGTATTGAGCTGATTTTAGAAAAAAATATTTTTTTGTTGATTTTTTTACAAATTTTAACCTAACATTTCTACGAAATTTTCAATAAATAAAAAAAAATTCTAAGAAATTTTTTATAATAAAAAATTCTAAGAAATTTTCTATAAATAAAAAATTTCTAAGAAATTTTCTATAAATAAAAAATTTCTAAGAAATTTTCTATAAATAAAAAATTTCTAAGAAATTTTCTATAAAAAAAAAATTCTATAAAATTTTCTATAAATAAAAAAAAAATTCTATAAAATTTTCTATAAATAAAAAATGTCTATGAAATTTTCTATAAATAAAAAATTTCTTGGAAAATTGCATAGATATTTTTTATTTACAGAAAATTTCATAGAATTTATAAATTTATAGAGAATTTCATAACCTCGAGCTTGCTTTTAATTATCCAGAAATATTAAAAATTTTTTATTTATAGAAAATTTCATAAAAATTTTTTATTTATAGAAAGTTTCATAGAAACTTTTTTTATTGAAAATTCCATCGAAATTTTTTTTTTATAGAAATTTTTTTATTTATAGAAAATTTTTTATTTATAGAAAATTTCTTGGAAATTTTTTAGTTATAGAAAATTTCTAGAAAATTTTTTTTTATAGAAAATTTCTTGGAAATTTTTTATTTATATATATTTATTCCTTAAAATTTGCATTTTTCTGGAAAATTTCTTCGAAATCTTTCATATGGAAATCAATGTAAATGATTATCCAATTAACATTTGCCAACCGCTGATTAAAATGTGAGGTTATGATGGCTCTAATATCAGTAAAACAAGGGAAAAAAATAAATATGTATGTGGAAACATTTTTGTAATGCATTGAAATGTATGAAATCAATTTTAAAATAAAATTAACGTATTACTATAAATATTTGTTGTGAATTTCGGAGCCGTATACGTTTTTCAAATTTGTTCAGGACAAATATAAGTACAACTTAATTTTATTTTATTTTAAAGATGTATTTCTTATTTTTCAGCGGATTACAAAATTTCTCACAAATTTCATCTTTTTCCTTGTTTTGCGAATTTTATTGGCATCATAACCTAACTTTTTAAACAGCTGTTTCAGTAAACTTTACGTCCAAAGCAAATTTTAACAGGTTATTTGGTTCATTTTAGTTGACTAATTGTTTAAACTGATTTCCATATGACAGATTGGATCAGCTGATTCGTACGTCTTTACGGCGCCGTTACGGTTTCGTTAGCCCAACCCAGGCTTAATTTGGGCAACGTTAAGGTTACGCATTCCTTTGTCTAGTCCAGCCTTGAGACATTAGAACGTCTTTAGGCTTGTTACATTTGATAATTCAAAGTTTTCGATAATTTGTTCGCACATCTTTTACACTACATTTCATAATGTAGTCTACATTTAGGAGCAAAATATTAAACAGATGCCAATTGTTTGTATTTTGTCACCAAACTACCGACGTTTTAGCTTTTTGAAAAATTAAACTACATTTTTTTCAGTGTGCTTTAAAAACCTTAGACACTTTCGAAATATTTTCAAAAAACCACACTAACAACAATGGCGGGCCTTCTCAAAGCAAAAAACGAATGAACAATGCAAAGCCAGACCACATGGTAGCCAACAAAGTAATCTCTATTTTATTAAGTTCCACCCAAGACTAACTGGCCTCAGCCAAAAACAGTGACTAGGATTCAAATCGAAACCCAAAAAATAACACACAACATTTCAATATCGCACTAATGGTGATGAGAACAATTAACACTCAAAGGTTAGAGTAATGATACAATAATTTGTAAAAGTAGTGCCATGATACAATGAACAAGGTAAAGTCAATTGATCAACTAAAAAAGTAAGATACAACTCTGCGATGTTCCGGTATACAATGAGTTGTCGAATTTCCTTTTTCAGAAACGTCACATAGAAGGTGACATTTTTCAAATTCCATTGTCAGAATAGGCATAGAAGGTGAAAAAATTATTAAGTTGAAAAATAAATATTTTTTTATTTTTATTTATTTTATTGCTTTAAGATACGTCTTATTTTCCTTTCATTTTTTAATTGTTGGCAACAAACAAATAATAAAAAGTCAATCAAGTGTCATATGTCAGCTTATTGAGGAGCTCTGACAAGGGAAATTGTTAATCAGCTGATCGCTGTACCTTACCTTGTTTATTGCATCTTGGGTAGTGAGTGCCAAGCGAACAGCTGACAGTAAACGTGAGTACATTCTTTGTTTTACTTTGTCGAGAAAAAATTGCCTCGTGTGTAGCACTACTTTTACGTAATTATACTTTATTTGAATTGTCAAATTCATTGTTTACATTTGAAATGTCCTTAATCATATATTTTAAAAACTAAATTTAAACTTGATCAATAATAATTATAATGAAATATGAAAAAGGCATAAAATAATATTTTAAGGCTTTATTTATAAAATGAAAACACAGAAAAAAATGTGTTAATAAATCAATTGACTTTGACAGTTATCTGGGTATTTATTGTTGACCACGTGGCACTACCTTTACAACTGGTGTACCATGGCTGGAGTTTCCACTTTCACCCTCCTTCACACACCTCCTCCCCCTTAAAAACAAAAACAAATAAACCTTTTCTTTAACATAAAAGGTTAATGGCTAAGCAGCAAAATAAATTATAGGTGTGGACATATGTACCTCAATTGGCAACTCATTGATTACTGTGGGTGGGACTAAATCAAACTAATGATTAAACTTAAAATTGACTTTTGTTATATGACAAGCAAAAAATGCAAATTAAATTAAACACAAATGTCAACAAGTCAATGATTTTGTGCCTAAAATTCGGCAACATGGGATACAAATAAGCGAACGTTTTTTTTCTAACACTTTCTTACCTTTCCTTCCTATAAATAAAAAATTCTACGAAATTTTCTATAAATAACAAATTTCTATAAAATTTTCCAAGAAATTTTCTATAAATAAAAAATTTGTATGAAATTTTCTATAAATAAAAAATTTCTATGAAATTTTCTATAAACAAAAAAAATTTCTATAAACAAAAAAAATTTCTATGAAATTTTCTATAAACAAAAAAAAATTCTATGAAATTTTCTATAAACAAAAAAAAATTCTATGAAATTTTCTATAAACAAAAAAAATGACTGAAATTTTCTATAAACAAAAAAATGTCTATGAAATTTTCTATGAAATTTTCTATTTTCTATAAATAAATTTTCTATATATAAGAAATTTTCTATAAATAAAAAATTTCTAAGAAATTTTCTATAAATAAAAAATTTCTAAGAAATTTTCTATAAATAAAAAATTTCTAAGAAATTTTCTATAAATAAAAAATTTCTAAGAAATTTTCTATAAATAAAAAATTTCTAAGAAATTTTCTATAAATAAAAAATTTCTAAGAAATTTTCTATAAATAAAAAATTTCTAAGAAATTTTCTATAAATCCAAAATTTCTAAGAAATTTTCTATAAATAGAAAATTTCTAAGAAATTTTCTATAAATCCAAAATTTCTAAGAAATTTTCTATAAATCCAAAATTTCTAAGAAATTTTCTATAAATCCAAAATTTCTAAGAAATTTTCTATAAATCCAAAATTTCTAAGAAATTTTCTATAAATCCAAAATTTCTAAGAAATTTTCTATAAATAAAAAATTTCTAAGAAATTTTCTATAAATAAAAAATTTCTAAGAAATTTTCTATAAATAAAAAATTTCTAAGAAATTTTCTATAAATAAAAAATTTCTAAGAAATTTTCTATAAATAAAAAATTTCTATGAAATTTTCTATAAATAAAAAATTTCTATGAAATTTTCTATAAATAAAAAATTTCTATGAAATTTTCTGTAAATAAAAATTTCTATGAAATTTTCTAAAAATAAAAAATGTCTATGAAATTTTCTAAAAATAAAAAATGTCTATGAAATTTTCTATAAATAAAAAAATTCTATGAAATTTTCTATAAATAAAAAATTTCTACAAAATTTTCTATAAATAAAAAATTTCTATGAAATTTTCTATAAATAAAAAATTTCTATGAAATTTTCTACAAATAAAAAATTTCTATGAAATTTTCTATAAATAAAAAATTTCTATGAAATTTTCTATAAATAAAAAATTTCTATGAAATTTTCTATAAATAAAAAATTTCTATGAAATTTTCTATAAATAAAAAATTTCTATGAAATTTTCTATAAATAAAAAATTTCTATGAAATTTTCTATAAATAAAAAATTTCTATAAATAAAAAATTGCTATGAAATTTTCTATAAATAAAATTTTTTTAATAAATTTTCTATAAATAAAAAATTTGTAAGAAATTTTCTACAAATAAAAAATTTCTAAGAAATTTTCTATAAATAAAAAATTTTCTATAAATAAATAATTTCTAAGAAATTTTCCATAAATAAAAAATTTCTAAGAAATTTCCATAAAAAAAAATTTCTAAGAAATTTTGTATAAATAAAAAATGTCTATGAATTGTCTTTAAATGACAAATTTCTATGACATTTTGTATAAAATCATTTTATAAGAAATCGAAACAAAGCAAAAAATTAGGTTGGCAAAATGCAGCCAAGATTTACTTTATAACACAGAAATTTCAAAACTCCTCCCCCAACCACCCAATTTCTTCTATTACTCACACTAAATAGATAACAGTTCCCATTCTACCACCTCCCCCTACTATTCGAACGTCACTGTCATGTGTTACACTAAAGCATTTATTTCTTGATCTGCCTAAAAGTATGCTCTAGTTTTTATATCGTTATTACTGCAATGGATAGGTATTGCCATTCGTGAGTATTTAGGGTTTAACTTTTCCCCAGAAAACTAGTGATGTAAAAAAGTAATTTCTAATAACTTTTTTTGGCCGAAAGGACATGAAGATTTTGTATATAATTTCTGATAATTTTGTTGTGTGAAGGAACATGAGGTCATTTTACTTTATTATGAGGAGCAATAGGTTTAAAGGTTGATTGGGAAAGTCTTGCTCCAAAAATTTCGGCGAAATTAAATTTTTGAGACAGTTTCATAGAAATTGAAATTTTACAGAAAATTGCAACGAATTGCACTTACAGAAAATTATGTCAAAATTTAATTTTATTGAAAATTTCTTTCAATTGACTAAATTTTCTTCAAAATTTATTGTTAATTTAGTGGAGATTTCATTTTATAGAAAATTTCAGCAAAATATAATTTTTAATAAATATGAAAAATTTGCATATTTATAGTAAATTTAATTTTTATAGAAAATTTCAGCAAAATTTTATATTGATAAAAAATTTTCTTTTTTAGATAATTTTGTTGAAAATTGAATAGAAATCACATGTTGTCAAAATTGGTATTTTTAAATACCAATTTTAATATTTTTTTGAAAATTTTTTCCAAAATATACATATTTTAATTGAAAATTTTTAAAATTTTGTCAAATTTTGTTTTTCTAATTTTCCCCGCCTAATAATAATTTTCACAAAATTTTGTAGAAAAATTAAACTTTCTAGATTAGAATAAATTCACCGCAATTGTTTTTAAAAAAATGATATTTTACAATATTTTTCTAGAAATATTAAAATTTCCCGAAAATAAAAATTCTATCTGTAAAAGTACAATTTCAACCAAATTTTCTGGAATATTTCCATTTTGACATTTTTCTTGATTAATGCAATTTCGACGAAATTTTCTAAAAAAAAACAATTTTATCAAAATTATCCAGAAAAACGCAATTTCGACGAAATGTTCAATAAAAGGAACAATTTGGAAAATTTATCTATAATATACAATTTTGCAGAAATTTTCTGAAAAAAAATTTAATTTGTCGAAATTTTTTGGGAACAAATAAGTTCACCAAATTTTTTTTAAAAAATTATATTTTGAATAATTAAAAATAAGACAGGTTTGTTGAAACTTTTTATCAAATTTAAATTTTTCTGAAATTTTCTATAAAAAAATAAATTAACTATAAATATGCAGTTTGCAGTTTTTATACAATTTTGCTTTTTTATCCACCCAATTTTGTTGAAATTGTGCATTGTCAAAATTTAATTTTTTTAACAATTTTTTAATTTTTTTTTAGAATATTTGTCAAAAATAAAAATTTGGTAAATTTATTTGTTCCCAGAAAAATTGAATATTTTTAAAAAATTTCGTTTTTTCTTCAAAATTATATTTTACATACAAATTTGCCAAATTGTTCTTTTTTTAATATTTCGTTGATGTTGCATTTTTCTGAATAATTTTGATAAAATTGGTTTTTGAAGAAAATTTTGTCAAAATTGCATTAAAGAAGAAAAAAATGTCAAAATTTAAATTTTCCAGAGAATTGGGTTGAATTGTACTTTTACAGAAGATTAAATTTCTATTTTCAGAAAATAATTTTCTAGAAAATATTGTTAAATATAATTTTTTTATAAAAAAAATTCGATGAATTTATTCTAATCAAGAAAATTTCGACAAAATTGCACTTTTAATAAAAATTTCACTTTTGTCAAAATAATTATTTAGACGGGTTTTTCTAGAAAAACAAAATTTGACAAATTTCTAAAAATTTTATATACGACAAAATTTTCAAAAAAATATTTTGGCGAAAAGTTTTAAAAATTCCAATTTTGACATTTTCTACAAAACTGTGATTTCTATTTAACTTTTAGTGAAATACATTTTCAACGAAATTTTCTAAAAACAAAACATTTTTGTTGAAATTTTTTATATAAATTAAATTTTTGCTGAAATTTTCTATAAAAATTAAATTTTCACTAAATTTACAAAAAAAAATGTGATTTCGACGAAAATTAAAAAAAAAATAATTTACGCAGGATTTTCTAGAAATTTGCAATTTCGACGAATTTTTTTTAGAAAAAATCATTTTCAATGTTTTTTTTTTTGGAAAAATGCAATTTTCAATGTTTTTTTTTGGAAAAATGCAATTTTCACGATTTTTTTTACAAATGCCAATTTTAACAAAATTTTCTATAAAACTGTGATTTCTAATTAATTTTCAATGCAATTTCGACGAAATGTTAAAAAAGAACAATTTGACAAATTTGCCTGTAAAATACAATTTTGAAGAAATTTCCTGCAAAAACTAAATTTTTTAAAAATTTTCGATCTGGATAAATTAAATTTTGATGAAAATTTGTAAAAAAAAATATAACATTATTTCAAGGTAATTTTCAAGAGAATTGTAATTTCAGCAGAAATGTAATTTTAAAGACATTTTCTAGAAAACTGCAAGTCAACCAATTTTGTATAGTAAAATGCAATTACAATAAATTTTATTTAGAAAATTAAATTTTATAGCAATTTCAGAAAAATAAAATTTCAACGCTATTTTCTATAAATAGCCTTTGAAAAATAGTAATATTCCTTCTTTTTATATTTTACGGCTTGATATATATTTTGTAAATCATTTACGAATTGATTTTTTACATTTTACAAATCGATTTTTTGACTCGATATATATTGTAAATCAAGCAAAATGCTAAAGCTTTTGAAAAATAGTAAGACTTATGACCGTTTTCGGCGCCACTTCTTTTCCCCACGTTGCATTCTCTATTCAATAGTTACCAGTTGTTTATAACATGTGTTAGTTATAAGTGTAAATACAATATATTACCACATATTTATTTGATGGTCAAGAATGAAAGTCAAGGTTTTTTTTTTGTGGGGGGAGGGACACAGTAAATGCCAAAATTATGTCATATTAAGTTTATGTTCACTGATAGGACAATAAACACTGCGAGTATACGTAACAAAAGAAACATAAAATACACATCACTAAATTTATGAGAAATTATAAAAATTTCCGCGATTTATTTTTTTCTAAAAAAATTCGACAAAAATTTTAATGCCTTTACAAAATTCCAATGAAATTTTGAAAATTACCTTGAAATAAAGTTAATTTTTTTCACAAATTTTCATCAAAATTTTATTTATCTAGAACATTTTTTCGAAATTGCATTTTCTTCAAAATTTCGTTGAAAAATTAATGTTCCATACAATTTTATCAAAATTATTCAGAAAAATGCAATTTCGACGAAATGTTTAAAAAAAAGAACAATTAGGCAAATTTGTCTGTAAAATATAATTTATGAAGAAATTTTCTGCAAAAACGAAATTTTTTAAAAATTGACGAGATTTCCTGGGAACTAGTAAATTCACCAAATTTTTTGTAAAAAATTATAATTTTGACAATATTTTGTAAAAAAAAAAGTTTGCAAAATTTAAAAAATAAATTCGTCGAAATTGTAAATTTCCAGAAAATACTGCGTAAATTAAATTTTTTGCTGAAATTTTCTATAAAAATTAAATTTTCACTAAATTTACAAAAAAAAATGTGATTTCGACGAAAATTAAAAAAAAAATAATTTACGCAGGATTTTCTAGAAATTTGCAATTTCGACGAATTTTTTTTAGAAAAAATCATTTTCAATGTTTTTTTTTTTGGAAAAATGCAATTTTCAATGTTTTTTTTTGGAAAAATGCAATTTTCACGATTTTTTTTACAAATGCCAATTTTAACAAAATTTTCTATAAAACTGTGATTTCTAATTAATTTTCAATGAAAATGTGTTATCAACGAAATTTTTCCAGAAGATTTCGTCAAAATTGCATTTATTAAGGCAATTTTGTTGAAATTGTACATTGTCAAAATTGATTTTTTTTAATTTTGTAAACTTTTTTTTAGAAATTATTGTCAAAATATAATTTTTACAAAAAAAAAATTATTTGATCCCAGAAAATTCCGAAAATTAAATATTTTTTAAAAAAATCTCGTATTTTGCAGAATATTTTTTCAAAATTATATTTTACAGACAAAATTGCCAAATTGTTGTTTTTTTTAATATTCGTCGGTGTTGCATTTTCTTCAAAATTTAAATTTCTAGAAATTGTGTTGTTGTTATTTATTGTTGGTCTGTGCTTTTGTTATTCAGTCAGAATTTATCTTTTGGTTTGAGACCATATGTTCCATTTACTTTCTGTCTATTCCAAGAAAGTAATAGAAACAAATACAAAAATTGGTAGAGAGTTTTAATTGCTTGGTAGAATTGACTGCAGTTTCGATAGACACCACTCTATCATCTTCAGAATTCAGTAGCAATAGTGTATGTCTTTAACTTAAATCAGCTGAAATACTTGTGGAAGCAGTAAATTGCATTTAACAAGAACTGCTAACCAAACCCGTATTTTGCCGAACTAAGTCAACATACTAAAACTCTCATACCAATACATTTTTGTTTTTTGCTTGGGTTCGCATCGCGAACCACGAAAACAAATGTAGGTTTGTCAACGGCTAATGCCGACGTCATCGTACCTCATGTGTTTGTATGTGTTGTTGGTCTGTGCTTTTGGTATTCAGTCAGAATTAAACTCTCTACCAATTTTTGTATTTGTTTCTATTACTTTCTTGGAATAGACAGAAAGTAAATGGAACATATGGTCTCAAACCAAAAGATAAATTCTGACTGAATTTCTAGAAATTTTTATCAAAATCATTCAGAAAAAAATGCAATTTCGACGAAATGTTAAAAAAGAACAATTTGACAAATTTGCCTGTAAAATACAATTTTGAAGAAATTTCCTGCAAAAACTACATTTTTTAAAAATTTTCGATCTGGATAAATTAAATTTTGATGAAAATTTGTAAAAAAAAATATAACATTATTTCAAGGTAATTTTCAAGAGAATTGTAATTTCAGCAGAAATGTAATTTTAAAGACATTTTCTAGAAAACTGCAAGTCAACCAATTTTGTATAGTAAAATGCAATTACAATAAATTTTATTTAGAAAATTAAATTTTATAGCAATTTTCAGAAAAATAAAATTTCAACGCTATTTTCTATAAATAGCCTTTGAAAAATAGTAATATTCCTTCTTTTTATATTTTACGGCTTGATATATATTTTGTAAATCATTTACGAATTGATTTTTTACATTTTACAAATCGATTTTTTGACTCGATATATATTGTAAATCAAGCAAAATGCTAAAGCTTTTGAAAAATAGTAAGACTTATGACCGTTTTCGGCGCCACTTCTTTTCCCCACGTTGCATTCTCTATTCAATAGTTACCAGTTGTTTATAACATGTGTTAGTTATAAGTGTAAATACAATATATTACCACATATTTATTTGATGGTCAAGAATGAAAGTCAAGGTTTTTTTTTTGTGGGGGGAGGGACACAGTAAATGCCAAAATTATGTCATATTAAGTTTATGTTCACTGATAGGACAATAAACACTGCGAGTATACGTAACAAAAGAAACATAAAATACACATCACTAAATTTATGAGAAATTATAAAAATTTCCGCGATTTATTTTTTTCTAAAAAAATTCGACAAAAATTTTAATGCCTTTACAAAATTCCAATGAAATTTTGAAAATTACCTTGAAATAAAGTTAATTTTTTTCACAAATTTTCATCAAAATTTTATTTATCTAGAACATTTTTTCGAAATTGCATTTTCTTCAAAATTTCGTTGAAAAATTAATGTTCCATACAATTTTATCAAAATTATTCAGAAAAATGCAATTTCGACGAAATGTTTAAAAAAAAGAACAATTAGGCAAATTTGTCTGTAAAATATAATTTATGAAGAAATTTTCTGCAAAAACGAAATTTTTTAAAAATTGACGAGATTTCCTGGGAACTAGTAAATTCACCAAATTTTTTGTAAAAAATTATAATTTTGACAATATTTTGTAAAAAAAAAAGTTTGCAAAATTTAAAAAATAAATTCGTCGAAATTGTAAATTTCCAGAAAATACTGCGTAAATTAAATTTTTTGGTAATATTGGTTAGAATTGTATATTTATTGTAAATTTAGTGAAAATTTAATTTTTATACAAAATTTCAGCAAAAATTTAACTTTTATATAAAAAATTTCAACAAAATGTTTTTTTTTAGAAAATTTCGTTGAAAATATATCAAAATTATTCAGAAAAATGCAACATCGACGAAATATTTTAAAAAATGGAACAATTTGGCAAATTTGTCTGTAAAATATAATTTTGAAGAAATTTTCTGCAAAAACAAAATTTTTTAAAAATATTCAATTTGTCGACATTTTCTGGGAACAAATAAATTCACCAAATTTTTTGTAAAAAATTATATATTGAAAATATTTTCTAAAAAAAAAGTTTACAACTATTTTATTTCTGAATTTTTTTTTTGTAATAATAAAATGATTTATTCTAGAAAAATGTAAACATATTTCTAAATAACCTCGTCTCTATTGCACTTTTCTATAACATTTTATCAAAATTATTTTTTTTTAGAAAATTTCTCCGAAATTAAATTTTTAGATTCTTATTTAACTTTAACTTCTCAGAAGTTAAATAAGAATCGTAGAAAATGACAAAAAAAATATTTTGACACTTTCTTGAAAAAATCGTTTTGATGAAATTTTCGAAAAAAAAAATCTATTACGACGAATTTTTCTAGAAAAATATGATTCGATGCTATTTTGAATTTACATTTCCAGGAAAGTAAATATCAAATTAGGCAAGATTTTCTAAAAAACCAAATTTGAAAAAATTCAAGAAATTTTCAATTTCGAAAGAATTTAAAAAATAGCAATTTCTACAAAATTTTTCAAAAAAGTCAATTAAAAAAAATAAAAAATCAACCGCAAGATTTTCTAGAAAAATACAAATGCGACGAATTTTTCTAGACAAATACAATTTCGACGAAATTTTCTAGAAATATGCAAATTTCAGCGATTTTTGTATGAAAAATATAATTTACAATAAATATGAAATTTTGAAAATTGTAAGAATATATTAATTTAAGCAAGATTTTCTAGATTCAATTGTGACGAAATTTTCTAGAAAAATAAACTTTCATGAAAATTAAAAAATCGACGAAAATTTTATATAAAACTGTGATTTCTATTTAATTTTCAATAAAAATGAATTTAAACAAAATTGTTAAAAAAAGACAATTTTGTTGAAATTTGTTAACAAAATTAAATTTTTTTGAAATTTTCTAAAAAAAAACAAATTAACTATAAATATGCAGTTTTTATAAATTTTTGCATTTATTAAGACATTAAAAATTTTGTTAACCTTTTTTTTAGATAATATTGTGAAAATATAATTTTTAGAAACAATTTGTTGAATTTATTTGTTTCCAGAAAAATTTCGACAAATTGAATATTTTTAAAAAATTTCGTTTTTGCAGAAAATTTCTTCAAAATTATATTTTACAGACAAATTTGCCAAATTGTTTTTTTTTAATATTTCGTCGATGTTGCATTCTTCTGAATAATTTTGATAAAATTGTTTTTTTTGTAGAAAATTTCGTCAAAATTGCATTAATCAAGAAAAAAATGTCAAAATTGAAATTTTCCAGAGAATTGGGTTGAATTTTTCTTTTACAGAAAATTGAATTTTTATTTTCGGAAAATTTAAATTTTTCTGGAAAATATTGCAATTGCAATAGGATTTCGATGAAATTTTGACATATTTTATTCTTTGCAACCTAGCCCAGTTCATCTAGTGGTTTCTTTATACTTAAGGATAATATGGAGTAAGCCATTCGAGAGAATGATAGCCAGAAATTGGAAAGTTGTATAAAAACGACAAAGACCTTGACTGAAGAAGGACAAGAACACATAAATGTCAAAACTTTAGGGCTAACATAGCCAACGACCCTAGCAAGTGTTAATAATAAATGTTGGTAAAAAAAACAACTTACAAACTTGTACAAATAAAAAACAAGTAAAAACGTTAAGTTCGGCCATGCCGAATCTTATATACCCTCCACCACATGGATTGCATTCAATTTTATTACTGGAAAAATCTTTGGATATGGAGCAAATCATGAAACGATCCTTTTTGTTGAGCTACGTGTACACGGGGACTACAACAAAATAATAATTTTTGATCTTCAGCTCAACTCCACAGCGAGAAACCCATAAAATAACATCAATAACGGATCAACTCCGCATAGGGAAACATCAAAATAAAATAAAATTTTATTTGTATAAATATTATTAAGATAAATTCTTGCCAAAATACAATACAAACTGCAAAGATTCAGCAAAATTTCTTAGAAAAGGTGGTGTTTATGGCTTAAATAAGCCTTTTTGGGAGCGATATCTATAGGTTACTGCTATGAATTCTTCACTCTTACTTAAATACAAACTGCAACGATTCAGTTAAAATGCTTAGAAAATATGGTATTTATGGCTTAAATACGTATATTTTAGAGCGACCTCTATAGGTTGACTATAACAAAATATGAACCGATTTGAAAAATTTTTGCTATGATGAATTCTTGTCAAAATATAATACAAAATGTACAGTTTCTGCTATATTGCTTTAAAAATGTGGTATCTATGTCTCAAAAACCGAATTTTGGAGCGACCTCTACAGGGGAGCTTTATAGAAACATTAACCGATATGGCCCATTTGCAATCCCAAACAACCTGCAACTATAGGAAATATTTCTACCAAATTTGATCAACCTAGCTCTATTATAACGGACTGCAGCGTGATTACAACAGACGGACGGACGGACATGGCTAAATCGTCTTAGAATACTTTATGGGGTCTCAGATCAATATTTAGAGGTGCTACAAACGGAATGACAACAAGTAAAAGCGTTAAGTTCGGCCATGCCGAATCATATATACCCTCCACCATGGATAGTAGAAATATAGTAGGAATCACAACAAGTTAGATGCTATATATGGGAGCTATATCTAAATATGGACCGATATCGCCCATTTTCAATCCAAAGTTACCTGCAGCTATAAGAAGTATCTATACCAAATTTCAGCCACCTAGCTCAAGTATTATAGATTGTAGCGTGATGAAAACAGACGGACGGACGGACATGGCTAAATCGTCTTAGAATTTTGCGAATTAAGAATTTATATACTTTATGGGGTCTCAGATCAATATTTAGAGGTGTTACAAAGGGAGTGACACACTGAATATACCCCCATACTATGGTGGAGGGTATAATAACCAAGGTATAGTAAAACTATTAATAAGGACATGACACGAGACACTTAACATTTACAAATACGTATACATACATATGTCACTATTTACTCACGTATGTAGAACTATTCCCCCCACTTCCGCTCCGGCATGAATGTCCAGATTGTTAATAAATAAAAACATTTTATGGTTACAATTTGTTCTTTTTTTATATTTTGTCATTACATATACGAGTATATTTATAAATATCAATAACTAATAAATGCTTAATATAGGTTTGAGCTAAAAATATATCCATTGTTTATAAATATCGCAATAGAAAGCTATTATTATTAGTATTAATCAAATAGCAACAAATTAACACTCAATTAAGCTCAGATTTTATAAGACTGCGGGATGTTTTTAATAACACAC
Organism: Eudasyphora cyanicolor; assembly: GCA_963930755.1. Taxonomy (NCBI): domain Eukaryota; kingdom Metazoa; phylum Arthropoda; class Insecta; order Diptera; family Muscidae; genus Eudasyphora; species Eudasyphora cyanicolor. The sequence continues at coordinate 276,050,598 of OZ005736.1, read as the reverse complement.
TTAACCAATTATAAAATATGTATTGAAGAAATAGTACATTTTCAAGCAAACTTGTCGATCTGGCAAATTAATACAAATCCACAGCTAATTTAAATGAAAAATATTAATCAATTAATAAAAAAATCAACAATTCGCAAAATAACGCATTTTTAAATAAACAAGAAACTATTTAAGACGAATAAGAAAGTTTCAGTCGAGAAAACCGACTAATTTATAGCCTCACTTTGTGAAAAATGTGCTATGGCATTTGGATGTTGTAGTTCGTGGAGTTAAAGCGACCAATATTTTTTGTAAAAACATATACCAGGAGATATGACCATTTAAAGTTTTAGACATTTTTGGAAAAAAGTGATTTCGAATTTTTTACTTCTTACTTTAAGTTATACAAAGGGAGAAAGTTTTGGAGAAATATTTAATTTTTTACCAAAAAAAAAACGATCCCAAAAATGCATCCCTTATGCAATAGGGCCATTACTTAAGGATATATGACAATTCAAAGTTTTGGAAATTTTTGACAAAAATTGATGCCGAATTTTGTTGACTCCTTTCGCTCCAGCCAGACAGACGGACGGACATAGAAAGATAGAAACTTTTAAATAACATTTGGTTGAAATTAATTTGTGTACTTCTTGCTCTAGGACTATTATTCATGGAGATATGGATGTTTAAAATTTTGAAGAGATATCTAAATTGTTGGCCAAAAAGATTGTTGCTGTAATTCCATCCATTTTGCTCAAGGGTCCATATTGACGGAGGTATGTATGTCCGTCTAAAGTTGTAAAAATGTTTTCCAAAAAAAAACGATCACGAATTTGTTCTTCCTACTCTGCCACTATTTTTTAAGTAGCTATGACAATTTAATGTTTTGGAGATTGTTGACCAAAAAAATTACCTTCTAAAGATTTGAAAATGTTTACCAAAAAAGGTGATGTTGTATTTTCGTTTTGGAGAGAAATTTAAAATTTTTTACCAAAAAAAATTATCAAGAATTTTCTTCATCGAGTTTAGGTTAGGTTATGTTAAGGACGCGCGGCGTGCACCACTTGGTCACCATTTGGTCTATTGTGTTCATCGAGGTTGTAGTTGTAGACATTTTTTAGAAAAAAAATTTATACCGAATTTTAATTCTTCTTGCTTAAGAACTTGTATTTAACGATATTGTATCGTTTAATGTTTTGGAGAGAAATTGAATTTGAAAATACGAACAGTGGGGGAATTAACAAGTAAAGGGGTTAAGATCGGCCATGCCGAATCTTATTTACCCTCCTCCATGGGTAGCATGTGAATGGTTTTGGACACAAATAAAGTCATATTACCAAATTTCAGGCCGATTCGTTGAAATTTGTGGTTTTTTGTTGTGTTAAAAAGTAAAATCTAGAGGAACCTTTGTACGGTGGCTATATCAAAACATGGCCCTATGACTACCGTTGTTCGTGTGAGGTATTCCGGGTATAAATAAACCCCAGTTACCAATTTTCTGTCCAATCAGTTGACATTTGTGGTCTCTGTGGCGTTAAGAAGTCTAATCGGACAGATGCTATATATGGGGGATATATCAAAATATGGACCGATATTGCCCATTTTAAATCCCAAGTTACCTGCAGCTATAAGAAGTAGCTATACCAAATTTCAGCCACCTAGCTCAAATATTATAGATTGCAGCGTGATTATAACAGACGGACATGGCTAAATCGTCTTAGAATTTTACGACGATTAAGAATATATATACTTTATGGGGTCTCAGATCAATATTTAGAGGTGTTACAAACGGAGTGACAAAATGAATATACCCCCCATCCTATGGTGGAGGGTATAAAAAGGCGTATCTCGTTTTTGTTGTTCCTTTACAGGGAACGATAAACCGAATAAAAACCAAAGAAATGGTTGAACTAGACTTATGGGATTTTTACAATATCTATAAATCTTTTATTTGCAACTATAGCCCCGGAAAATTTTAAAGAAACTAAGTTGCATTTGACAGTTTTCGACCAGAATATACGGAAAACGCATTTGTGAAAAAAATCAAAATACGTCCTTTTTATATTAAGCCATCGATATATACATACTTTATGGGGTCTCAGATCAATATGACAATATTACAAATGAGTGATAAAATGAATATACCCTCGCTTTCTTTGGTGGAGGGTATAAAAAAGGGAAATAAGTCTGCCATTTCATAACCAGTCAATCGATTGATATACAACTTGGCAACCTTGCTTTTTGTGGATTCCAATAACAAAAACCTTCAAAAAAATCTTTTATAATTTCCGAGATATTTACATTTGAAATTTAAAGTTTATACATTCTTGGGTTCTAGGTTAGGGACCCCAGTCCAGTTTGCTGGATATGCTGCATAATTTATTTAGATTTCTATTTAATTTCTATTTAAATTTTGATCAACTCAGTGTCAAATAATAAACAAACTGTTCTCTGATGAATTATAGTACATATAATAAATACATACGCAGTGTTTTTTATTTATTTGTTTAGATTTTCTATGATTTCTTTTATTAAATGCATACATATTTAACTATTATGTATATAAAACAATAAAGCTGTAACGTATCGTAACTATGAATTATTCAAATTTAAAATCGATAAAGTAAATATTTGAAGAAGAAAATGTTCATACAATAGCGATATATTGGGCAAAGGATTATAATTATTTTTTAATTTGATTTAAAACTATAAATAAACATACAATAACTTGTAAGAAATGTTATTTTTATGACAACGGAGAAAACGGAGTTGAAGAAGACGGTCCTCTATCTCTATAGATAATTTCAAATTTGGGTAATATTCTTTTATTCGACCTGTATTGTTATTTGAATCAAATTCTTAAATGAAACTCGAGGTCTTGATTTTATCTTTTTATTTTATTTATATTCGATATTTCGCCTTTCCTCAAAAGGCATCATCAGAGGAAAAAATAAATGAATTACATTCACTATTCATTTATTTTTTTCCCCGAAAAAATAAAAAAAACAAGTTACTAAATTTTCAGCCCGATCCGTTGAATTTGTGGTCTCTATGGCGTTAAGTCAAATCTAGAGGGACCTTTGTATGGGGGCTATATCAAAACATGGACCTATGACTACCGTTGTTCGTGTGAAATGTGTTGGGTATATATAAAATATATATATTCTTAATAGTCTTAAAATTCTAGTCGATTTAGCCATGTCCGTCCGTCCGTCTGTTGTTATCACGCTACAATATATAATATTTGAGCTAGGTGGCTGAAATTTGGTATAGCTACTACCCTAGTTGTGAATTTTCAGCCTGATCAGTTGGAATTTGTGGTCTCCATGGCGTTAAGAAGTCAAATCTGGAGGGACCTTTGTGTGGGGGCTATATCAAAACGTGGACCAATGACTACCGTTGTTTGTGTGAAAGATTCCGGTTATAAATAAACACAATTTACCAATTTTCAGCCCGATCAGTTGCAATTTGTGGTCTCTATGGCGTTAAGAAGTCAAATCGGGGAGATGCTATATATGGGGGCTATATCAAAATATGGACCGATAGTGCCCACTTTCAATCCCAAGTTACCTGCAGCTATAAGAAGAATATATACTAAATTTCAGTCATCTAGCTCAATTATTATAGACTGTAGCGTGATTACAACAGACGGACAGGCGGAGGTACAGAAGGATATCACTAAATCGTATTAGAATTTTACGACGATTAAGAATATATATACTTTATCGGGTCTCAGATCAATATTTGGAGGTGTTACAAATGGAGTGACAAAATAAATAAACCCCCATTCTATGGTGGAAGGTATAACAAGTAAAAGCGTTAAGTTCGGCTATGCCGAATCTTATATACACTCCACCATGGATTGCATTCAATTATATAACTGGAAAAATCTTTGGATATGAAGCAAATCATAAAACTATCCTTTTTGTGTAAGTAAATTATTAAAGAAACGAACGCTGCAATTTTTAGACCGCAAATTCTTTAACCAAACTCTTCACCTGAAAAATTCTGTTATTTATGGCTTAAAATATATTTTTTGAGAGCTACATCTACACGGGGACTACAACAAAATACAATTTTATTTGTATACATTTTATTGAGATGAAGTCTTGCCAAAATAGAATATAAACTGCAGAGTTTCAGCTAAATTTCTTAGAAAATGTGGTGTTTATGGCTTAAATAAACCTTTTTGGGAGCGACATCTATTCAGATTCAGTTAAAATGCCTAGAATATATGGTATTTATGGCTTAAATACGTATATTTTGGAGCGAAATGAAAAAAACCCCCACTCTATGGTGGAATGTATAAAAATAGTTCAGATTTGGATATAACACCCATATATCCTAGCCACATCCTTATTTGAAATCTAATCGCAATACAATCTTCATTTCTCGACAGATTTTTCTAAAGTTTAACGGATAACAGTTTCAGGGTCTCTGAATTACTGTTGCAATTTAAAGAAATTCAATTCAGGTTTGCATATAATTCCAATATGTACTAGATATATCCTTATTTTGAGTCTAATCCCTATAAAATTCGTATTTTTTAACAGATCCTGAGAAAATTTTGTAGTTGTAGAAATAATAATAAAATATATATTTACCACGGGATCCAAACGCTTGATATGACCACCGAGAACAGTTATCGGTTCAACAATTGTCTCTATTATATGAAAACAACCGGTAAATTTGACATGGCTTTGTCATTGGATTTGGAAAGTTGTCACCTTGTGATATATCCAAGGACTTACCTAAAAAAATACCTACATTACCTGATCCTTTAATGTCAGGCACAGCATACAGCATAGATGACAGTTAAATACCAATTAAATTCTTACTATTTAATGGTTGAACTTCGAATACCTGGTCCCAACTGGTCCTCCACTAACGAATAAATAACCCAAATGGTCATCTGCTAACGAGTAAATATCCCAAGTGGTCCTCAGCTTATGGGTAGATAACTCATGTAGTTATCTACTACGAAATAGATAATCCGACTTAACGACTACTAAAGACTAGATAACCCTGATGGACGTCTACTAAGGAGTATATAACCCAAACTGACCAACTACTATGAAGTATATAACCCAGCTGGATCTCTACTAAGCAGGAAAACATGAGGTATTTTATTAAGCCTCAGATAAACCAACTGATATTTCATTAACCCAACTGGTATTTTGCTAAGTGTTAGATTTCTCTGATATACTCATATGATAACATACATACGAAAAAGTTACCTTTTAAAATTGTTATAAAAAAGAAAGATAAATATTATTCAATGATATTCTCATTATTGAAATGCCTCAACATTCCGGTTAATAATGGAGCACCACTTCATTCATATGGCTGCCGCGGCTGGCCTTGCAGTAGCCCATTCTGTGTCGACCCAATTTTTCAAAACTTTTTCGATTGTGTGGCCCTCTATGGCTGTCATTTCGTGTTTCCAAGTCATGAATCGTCTGTGGATGGTTAACGGCTCCCAACAAAAAATAGTCCAAAATAGTCGCTGCTGCGAGACGGCCGTAGTTTAAAAAGCAACTGTTCATCTAACGCACCCGATACATCCAGAAATATTATTTGTGTGCATTAAACCCCAAAAAATTGATACAAACCAATATGTCAGCAGATCAGTGATAGGTCTCAGTTTAACCAGTACTAGGATCTGTAGACTTAGATAAATTGACACTTCATTGCCCGTAGGATTTATAAATCAATATCAATTTGTTTCCTTCAAAGTATCATCCTGGGATTTAATACACTTGTGCCAATGCTTTTTGCAATCTTCGAGGCAGCTTGAGATTTTCTAGCGATGCGGTCTTTTTATACCCTCCACCATAGGATGGGGGATATATTCATTTTGTCACTCCGTTTGTAACACCTCTAAATATTGATCTGAGACCCCATAAAGTATATATATTCTTAATCGTCTTAAAATTTTAAGACGATTTAGCCACGTCCGTCTCTCCGTCGGTCCGTCCCTCTGTTGTAATAACGCTACAATCTATAATTCTTGAGCTAGGTGGCTGAAATTTGGTACATATACTTCTTATATCTGCAGGTATGTTGGGATTGAAAATGGGCAATATCGATCCAATGTTGGATGTAGCCCCCATATATGGCATCTCCCCGATTTGAATTCTTAACGTCATAGAGACCACAAATGTCAACTGATCGGGCTGAAAGTTGGTAACTGGAGCTCATTTATACTCGGCATCCGTCACAAGAGCAACGGTAGTCATAGGTCCATGTTTTGATACAGCCCCCATACAAAGGTCCCTCTAAATTTGACTTATTAATGCCACAAAAACCTCAAAATTTCAACGAATTGGGCTGAAATTTTTTATAATGAGTTTAGTATTACCCGTAACCATTCACGTGCGATCTATGGTGGAAGGTATATAAGATTCGGCATGGTCGAACTTGACGCTTTTACTTGTTTTTCAATGGGTCATTTTGATTTTGGCAGCAGTAAACATCAGGATTTGTTATACCTTATACCACACTGTGTTTCTTCATTGCAGATGTTTGTAACACCTAGAAATATTACAGCTAGACCCACCTTAAAGTATACCGATCGACACAGAATCACTAGCTGGGTCGATATAACCATGTCTGTCCCTTCGTCCGTCTGTCTATTTTATGTTGTTCGTTGAATACAGGTCGCAATTTCACTCCGATCGTGTTGAAATTTTGCTGTTAGGATGATGTTTGATTTGATGTTTCGTCCTATTTGGCCCTTAAGCCCTATAAAAGCTGTATTTTAAATCCAAACGTTATGAAATTTAGCTGATCTATGGACCAACATTGCTCAATTTGAAGAAAAACGTTTCAGATTTAGTTCTAGCTCCCATATACATATATGTTTTATCCGATTTGGTTCTTTTAGCCCAATAAAAGCTGTATATTACATCCAATCCAATTTAGCATGGTAGAGTTTCTTGATCCATGAATTAAAATTGCAGAATTAAAAAAAAACGGTTCAGATTTAGTTATAGCTCCCATACATATATGTTTCGTACGATTTGGCTACAGAGGAAGAGACGTACCAAATGTAAATTGTGTAAACAAATTTTAGTTGAAGTATACTTTGGATATTTCTTTATTATCCAATCTTATTAGTTTCTCTTTTTATCAAAATAGCAAAACAACAAAAACCGCCAAGCACACCCAAAAACGTTCAACCTTTATATCTCTCAAACAAAAATGGCAGTAGAACAGTAGTTATCACCTCCAATATTGCAGGTCTTTCAGTGCAAAGGAGAAATGCTTATAGACAAATTGTTTTCTAGCATATTATGAAGGAGTGTTGATTTTGGTAGGCGTGTAAGCGTTAAATGCTTATAATCGGGGTGTTTATAAGCGATAATTACGTATTTCAATCATTAACATTATGAAAAGCAATAATTTTTGATCATAAACCGCCGCCAACCGGACTTTCCCATAACAATGGCTCTTCTTCTCGAGGTTTTGAAAAAAGTTCTAAACTTATAGTAATTAAAATTCGCAGATTTGGTTTAATTTGTTCTAAAGCTGAACTGAAACTTTCCTTTCGCGCAACATAGAATTCAATTTTATTTTTTATTTAGAATTGATATGCAAAACAATTTTAATTATTGAGAAGAATCAAAAGATTAAACTAAAATAAGAATAGAAAATACTAAATTGAATTAAAAAAAATTTGAAATTTTTTTAAATAAAATTTCAGATAAAATCTCTTGGTTATAGTTGATAGAGTATATAGAGTATATGTCTAGATGATAACGAGGAATACTGCATATCCGGGTTTGATTATAATCGTTTCGGAAGATATGTATAAAATCAAATCATTTCATCAAGTGAATATCAATTTTATTTGAATTTTTGCTTACCTCTTCCTTTCAATTTGCCTCGTTTTTCTTGCAGTATTCCAACGAAATCATCTCATTTTTCTTAACCTCCTTTTAAGCTAATTGAAAACTTGGTTTTTTTCTCTCTTATCAAAAAACAAGAGCCTTCTTTCTAAGCAGCTCCCGATTCATAATCGAAACCCAAAAACAATGAACACCATTTGCGATGCTTTGAACCCAATAAACTTTCCGACTTCTTGAGGGCTGTCAGAAACTCATAAGAATTATAATCAAATTTTCTTAAATGCACATTGAATTGTTGCTGCTGTACTGGTGTGGCGGGTGGTGAATACATGCCCATTAAATCTCCACTCAGCAAGCGTACACACTGCTCCACTATAAACTTCAGGGAGGCGCGACGATGCAGTTCAAATGATTCACGCTCGCCATACATATTCTTCTGATCATCACATAGACGCATATCATGTGCCGCAAGATTGCAGCAGTATAGGAACGATTTTAGGCGCACCTCGCCTATGGCAGCCCTGTCAATTCCCGGCAGCATAATATTCAAAATTTGTGTGGGACACTGCACCTCAGCTATGAGATAGTAATTGATGAGTTCCTTCAGATCATGCAATTGCTGGAGTTCTTCGGCATCATAGAAGCTCATTTGATAGGCATAGGCTATCAAAAGTTGCCGATAGTGATAACTGCTGTAATCGCTAATGTGTTTGCGCATAAACTTTTCAGAGCGCAGAATTTCGGCACGAATCAAAATGGGAGCATTTTGCAGAACCCACTGGCGATGGGACCAGGCATGATAATTGCTCGAGCTACGATCGGCGCAGCGTTCACAAATGCCTATTTCATGATGCCAGTCAATGGCATCGGCACCTAGAAAATAAAACAGAAAAGAAAAATTTAACAATTCGTTACTTTTGTATTTTCGAAACTCACTTTGAAATGAATACAACCAACGCCGATAGGCAAAGGCCTCATTCGATTTTGGCTTTTTACTTAGCACCAAAGTGGAAAACTTCAACTCTCGATTCATTTTCAAACGATTCTTTTGCACCAACTGTCGTCGTATATGCCAAAACGCTTGAACATCGGGATTAATTAGTAATGCTACATTCAGGTACTTCAGCAGGTTATCACTTTGTTGGACATAACGTTGTACAGATTGTTTCTTATAGCCCATAAGCATGCGATGCGCATGATCATATACATGTTTGGCACACCACGATTCCAAACCGAGATTATGTTCCACATGAATGACGGGTGATTTGTTGCGATTCAAGACAGTGGGTATGATTTCAAATGAGGAGCTGGAAAGACAAAAAAAAGAAAGAAAATTCTCAATTAATAATAAATAAAACTTCATACATAAAGTAAATAATGAGTAATAATAAAAATATATGTACAGAGTTTTCCAACAAGAGGTGTTATTTTGAATCACCGGGTATTTCGGTAGCTGGCACTTTTGAAGCTTTTATTCTTTGACATTTGACAAGTAGAAACTATGCCATTACTAAAAATGGAACGATACACGATTCAACAAAGCATTAAAATTATTAAAATTCGAAAAATCGAAAATCATCGAAAAATCATCTTGACTGATGATAATTTTGTTGACGTAGCCACCGAGCCAAAATTGTCGCATCTTGGGCTCGGAAAACCCAAGAGCTATTGTTGAGAAGCCTCTGTTTTGCGGTTTATGGCCCGGCCCGGCGGGGTCATTGCTTTTTGAAAATGAGGTTTGATCAACAGTTACGGCGATTGGATTGCACTATCGAGGGACCACATCAACAATTCGACTTAAAAGGTGCATCTGTTTTCTAGTATTTCACCTCGAAAGGTCAACATTTGTTTCCAGAAACGAAATCGCCATTAGAATCGTAAAATTGGGTTTGAGGGTAACTCTTGGGACATATTTTAAAATAGCGAACAGTGAAACAAAATGGATAGATACGGAAATTTTATATGAGAGTAGCCCATGGGATATACTGCTTTTGTGAGGTTAAATGAGACAATTCAGAAAAATATAGGAAATAATTCTGCAGTTTCTTAACCAGACAAACAATTGCGGCAAAACTTGGCATTCTTATAGAAGAGGTATAGGAGAATTTAAGTATTGAATTTGGATCATCTATAGTCTTCACGAGCGGAGTTACAGATCCTCAAAGTGAACCACCTCGGATATACAACATTTTTAAACGCGTCTAACTTTTTCTTTTCTCTGGGAGATTATCACTGATAAGGGGATGGGGATATTTCTATACTAAAAATATGTCTGAAATGTTTCTTTATTTTCTATTGATGAAAGATAACAAATAAAATGATATATTAAAAAAATAATTGAATTGTCATTAAAGTGTATTGTTTGGACCTATAGTTATTTTTTACAAGGAATATTTTTGTCAAATAGATGATCCAAAAATCCATCAATTTCTAAGACTTTTTTACATACATATATCATTATTTTTGAATGGAGATTATCAAGGGTAATGGAATTGGCGGTGATATCTGATGTTTTTTTGAGAATACATATTGAAGTATCAACTTTATTTCGTTCTTCGACATGGGACATCTATTCCAAAGGCTTCCATACTAAAATTGTGGCAGATTTTACTAACGAAATGTTTCTTTTTTTCAATTGTTAAAAGAAAACCATAAACACTATATAAGTATATATTAAAAAAACATTGGGTAGCCATAAAAGAGTATTGTGGAGACAGACCTATAGTGATTTTTTACAAGGAATATTTTTGTCAAATAGATCACTTAAAAATTCCATATATTTCTATGACTTTTTGGAGGGAGATTATCAGTGATAAGGGGATGAGTTGGAGTGTCGAGTCTTTTGGGAAAAATACTTTTTGAAGTCTCTCCTTTATTTCGTTCTTTGGCATGGAGCATCTATTCCGAAGCCTTCTATACTGAAAATGTGTCTGAATTTACTAAGGAAATGTTCCTTTATTTTCAATTGTTCAAAGATAACTAATAAATATGATATATTATAAAAAAACAATTGAGTTGGCATTAAAGTGTTTGTGCGGACCTATAGTGATTTTTTACAGGAAATCTTTCTGCTGAATTCATCATCCAAAAAATCCATTGATTTCTACGACTTTTGATATATCAATGTTTTTGGAGGAAGATTTTCAGGGGTAAGGAATGAGTTGGGTTGTCGGGTGTTTTGGGAGAAACACTTCTTGAAGTGTCTCCTTTATTTCGTTCTTTGACATGGAATATCTACTCCGAAGAATTCTATACTAAAATTATGTCTGAATTAACTAACTTCTTTGTTTACTCAGAAAACTTTGTGGCTAATTATCTCAAAAATGCGATGTCACAGGATAAAAACGGCTAATGTCATTCGACTTAGCGTGTCGAATTAGACACACAGAGCTCACAACAAGCCGACTACTGGCTTAGGTGTATGCCCAAGGACATGAGGCGGAAGAAATCTGCCTCATCATTTCAACCTAACCTAGGTCACTCCTTCCGTGTGTTACACTATTGACCAGTAGCAAATGAATTATACCCTCCACCACTAAATTATGGGTTTAAAAGAAATTACTTCAAATGCATAACACTCTTACTTTCCCTTTAGTAACTTACTTTTGGTATAACATTTCCTTATTTTACCCTTCGAATGGCTCTACAACTATGCTTAATATGTTTAGAACATCTTTGGAATATCGATTGACGCGACAGACATATGTACATACATACCCACCGACTGCGCCTAACTTTTGCCTCAAATGTATCCAACAAAAAGTTACTTTACTTTGCCTTGCTTATCATACCACCATTTTAAAGTATGCTAAGTCGAAAGTGGTCGATTTTCAGGAGAGGCCTTTCAAATTTTTCCGAAATTTTTAAATTCATGTATGTGAAATTTCTTTATAATGTAAATCGTATGACGTCTACAGTTTTGTTCATAATATTCGATCCGGTTGAACAATTATTACCCGATTTTGACAGCCTTTAAATTTGAATATTTTGAATTTAGAAATGCAATCTCCCCAAAAAAAATATGCTATCTCGACTTGGCATACTTTGGTATAAAGGTAGATATCTACTTTCATATGCATGTATGAAAATGTCGTTATTTTTATCTTTTTTTTGCATTTTATTCTGTGCTGTCGTCGTCGTCGCTTCAATGTCAGTTTTCATTAAGCTCGAGAGTGTGCAGCTTAATTATTTAAATTCATAAAAAATAAATATGTGCACAACAAACAAAGTAAGCTAAGTAACTATTGTGCATACATACACATCTCATGTATAGTGTTTAGATTTTCTTTAATGACACTATATTTTATGATCATCATTTGTTGCAACTAAATAATATAATCTCCATCCAGACCATCCCAAGAATATCTCAAGTATGTAATAGATCTCAATTGGCTGATTTCGCAAAACAGATAGGACAAACAAGGAAATTAAACCAGTAAAGACTAAAGAAATACAGTTTAATAATCCACACCATTATTTGCTAATCAATGCACTGAGGAATATGTAGAGACTACACCATTATTACTACGTATTATAGGTTATATAGATACAATTTCTAAAATCCAGGCACATCGTTTAAAAAATTTAGGATTTATACAGCCAAGAAGTCAAATTCGTATTTGACCTTCATATGGGGATTATATCAAAACATGGAGCTACATTCTCACTGGCATTTGTATGATGGCTATATCAAATCATGGACCGATGTGTCCCATTTTCACCCGGGTCGATTTAATGCAATATGGATTATAAAAGCTTAAATTTCAACATGATCGGTCAAAAAATGCGCCCCTACGGCTTCAAAAAGTCAAATCGCAACGGACCTTTAAATGAGAGGTTATATTAAAACATATGTATACCGATGTGCTCAATTTTCACTAAGAACGATTTAGTATAATATGAAGTAAAACGGCTTAGATTTCATCAAGCCTAATTGAAAAAAGTATTCTCTAGAGTGTCAAGAAGTGCCATCAGTGTGGACCTTCATATGGGAGCTATGTCAAAACATAGAGCGATGTGTACCATTTTCACCAGGATCGATCTGGTGTTATATGAAGTAAAAATGCTTACATTTCAACATGATGGATTAGAAAAGGTATCCTTATATATAAATCTAAACCGAGAAATAGAGAAACTATTAATAGAAAAATTAAGACAGAGCTCTCTTATACATTTATATTTTTGATATATTTAAGACAATTTTTTAAAATATATATATTTGTACATTTTTGACATATTTTTAAACAAAAATTTTTTTAAAATACATATGTATTTGTATATTTTTGACATATTTTTAAACAATGTTTTAAACAAAGACAAATAGAATATAAGAAGACCGAAACCTCAAAATCTATCAGTTACGAACGAATAGGAATGAATTGTAACACGCGAAAAAACAGTATACCGCGAACATTGATTGAACTTTTTTTGCACTTATCGTTTAATATTAATTTTTTAATTGTGACAATTACAAAAAAATCGGGAAAAACGGTCTGAAAATCCGCGAAAAACCTCACTCGTTGGAATCAAATTCCTATTGGTTTGTAACTGACAATTACTCGCTACAGAAAGGAATGTCTTCTTAAATTATATTGTTTTTGGACTCAACAGATATAGAGAAACACCTCGGATGTCGACTCTTGTATACAGGCAGGCATCAGAGACCGACTCTAGTATAGAGAACGACCTCAGAGTTCGATTCTAGTGTAGAGAATGATATCAGAAGTCTACTCTAGTGTAGAGGAAGACCTCAGATGTCGACTACGAGTATAATATAAAGGAGACCTCAGATATTGACTCTAGTATAGAGAAAGACCTGAAAGGACCATTCTAGAGTAGAGAAAAGCCTTAGAGAAAGACCTCAGAGGTCGACTCTACTCTATACAACAACCTCAGATGTCGATTTTAGTGTAGAGAACGAAACCAGAGGTCGACTCTATTGTAGAGGAAGCTCTCAATGGTTAATTCTATTGCAGAGGAAGACCGCAGATATTGATTCTAGTGTAAAGGAAGACCTCAGAAGTCCACTCTACATAGTGTAGAGGAAGAGCTCAGACTCTAGTGAAGAGTAAGGCTCAGAAGTCGACTCTATTATAGGGGAAGCCCTCAGACGTCGACTATATAGTATAAAGGAAAAACGCAGATGTCGATTATAGAGTAGAGGAAGACATCAGAAGTCTATAATAATGTAGAGTAAGATGTCAGACGTGGACACTCGTATAAAGGAATTGACTCTAATGTAGAGGAATGTCTCAGGTGTCGATTCTAGTGTATAGGACGTCCTCAGAGGTAGACTCTAGTGCATAGGATGACCTCAGATGTCGATTCTATTGTTGAGGAAGTCCTCATGTGGACTCTCGCATAAAGGAAGAGCTCATAGGTCGACTCTAGTTTATACGAAGACCACAGATGTCGCTCCTAGTGTTGAGAAAGACTTCGGAGGTCCATTCTAATGTAGAGGAAGTCCTTATTTGTGGACTCTATTATAAATATCAATATCGACTCTACTATAGAAGATCTCAGAAAACGACTCTTGTACTCGTATATAGGACGGCCTCAGAAACCGACACTCGTTTAGACGAAGACCTCATAGGTCGATTTTAATGTAGAGGAAGGCCTCAGAAATCGACTCTAGTTGTATGAAGACCACAGAGATCTAATCTCGATCGATTCTAGTGTGGAGGAAGGCCTCTGAAGTCGACTTTCGTATATAGGAAGACCTTAGATCCCGACTCTAGTATAGACGAAGATCTCCGAGGTCGATTCTAGTTTAGAAGAAACCCTCAGAAGTCGATTAAATTGTAGAGGAAGACCTTAATATGTGGTAAAGGAAGACCTCAGATGTAGTAAAGGAAGACCTCATATCGATACCCCCATTCTAAAACATGTTATTATGGAGATTGCATTTTTCATTTTTAAATTTTCCGAATTACACTACGTCAAAATATTGTGTTCATCCGTCAACCCAATCAAAAGTTATTCACAAAATAGTACAAGTCATTCGATTTGCATAATAAAGGAATTCCTCTCAAATTTTAAAGATTCATCAAACTTTAATCGCCTCTCCTGAAAAACTACCTTTTTGCACTTAGCATAGTTTAGAATGAAGGTATCGACATGTCGACTCTAGTGTAGAGGAAGGCCTCAGGAGTCGACTCTAGTATATAGGAAGGCCTCAGACGTCTAGTATAGAGAAAGACCTGAAAGGACGATTCTAGAGTAGAGAAAAGCCTCAGAGGAAGACCTCTGAGGTCGACTCTACTCTAGATAACAACCTCAGATGTCGATTTTAGTGTAGAGAACGAAACCAGAGGTCGACTCTATTGTAGAGGAAGCTCTCAATGGTTAATTCTATTGCAGAGGAAGTACGATAGTACGAAGTATATTCAAAAAATATCGGGAATTTTTAATTTCCGCGGGCTACGTGTATTTGATTTTTGATATTTTTGTAGCGTTATGTTGGTACTCATGTCCCTTACTTATGCTCACTAGGTCGGCCATTTTGAATGTTTATTATACCCTTGTTTGTAAAACCCAAAAGGAGAAGAGATAGACCCATTGTTTATTATACCGATCGACTTGTAATCACTTTCTGAGTCGATTTAGCTATGTCCGTCTGTCTGTCTGTCTGTCCGTCTGTCTGTCTGTAGACGTATTCTTGTAATCAAAGTACAGGTCGCAATTATGGTCCGATCTCAACGAAACTTTGCACATATCTTTTTTTAGGCCCAAGGACGATCCCTTTGGCCCCCTCGGTCGGAAGGGGCGGGTAAGAGTGGCTGCGTTGGGACCGTTCGAAGAAAAAAAAAAAAAATTACAAAATTCTCCAGAAAGATGTTTCTCAATTTAGGAACGAATATTGCTTAATTTAGCGATTATCGGTTCAGAATTAGATATATCCGCATATATATGTTCTTACCCATTTAACAATTATTCCAAATTATTATCGCAATAACCCTTATCGCATTGTTGGGGAGGTGTAGGGTATTATATAGTCGGCCCCGCCCGACTTTCTGCCTTTCCTTACTGGTTAATTTTTGCTATTGTGCTATTGTGCTTGTATGTGTTTTAACTTGTCTTCGATTTTTATCTATTTCAGAAAATGGATCAAAGAATCTGCATCAACTTTTGTGTGAAAAACAAATTAAAGTGCGCTGACGCATTCCGAATGTTGACTGTGGCATATGGCGAAGCTACCTTGGACCAAAGCAACGTTTATCGGTACAAAATATTCTTAGAGGGCCGAGAAGATGCGAAGGACGAACAGCGTGCCGGGTTGATCAGCATAATCGACGTGTTTTTTGATCAGTATAATCGACCAAATGTGTCCACAATCGGGAGAATTGTGCGCAAATTTCAGCAAACCGGGTCTGTAGGAGATGTGAAAACACCTGTGCATGCTCGCCCATTTCATTTGGTGCGGCTTATGGGCTGGCGACGTCACTGGGCCATACTTCTTCGAAATGAGGCCGGTCAGGCAGTTACTGTGAATGGTGTTCGCTATCGTGAGATGATAACGAACTTTTTATGGCTCGAATTGGAAGATATGGATGTGGACAATATATGGTTTCAACAGGGCGGTGCCACTTGCCACACAGCTAACGAAACAATGACTCTTTTCCGCAACAAATTCAATGGCCGTGTCTTGTGATTTGACACCGTTGGACTTCTTTCTTTAGGGTTATTTAAAAGAAAAGGTGTACGTCGATAATCCAGCAACAATTCCATAGCAACGGATGAGATAATTCGGCACATTAACGGCATAGAACACCAATTATGGCTCAGCGTCATCAAAAATTTGGACCATCGGATGGAGGTGTGCCGCCGAGGTCGCGGCGGCCATTTGGCCGATATTTTGTTCCGTACATAATTGAACCATACCAATATTATCATAATAAAAGGAAATGGCAATAATTTCCTAAATAATTTGTGTTTTATTCAAAATCAACATCGGCCTTTAAAATTTAACCACCCTTTTTACAGATTTACAGATTTTATATACGGGTCTGTTCTGTAATCACGACGATTTGAAATCACGGTGATTTTAAAATCACCGGCGACTTTGCATCACTTTTGGAGTTCGAAATCACCCAAACATATTTCGAACAATCTTTTTTGGGAGGCTATAAATAATAATCCGGGCGATTTCGAACTCCAACAGTGATTGTAAGTCGCCGGTGATTTTAAAATCACCGTGATTTCAAATCACCTTGCTACAGAACAGACCCGATAAATCGCATTTCTCGACAGATCCTTTGGAAATTTTGAAGATAGCCATTTGTAATAAGAAAAATCTATAGAAATCGATTCAGATTTGTATGTACCGTGTCAATAAGGAGGAATAGTTTTTAAAATAGCAAAAGCTATGCTGAATATGAAGAAAACTCCTTCAGATTTTGGTATAAACATCAATATACATATCCATATACATATCCAGTTTTTTTATAATTCACATTTCTCGGCCTTTGAAATATGAATCTTCCGATTTAGCATTTGTTTTCTGAACGAAAGTTCAAAAATCTGGTAAACTTTTCCATTTATAGAATTTTTTCCACCGGAAGTTGTAAAATCCTTATTACCTATTTACTTTACGTATTTAATGATTTTTAAATCCAAAGCATTTGTTTCAAAGCCACAAATGGCCCCCACCACCCCTGTTCAATGTCAACATTTTATAAATGTGTAAATAACTTACTGGATACTATAATGGCGAGGACGTTCATGATTTCTTCGCCCCCTTCATATGCTCTTCGCGCCACCGTATGTGAAACCTAATAAATGTGTTTTTGAATCTTGATTTGCTAAATTTGTATGTAGAGCTTTGCCACCAAACAAACCCCAAATGAAATGTAATAAAAACCTGAACTTAATAAAAAAAAACAAAAAACCACACCGCCAATCATTGGGTGCAGAGAGGTGCATATATTAGAGTGTAATGGAAAAAATTGGAAATGTTGTGGATTAAAAAAACGAAAAATTTTTATAGGTTGAGTAAGGGGGAATACAGAATTTGAATTAGCAACAGTGTTGCCGGAAGGGACGATCCATTTTGATGAGATTTTTGGGGCCAAAAATAGAAAACGGAAAGTTTTTGCGCTGAAACCTGATACAACCTGAACTATTGTTTATTATTATCTTGTAATATAGGATTATTGGTCTTGTAGGCTTTATATATTACAATAAAAATTAAATGAAAATATCAATTTCTAAAAATAAAAATATTGAAAGAACACAAATTTATTTTACATTAAGCCTTTTCAAGAATTCTTCGGGAGATGCTTGGTATGTATTTCCATTCATCTTTTGGAAATGAAAATAAAGCTTTAAAAACGTTGAGAAGTCCGACCAGGGAGAATCTTTTATACCTACCTCACGATTTGAGAAAAAGTGTGCCCTCGTTGTAACTTATTTTTCAAAACCTCTCACAACACCGACTGACAAATGTTGAGTCACGTTTTCAAGTAAAGTTTTATGCTGAAAACGTTTAAATTTTTCTTACCAACCTAAAAGAAATTAAATATTTTGTTCCAACAATTACATCCACCATCTAATAAGAACTCATCAGAAATTCCAAAAGCCGTTTTTTTTTCGTTACACCCTAATATATACTGCAGTTTGGATATCGGTGCAGCAAAAATAACAACTACAAATACATAACTGAAAGACAAACAGCGGTGTCGCGCGTTAATTTAAATTTATTTACGCTCGTGTTCAATTTTCAACCAACGAAGATACATATAATTGACCCTGACCTCCATCCGTTTAAATTTGTCATCGAAAGATTTTCTTCACAAATGGCGCCAGCGAAGGAAAGGAAAACAAAGCGTGGTGAATTTTTTAGATGACAATTCGAAGAGAGGTGAGATTTATGCACAAACTCAAAGGAAGTAACGGTGATTATTCGCAAAACAACAACAATACAAAGAGGTGAGAAATTATGTTTTGGTTTGTGGCAGTTGAACTGGGGTGGAGAGAGAGAAAAACACGTGAGTAAAATGGGGGACTAGTTGAAGTTGTTCTACATATTAGTTTGTAAGAAGGCTAGTTTGGGGTAGTGGTGATATGGCAATGATGAATCTGGGGGAGATTTGTAAGGGATCCGTATGTTGTTTATTTATTTCGATTGATTTACTTACAGTTCTGTGTCCTTGAGAAAAACAGTATGCATATCATTGATGATTTTTTCGCAGAGAACAGACTGTTCATTGTCCGAGGAGTCTGAATCCATGGTTGGTGCTCAATTGTTCTTATATTTTGTTTATTTTTTAATTTTCTGGTCAATTTGCAAATTTTGGCTGGATTCAATTCTGCAAGTTTTTAAAATATTTTTCGTTTAGTTGCGTTTTATTTGTTTCTGCTAAGATTAACATAAATTTAACGCACGTTCGCTCCAAAAAAAGAAAACACAACACTTGTTTTCGTATTTTTTTAAAATAGCAACAAAAATCAGCACCGCCATAAAAAAGAAACAATAACAAAATGACCCCTCTTCAGCTATACATACATATATATATGCATATGAATTATTTCTTTATATACGAAAAAATGTATTTTTAACAAAATCCAATAAACAAATCCCACGAGAAGAATAAAAAACTTATCACATCTCAAAAACGACAACAACAAGTAATTCACTCACTGCTGCCTCCAACACCACTCACCACTGACAAAGGCAATTGTGGAATTAAGCAGCAGTAAAAGCAAATGCGAGTCGAGTTGTTCGTTGTTGAAATGACAACAATTCAATAAATTGTTTAAAAGAATATTTTAGGCACAACAACAATTCAATAACAAAAAACACATCAAAATGTTCTCTCTCTGCTTCAAAAGACCCCACAACACTAGTATGGAGAGCTAGAATGAAAAACGAGAGATTGCTCCCCCCACAAAACGCACAGCCAGCAAAAAAACAAATAGGAGGAATATTCCGCGCAATATTTTTGCACAATCTTTGTTGTTTTTTGTTCACTGGAAAGCGCCAATCAACACAATATTTATTTCATAGATATTATTATATTATTCTATTTAATATATCTCCCACACAAAAGCACTTTGCTACATGTTTAATTGATTAACGTCAAAACAAATCAGCAGCCTCTTGAAAGAAATGTCAAGACGCAACAACAATTTATTAGATGGATTAGTGGCAAAACGTATGCGTAATATTGATGTATCGTAACGAATCAACTGATTAAATCAGTGGTGAAAAAAGCATAGTACAGTGTTTTTAAAGGGCTTAACGATTTCAACTGATTTATCACACTTTCAAGCCACAAAATCAAGTCTTCAGCATGTTAGTAAGTAAATATATGTAGTAAATAGTGCAAACTATGAATGTGATAAATTTAGACCTTGTGTAAATACATAAAATATAATTAAATCGGCCAAACATTAATTGTTTATGGAAAATATTTTTTTAATACTTTAAAATCGAGCTCCGTAACAATTTATGAAGTTATAAAATAAATATCATACTCATTGGATATAAATTGTGGAGAAGATCCCAAATGTGAAATTTTTTGAAGAAATTGTACACAGAAGGAAATAAATGAAACGGGTTCAGATGACCAATATTGTGCTCTTATAAAAACAAATTTTCAGGAAGACACTAGCGTTGGATGAGGAGTGGTATCACTGGAAAAGTAGAAATATTGTAAAGGAGTAAAAAAAGGAAAAATATTTAAAGGTTACATAGGGGAAGTCATATGTAATTTGTATTACATTGTCGAGAAGACCTGACATGATCAAAATATATAAATAAAATATCCCTTTTTAAATTCCAATTTCCATGGAAGATATATTTAGTATTTGGACCATTTTTTTGGAAGTATAATAGGCGTGTTTTCGTTACACCATAAGTGCTTAATTTGTATGGGGAGCTAAGCACTTTTAAGCACTATTAGTTCCCGATGAAGTTTGGTGCTTGTGTTCATGTCTTAATCGAGTATGATGTTGCCAGATTGGGCACCCTATATTTAGCAATATGGCATCCCATTTTTGGAGAGATTTTATCAATTATTGTGAATTAACGGGAAGAAGAAGAACAAAAATGGGAAATTATTTTAATATTTGCAAAAGAGTGTAAACAATTGAACATAGAATAGTAAATATATGTTTTATAAATACTTTTCACGAATTTTTTGTCTGTTTCGCACTGTTCTATCTTCGCAGCTCATGACACCATTGCTACCAGATAGTGAAAATCCACCACTTATTGCTTATGTGCCAGTTAGTGGATGTCAGTTGTTTTCGTTGCAAAGTGCTAAACTAAAAGTGCTAGCTTGTAACGAAAACATGCCTATTATACTTCCAAAAATATGGTCCAAATACTAAAGGTATCTTTTTTATTTATATATTTTGATCATGTCAGGTCTTCTCGACATTAGGCATGTTTTCGTTACAAGCTAGCAAATAAATATCAAATAATTTCCCATTTTTGTTCTTCTTCTTCCCGTTAATTCACAGTAATTGATAAAATCTCTCCAAAAATGGGATGCCATAACGCTAAATATAGGGTGCCCAATCTGGCAACATCATACTCGATTAAGACATGAACACAAGCACCAAACGTCATCGGGAACTAATAGTGCTTAGCTCCCCATACAAATTAAGCACTTATGGTGTAACGAAAACACGCCTAATGTCGTCTATGCCCTCCTGTACTGCTGCATTTTTTATACAGCCCTGTTCTGGCTCTCACCAAATATTCAATTCACTTCACAAATTCACTTCACCCAACGAATGGAGAGGTGTTCTGGTTCTCACGTGAATTCTCTTTTTCGAACTTCTGCTCAAAAAAATCGAAACATATGTTTTTGTCTGCAAAGCCATAATTTGCAGACAAAAACGTAAACAAAACAATTTATTCTCGCGAAGAATCAGACAAGAAATTAAAAAAGAAAATCTGAAGATTTATTAATCATATTTTATAAAAAACACAACAAATATGCCACTAGCTTTTCTCTTAGCCATTAGGGATTTAAGTTTTAAGAAATGAAGTTCTTGAGGAACGTATCAAGGCGGCACTTGCGTGACTACTCAAATCCAATGGATATTCCAAATTCGTGGTAAGTTAAGTGTCGTTAATCTGTTTAACATAATAATTTATGCCTTTAAATGTTTTATAGCTTTTTACCGGCTTAATAAAGACGGATTTTCAATGATCCTTGATCAAATTGCACCCTTCATTAGCACAGGATCAATACCACAAAAAATACAATTGGCGGCAGCTTTGAGATTTCTTGCGGTGAGCGCTTTTCAAGGTATTGTAGCAAACGACATAAATATAAGCATGGGAAGGACTACATTGTGCAAAATATTGTGGAAAGTGGTAAATGGAAATGAGTCAGGCGGAAGTCAGTGCTTCAAAAATGCATTTTTACCAAAAGCATGGAATTCCCGGGGTTGTTGGTTGTGTCGACGGTACTCACGTTCGACTCATAAAACCTCCAGATGGAGAAGCGCTTTTTTATAACCGAAAGGGATATTTTAGCATAAATACCATGATTGTAAGTAAAAATACACATTCATTTATATTTATTTGTGTAAACGCTTTTTTATTAAGGTTTGTGACTACGAAATGAAAATACGGGCCGTTGACAGCACTAGACCTGGATCGTGTCATGATTCATATATCTGGAAATCAGGTATAGCAGAGAATCATTACGCCGAGATGTATGCACGTTCCCGAAATTGCTGGCTTTTAGCTGACGGAGGTTACGCTTTGGAACCATACCTTATCACGCCATATAGAAATCCTACATATAACTCCAGTGAACACAAATTCAACAAAGTACACTGCTCAGCACGGAACATTGTTGAGAGGACTATAGGCAACATAAAATCTCGTTTCCGATGCCTACAAGCGACCCTCCACTACGAACCAGCAAAAGTAAGCAGAATTATTAATGCGTGCTGCGCACTGCACAATATTTACAAGCATTTTAATTTACCTATGGATGCTGAAGTTCCGATACCTGACGATGACAACATTGAAGATGTGGAACAATTAAGTAGTGGTACCGATGGCACACGAGTAAGAGACGAAATTGCACGTTCAATAGTTCAATAAAACACAGTCTTTAGAATGAATAAACTAAAAATACAAAACAAATTTTATTTGCTGCAGTCTTTTATGAGATCAATTAGATATATATGTATTTATTAACTATATTGTCAATTTAAAGTCCCATCTTCAATTGTTCCAGCTCGATGGACTTCAATTTCAGCTCATTTCGGGTGAGCAAATGCTTCTCCATTTGTATGTGGTGCCTTTTGTTTTCTTTTATTTCCTCCTTTTTTAATGAGACTAGTTCATCTAGCTTATTTTCAATGCTCATTAATGTTTGACTATTGGCAACCATCACTTCCTTTATTGCACTAATACCACCCGAAACACACTTAAAATTTTTCGTTTCCTCCTCCATTAAGTACTCCACGTCCGATGGTTTCTTTCTCTTTGG
The DNA here is from genome assembly GCA_963930755.1 of Eudasyphora cyanicolor. Lineage (NCBI taxonomy): Eukaryota > Metazoa > Arthropoda > Insecta > Diptera > Muscidae > Eudasyphora > Eudasyphora cyanicolor. The sequence goes on along the minus strand of OZ005736.1, from coordinate 276,027,308 downwards.
TGCGGGTGGCTCAACGTTGGGAGAGGCAATTGGCGAATCGGGTATATCGCCGAAATCAGGAGAGTGGCTGCGTACACGCTTTGATGCAGTCACTGTATTTGCAGCTGATGATGTGGCAAGTTTTCTGCTGGTTTTGCACTTGACGTTTCTTTGGGCCTAATACGACTTGCAAGCGATGTAGATGGTGCATCGGCGTCAATATTTTCTTTATTGGGGCCACCTAATTTCTGGGTGTTCTTTATCCCATCTGCGCACATATAAAGGTCCACAGCAACACGTTCTTCCAAAGGTGTCATTACATATTTATTATATTGACCACCACCTGTAGCCCGACATTCCCTTTTGTTATGTGTAAGCTTGGATTTAATGTTCCGTTCTTGTTTGAGGTCCGCATGAATTAAGGTTTGTTGCCAGGTCTGACCACAGTTTATCCTGCTCTGCTTTATCCATCTTTGAGTAGCCCATGGCCAAGTCTGGGTGTAACTCCATGAACTGGACGAAAATCTCATTGTGAGAACTATTTTTTCGTGGGGACCTGTAGGATAGTAATGCAATGAATTTGAACAATTAGGTTCAGCAAAAAGCTCAGCATACTTACATCTTGTAAAATCTAAATCCTTTGGTTATTTTCCGTCCAATTTTTGTTTTATGTTTTTTTGTTTTGTCAAGTTGGTGTTGATTGTTTTATGTTTGTTGTTTTTGTTACGTTTTAATAGACGTCAAACATTTGACACTTTGCAGAAGTAGAGTTGCCACACGGTTCATAATAGGCAAATTGACGATCATTTTAATTATTTTACTTATATTTTTGTTAAATTTAGTAAATTTTTAAAATGGAATAACATTTCTGTACCAAAATTAAATTATCCGATGCAAATAATCTTGAGGTTACTGCATTAAAATGGTTGTATTTCAAACTAACAAACATCTTGCATCTCTGATTTTTCGAAGTCAAACCAAATCAGCTGATTTGCCAAGAATTCACTTACTCACATCACAAAAGAAAAAAAGTTGGTTGCAATTTTGGACTTATTTTATAAAACCTAATTTATTAATTAATTTGATTATTTTATCGTACAGAAACTTGTAATTAAGAAGTAAACATTACAAATTTTGTCACGGCACAGTTAATTTGTGATTACAATAATTATTCTTTCCAAAAAATGAGAACTCACAGCGCTCTCACAATGGAAAACATGGTGAGAAAAAATTGCATGAAATGGGGTGAAAGTGAGTTGCAGAACACCTCTCGGTGAATACTTCTCACTTCGCCACCACAAGTGAATTCCAGAACATGGGCGATAGTCAGAATCGATAACAAAAATGCGAAAACCCAGTCTTCTAACTCGCTCGACGCCGAAAAAACACCTGTTTTATAGGGCAGCGTCCACCCCTTCGATTAAATACAGGGCTGAAATGTTGCATTTTTGCCCCGTGCATTTCACAAAAGAAAACGACATTTTTCACAAAAGAAAACGAAACCCTTTCACATTGCAGCATTTATTTTACAATCGAAGACAAAAAGGCATTTTTTGGGCGAAAGGCATAAAAAATGTAGCATTTTTTGGCACAAAAGAAAACACCATAAAATTGCAAGCTTGTAACGAAAACATGCCTAATGTCGAGAAGACCTGACATGATCAAAATATATAAATAAAAAAGATACCTTTAGTATTTGGACCATATTTTTGGAAGTATAATATAATATAAATTAATAGCTTTGTCCGAATTTACACTAGGCAAGTTTTTTCAGCAGCTTATCATCAAATTCTCTTTTGAACTTACACGAAGAACTCAAAACGTTCAGGGAGAGTTTTTTCCTCCCTCTTGCCGACTGCCCCTCTCTCCAACAAAACGCTGATAATCTGCTGAACATTCAGCCAGTGTAAATCCGGACTTTGTTCCTTTACCTACTACAAGTTCCTAGTTTTACAAGTTTTACTTCAAAAAGCGTTCCTTTACTCAAAAAACTAGTAAAAATAGTACACAAATTTAAGAGAGAACTTTCAAAATGTCTTTCTCTTTTACTACTTTTTTACTAGTTTTACTCAACAAATTTTCCCGAGTAAAAGTAGTAGCTTTCAAAATACATTAAAAGTAATATAACAGAAACTTCAAATAGAAAAAATTTGTCTGTGCTTGCTATTTTTAAAAGATTTTCGTTCCCGTATTTTTTAAAACATGTTTACTCAGAGAGAATTTTGAATTATTTCTCTTTTGCTAGTTTTACTATTAAAAAAGTAAAGGAACAAATCTAATGATAAGGTCTACCAACGTTGGGGAAATCTAGAAAAACAGTTTAAAAGTATAGGAACAAATCTAATGATAAGGTCTACAAACGTTGGGGAAATCTAGAAAAACAGTTTTTTGCTGGCAAAAAAAAATTGTTTGTTTCATTTTTAAAAATAAGCTAAACTCAAAAAATTATTTTTCACATTTTTTGGGGCATTTTGTTTGGAAGGTGTCAATTTTTTTGAAGTATAAGTCCGCTATGAATTTTTGCGCCAATAAACAGCATCTTTGCCATTATTTTGGCTATAAAACTAGGCTTGGAAAATACCCTTTATATGTAATAACGCTACGTCGCAACTACGTTAACGGTACATTACCTCAACGAATTACTAATACCACCACTAATATAGGACAGATGAGATGACAAATCATAAAGAACCAACTGAACACGGCTTTGACATTTGACTTAAAAAAAATTCAGCTGTTATCATAATCATATGTGAATATAAGCATAAGCAGACAAAAACAAACTTTTTGGGGAATAGGAGGAAGAAATACAGAAAACGTCTAGAAAATCCTAGTAAATTCTTAAAAACTCGAAAATTTAAGTACAAAATCCTTGAAAAATGGCCACCAAAGTTGTTGCCACCGCCACAGTAAGAGCTTTAAAGGGCCGCAAACTGTTGCCCACCAGAGCAGCACTGACATTGGTAAGAATGTAAACATTGTCGTCGGTCTGGATTTCATAACAATGTTCACAAAAAACAAATTAGGTAAAATGCTAACAATATCAAATTTTTAAATGCCTAATTTCTTCTATAGACTCCTACGGCAGTACAACGCGTAAAAGATTTACTCAAAGGACAACCGGAATATGTAAGTTCTGGAATTTATGTTTCCCTATAGAACACCAGTATTTTTGTTCTTTATTTTATTCAAACACAGACTGGACTTAAAGTAGGTGTACGACAACGTGGTTGTAATGGTCTATCGTATACTTTAAACTATGCCAAAGAAAAAGGTTTGTTTTTCAGGAAGTCTTTGTTTTACATTTGTTTCTTTATATGCTTTTCGCTTATTTCTATTTAGATAAGTTGGATGAAGAAGTGGTGCAGGATGGCGTTAGGGTTTATATAGACAGAAAGGCACAACTATCTTTATTGGGTAAGTTTTCTCATATGTCAATTATATGTACCATATAAAGTAAAGTTCAAAGACGTAGGGAAAGAGACTTCAAAGAAGGTATGGATCAAATTATTCCAATATAACTGTATATCTGGTGACATAAGGAACGGCTCTGTTGGCAACAGGCATACGAGTTAAATTCAAGGAACAGTTATGAAATAAATAGAGTCCTAAGCACCCATTTTTTAAAGGATATGTATCCTCTTTTAAGCCACGTCTCTGGGAAAAACAATGTTAATATTTATTAGACTTTTAGGTAAACAAATGACGTATTATGCTATTTTTGGTCAAATCAAAAATATCAGTCGTAGTTGTCGCGTGCTACTTACTGATGAAATTAAAATGGAAAGTAAAAATGTAACCTTCTCATTAGAAAAATCCTAGTATACAAAAGGTCTATTCATCATTTTACCTTCTACCCAAATAACCCCTCTTAAATTTTTCTTTGCAGGCACTGAAATGGACTATGTGGAATCTAAGCTATCCAGTGAATTTGTATTCAACAATCCCAACATTAAGGGCACTTGTGGCTGTGGCGAATCATTCAGTATATAAATAAAATTACTAGTGAAAAAGAAAGAAGAGAATATTTTGATCATTTTGTAGTTTGATGATATTTGAAAAGAATGCGATACGGTCACAGTAAATGCAAATGTATAGTAAATAAAAAATGATATACATGTAAGGACGCTAGAGATTACTTCTCTTATTTACTCAAGTAAAAATATCTAATTGTTACCTAGAAAATAGAGAGCTTTTGCTTAAGTTTTTCTTTTTTGTTGTTAAAAAATATCTTACTAGTATTTAGATTACTATTGCTTTACATTCGTCATTAAGAGTTTAACGAGAATACGAAGAATTAAACAATTCAAAAAATAAATAAATAAATCTTGCACCTTAACTAAGTCTCATATTTTTTTCTTATTTAATAAAAATGTTCTTATAAAACGGTAGCATAAAGTGGGATTATTTATCGCCCATGTTCTGGAATTCACTTGTGGTGGTGAAGGGAGAAGTATTCACCGATAGGTGTTCTGTAACTCACTTTCACCCCATTTCATGCAATTTTTTCTCGCCATGTTTTCCATTGTGAGAGCGCTGTGAGTTCTCATTTTTTGGAAAGAATAATTATTGTAATCACAAATTAACTGTGCCGTGACAAAATTTGTAATGTTTACTTCTTAATTACAAGTTTCTGTACGATAAAATAATCAAATTAATTAATAAATTAGGTTTTATAAAATAAGTCCAAAATTGCAACCAACTTTTTTTCTTTTGTGATGTGAGTAAGTGAGTTCTTGGCAAATCAGCTGATTTGGTTTGACTTCGAAAAATCAGAGATGCAAGATGTTTGTTAGTTTGAAATACAACCATTTTAATGGAGTAACCTCAAGGTTATTTGCATCGGATAATTTAATTTTGGTACAGAAATGTTATTCCACTTTAAAAATTTACTAAATTTAACAAAAATATAAGTAAAATAATTAAAATGATCGTCAATTTGCCTATTATGAACCGTGTGGCAACGCTACTTCTGCAAAGTGTCAAATGTTTGACGTCTATTAAAACGTAACAAAAACAACAAACATAAAACAATTAACACCAACTTGACAAAACAAAAAAACATAAAACAAAAATTGGACGGAAAATAACCAAAGGATTTACATTTTACAAGATGTATGTAAGTATGCTGAGCTTTTTGCTGAAGCTAATTGTTCAAATTCATTGCATTACTATCCTACAGGTCCCCACGAATAAATAGTTCTCACAATGAGATTTTCGTCCAGTTCATGGAGTTACACCCAGACTTGGCCATGGGCTACTCAAAGATGGATAAAGCAGAGCAGGATAAACTGTGGTCAGACCTGGCAACAAACCTTAATTCATGCGGACCTCAAACAAGAACGGAACATTAAATCCAAGCTTACACATAACAAAAGGGAATGTCGGGCAACAGGTGGTGGCCAATATAATAAATATGTAATGACACCTTTGGAGGAACGTTTTGCTGTTTTGTGCGACCTTTATATGTGCGCGGATGGGATAAATAACACCCAGAAATTAGGTGGCCCCAATAAAGAAAATATTGACGCAGATGCACCATCTACATCGCATGCAAGTCGTATTAGGCCCAAAGAAACGTCAAGTGCAAAACCAGCAGAAAAACTTGCCACATCATCAGCTGCAAATACAGTGACTGCATCAAAGCGTGTACGCAGCCACTCTCCTGATTTCGGCGATATACCCGATTCGCCAATTGCCTCTCCCAACGGTGAGCCACCCGCACCAAAGAGAAAGAAACCATCGGACGTGGAGTACTTAATGGAGGAGGAAACGAAAAATTTTAAGTGTGTTTCGGGTGGTATTAGTGCAATAAAGGAAGTGATGGTTGCCAATAGTCATACATTAATAAGCATTGAAAATAAGCTAAATGAACTAGTCTCATTAAAAAAGGAGGAAATAAAAGAAAAGGCACCACATACAAATGGAGAAGCATTTGCTCACCCGAAATGAGCTGAAATTGAAGTCCATCGAGCTGGAACAATTGAAGATGGGACTTTAAATTGACAATATAGTTAATAAATACATATATATCTAATTCATCTCATAAAAGACTGCAGCAAATAAAATTTGTTTTGTATTTTTAGTTTATTCATTCTAAAGACTGTGTTTTATTGAACTATTGAACGTGCAATTTCGTCTCTTACTCGTGTGTCATCGGTACCACTACTTAATTGTTCCACATCTTCAATGTTGTCATCCTCAGGTATCGGAACTTCAGCATCCATAGGTAAATTAAAATGCTTGCAAATATTGTGCAGTGCGCAGCACGCATTAATAATTCTGCTTACTTTTGCTGGTTCGTAGTGGAGGGTCGCTTGTAGGCATCGGAAACGAGATTTTATGTTGCCTATAGTCCTCTCAACAATGTTCCGTGCTGAGCAGTGTACTTTGTTGAATTTGTGTTCACTGTGTACAATTGGCGGCAGCATTTTTGAAGCACTGACTTCCGCCTGACTCATTTCCATATTAATCCATTGTGGACATATTTTGTCCTCAATAGCGTTTACCACTTTCCACATTATTTTGCACAATGTAGTCCTTCCCATGCTTATATTTATGTCGTTTGCTATAACACCTTGAAAAGCGCCTACCGCAAGAAATCTCAAAGCTGCCGCCAATTGTATTTTTTGTGGTATTGAGCCTGTGCTAATGTAGGGTGCAATTTGATCAAGGATCATTGAAAATCCGTCTTTATTAAGCCGGTAAAAAGCTATAAAACATTTAAAGGCATAAATTATTATGTTAAACAGATTAACGACACTTAACTTACCTCGAATTTGGAATATCCATTGGATTTGAGTAGTCACGCAAGTGCCGCCTTGATACGTTCCTCAAGAACTTCATTTCTTAAAACTTAAATCCCTAATGGCTAAGAAAAAAGCTAGTGGCATATTTTTTGTTGTGTTTTTTATAAAATATGATTAATAAATCTTCAGATTTTCTTTTTTAATTTCTTGTCTGATTCTTCGCGAGAATAAATTGTTTTGTTTACGTTTTTGTCTGCAAATTATGGCTTTGCAGACAAAAACATATGTTTCGATTTTTTTGAGCAGAAGTTCGAAAAAGAGAATTCACGTGAGAACCAGAACACCTCTCCATTCGTTGGGTGGAGTGAATTTGTGAAGTGAATTGAATATTTGGTGAGAGCCAGAACAGGGCTGTATGTGTTAGGACTTATGGACAAGACCAAGGAATATTTATTTTATTCATTAATCATTCCTTTCTTCCCCTACAAATTCGTTGTACATCTAAGTACTCACTCATAATAAGACATAGCTTTTTTCAATTTTCTTCAAATACCCTTGCCTTTTATTATCTTCCATTACTCGCCGAATATCCGTTATCTTCATACTCCTCCCTTGTCAATAGAGTGTCTCTAAAACCATCACTCGAGGCCATTTCTTTGCCGCCATACCAACCGTAACTGATGGGATCATCGGGGAATATGATCGACACTTCCAAGTCGTCTGGCGCCAAAGCTCGTATTTCACTTTTCAGTCTTGGTATAAAACCAGGAAATAGAGATGTTCCTCCAATAACCAAAATATTACGCAAAAGCTCATGATGAGCATAGGCCGGGCAGTCTTTCAAAGCATCTATAACTGCCTCTGGTATACCCACCTGCTGTATACCCACATCGGAAGGATTAAACAGCAATTCAGGTACGGTAAAGCGTTCATTGCACAAACGCATCGACTGTTGATCCGAGTCTTCTGATATGCTATTCTTAGAGGGAGTTTGACGTATGTAACCCCGTTTTACCGAGGTAAAATCGGGAAGCATGTATTCTACCACTACTTGAGAGCGTTTTTTCGCATCTGTATGAACTCTCATATCATCGGCAAAGTTTTGTGATACAAAACAAACATCTTCCTTGATTTGATTGACCACATAAGACTCATCCATGACATTGAGATGACGATATGAGATGATTTCCTTAAGGTGATTAGTTAGCACCTTCCCGCCTACTTCCACGCGACGTATGCCTTTTATTACTCTTTTTCCGCGCACGAAAGGCACCACGTGCGTAAAACTATAGCCCACATCCAGGACAATGCAGTTCAAAGCTTGCATAGAAGTTTCCTCACTGTCGGCGCAGTAGTTATATGCTGCCAATTCAGCTGTTGTAGTTTTGTGTATTCCATTACAGTGATATTCCTCAAACAAAATTTCAATCATGGTCTCCTGAATGCTGGGAAAGTTTAATTGAGGTTCGGTGACCAAAATATTTCGTTCTTCCAAAGAAATACCAGAACCTTCATGGCTGAATATATAATCCCACACGGTTTTCTGAACATCCCAATTCAATAAGTAGCCTTTTTGGAAGCATAAGATGTAGAACAGACCGGATACATCGCGGCACTCGTCGATTTGATTGCCTATAAAGGCCCGCCTGCGTTCAGCTATGGAGAAAAATTGACGGAAAAATTTATCAGTTTAAATTTGAATTTGTGGTCTCTATGGAATCAATCTGAGGCTAATTTCTTTTGAAGCTACATCAAAAAATGGAGATATAAGTACCTACAGTACCTATAAGAAGTACCTAGCTCAGGTATTATAGGTTGTAGCGTGATTACCACAGACTCAGACGGACGGACATGGCTAAATCTTAGAATTTTATGGCGATTAAGAATATATACACTTTATGGGGTCTCAGATCCAGATCACGATCACACCGCCATCCTATGGTGGAGGTGGAGGGTATACAAATTATAACTAATATTGACTCAATAAAATTGATGTATCGTTTAAGTCAATCATCAATCGTTATTGTTATTATTCCTATGGAAGGTACCCATTATGGGTAAAACATAAGCTAATGACAAACATTACTAATAACTTAGGCAATTGTAATTACTCAATTTGTAATTGATACGAGTATACTCAATTGAGTTCAATTATATACAAAATGAATATAGCAAAACTAATGGCGAATTCTTTTCTGCAAAAAAGTGCAACATGTTCATTGCCCTTTTTCCGAAAACGGCACTTTTGTGATACTTTTTTGAAATTTGGTAAATAAGTTACTCGAATTTAGCACAACTAAAATTTCAAAAAGCGATATAATAGTGCTGTTTTCGGAAAAAGGGCAATGCAAGTGTTGCACTATTTTGCAGAAAAGAATTCACCATAAGAAAGCACTAAATTAATAGTAAATTAGATTGGGTCATTTAATTTAAAATCAATCAACGTTTTTAAATCTCAAATGCCGAAACGAAAAGCGAGAAAATGAGCTTTCATCGCGTCTAACTAGAGTTTCGGTTCATATTTCAATAAGTGTTTATATTCAATATATAAATATATTTAATAAGTGTTTGGTATGAGTGGGTACCCGGTTCTAGACCTAAACGAACCATGATTTTATCTTTAACTGCAAGGATGCGAGAAAGAATTTTCCTTTACTTGTATACCCTTGAGGTAATTTAATATAGTATTGCTTACCTTTTGCCTTCATGATGCAGTTTAAGGTAACCTGGGGATCTTCGTGAGAGGCTAGACCCAATTTTGCGGTGTATGCACCATTGTCCAGAACCACGGTAGCAGCACCATTCTCGTCCATTGCGTGTGGAAGCTGAGCAACTAACGATTTCCAAGTGTTTGATTATTGAACACAGCTCACAAATGAAAACAATTTCTTCTTCTTGTTTAGCTGGCGTTGCACTGTGAATTGCTAACATAACATTTGCTAAACTGAATTGACAGATTAGTCACGCAACGGTGAAATAAATAAATGCGACTAAAGGTTCTTCACATTCTAAAATTTATTTTGCGATTTTTTATATCAACGAACTTTTTTCAGAAGCTATTGTCAGTGTGGAGTACCATTGTAATTGCTACTTCAGTAAAATTTATCAAAATCGGGTATTAGGGTATGGAGGTCATTATAAATGTAAAATAAAACAAGTAAAAGCGTTAAGTTCGGCCATGCCGAATCTTATACCCTCCACCATGGATAGCATGTCACCTTACAAAATAACTCAAACCTAATGAAAATAACACCGAAAAACACAAAAAAATATAGTAGATGAGAACATTAGGAAGATGCTATGTTAGATGCTATATATGGGAGCTATATCTAAATGTGGACCGATATCGCCCATTTTGAATCCCAAGTTACCTGCAGCTATAAGAAGTATCTATACCAAATTTCAGCTACCTAGCTCAAATAATATAGATTGTAGCGTGATTACAACACACGGACGGACAGGCGGACATGGCAAAATCGTCTTAAATTTTTACGACGATTAAGAATACATATACTTTATGGGGTCTCAGATCAATATTTAGAAGTGTTACAAACGGAGTGACAAAATGAATATACCCCCATCCTATGGTGGAGGGTATAAATATGTGCTTTCAATCTTAGTTCTTGAGTTCTAAGTCCTTGATTTAAAATTGTTTGTATTTTTTTATGGACCAATCTACTTGTTCGTGTAAACAAAGCATTTACTAACAACAAAAACAACTTTGAATTGTCGAGGGAAAAAGAACACGGCGGCAGGCGATTGACTTGAAATTACTCTTACTTGAAAAACAATTCCTTTATGTAAATTTGGAATAACTTTCGTATAAGTAAAAGTAATGACATGTGGACCGCAGGCCAAAAACAACATTACTGCATCCGAAGAGTTGACTAACTATCAACGAAACGTCATGCATTGATTCATGTTGGATTTCGTTTTCTTCTTCACTTGACTATTCAAAAATACCTTCCTTCACTTTGAAGGAATTCTTAGATCTCCAGCTCAACTCCACAGTGAGAAAAACCATAAAATAACATCAATAACAGATCAATCCCGCATAGGGAAACATCAAAATGTTTTTTTTTTTATCAAAATTTAGTCATATTTTCGTTAATTTTGGAGGTTCAATATCTGGAATATTTTTTATTTAAGCCACTTCATTAACCAATTAATAATCAAGACATTTTTTCGATTTTTTAATAATAATCAATGTAATACCTATTAGAAAAAATAACAATTTTCTGTGCCATATAGCATCAGTGGGAATGAGTTCAACTTTCTAATGAGTAAAACTTTTAGAAAACCAAGGCACAAAAATTAGGATATGTTTGGAAATTTGATAAAAAAAATAGCCAAAAGTTTAGACGGATCAATAACACGAAAACTATGAACCCTATCATTTTGTATACGATAATTTTGAAATCCTTCGCCGAAACGATACGAACAAAAATGAATATAAAAATTTGTTAGACATTAGAGCTCTATTACTTTACATTTTTTGCTTATGTCGATTTCTTTTCTGCAAAAAAGTGCAACATTTCCTTTGCACTTTTTCCGAAATCTGGAGTTTTATACCACATTTTGGAATTTTTAAATAGGAGCTAAGTTTATTTCGAGGGACTGCATCTGTTTCACACAAAAAGGGCAAATATTTTTCAGAATTTCGAGTCGACGGGGCAACATTTTTTTTCACAATCGAAATCACCATTAGATTTCGATTTCCTATTAAGTAAAACAAAATTTAGAAGTGTCCATATTCGGAAAATATGACCGCTAAACTAGATTCAAGCAAGGATTAATTATTATAATAACATTTATACAACTTCTTTTTTCTTTTTCTTGTCTGCCTACATGTCATCTCTTAACATTAGGTATGTTTTCGTTACAAGCTAGCAATTTTAGTTTAGCACTTTGCAACGAAAACAACTGACTTCCACTAACTGGCACATAAACAATAAGTGGCGGATTTTCACTATCTGGTAGCAATGGTGTCATGAGTTACGAAGAAAGAACAGTGCGAAACAGACAAAAAATTCGTGAAAGTATTTATAAAACATATTTTTTACTATTCTATAGGCGTGTTTTCGTTACACCATAAGTGCTTAATTTGTATGGGGAGCTAAGCACTTTTAAGCACTATTAGTTCCCGATGAAGTTTGGTGCTTGTGTTCATGTCTTAATCGAGTATGATGTTGCCAGATTGGCCACCCTATATTTAGCAATATGGCATCCCATTTTTGGAGAGATTTTATCAATTATTGTGAATTAACGGGAAGAAGAAGAACAAAAATGGGAAATTATTTTAATATTTGCAAAAGAGTGTAAACAATTGAACATAGAATATTAAATATATGTTTTATAAATACTTTTCAAGCACTTTTTGTCTGTTTCGCACTGTTCTTTCTTCGCAACTCATGACACCATTGCTACCAGATAGTGAAAATCCGCCACTTATTGCTTATGTGCCAGTTAGTGGAAGTCAGTTGTTTTCGTTGCAAAGTGCTAAACTAAAAGTGCTAGCTTGTAACGAAAACATGCCTTTTATTCAGTTGTTTACACTCGTTTTGCAAATATTAAAATAATTTCCCATTTTTGTTCTTCTTCTTCCCGTTAATTCACAATAATTGATAAAATCTCCCCAAAAATGGGATGCCATAATGCTAAATATAGGGTGCCCAATCTGGCAACATCATACTCGATTAAGACAGGAACACAAGCACCAAACTCCATCGGGAACTAATAGTGCTTAAAAGTGCTTAGCTCCCCATACAAATTAAGCACTTATGGTGTAACGAAAACACGCCTATTATTTTTTCCGTCCGTTTCTTATATGTACGATACATTTCCGCAACAATACGTTTGTCAATAATAATTACCAATGCCAGCTGCAATCAGCTGTTCCCTCATCTGGTATACGATACGTTTTTCAATAACACGGTCTTAAATTTGACATTTGTTTTAATCGAATTTTTTTATGTAATACGTTCGTTTCGACAAATTGTTTAGATAAAAATGTCCTTGCTGAGGCAAATTGTCCAAGCTACCAAAAATACCCAGCAATGGTAAGTTTTCCACGTTTTAGATTAAAGTAATGATCAAAAAGTCTTCAATTTCTGGAACAGGGCTCCCGTTGTAAGCCGCGGCATGGCTTCTATGCGCGACGCTCCTGTGATTGATGTCGATACTGCTTTGGCCAAGCCCGAAGATATCGAGCAAAAGAACAAATTGAAGGGTACCATCACCGTTCCCGTTAAAGTTGATCTTAGCCCTATTTCAGGTGTTCCAGATGAGCATGTCAAGACACGTCGTGTACGCATCCATATTCCACCCAAGAATGCCATGCAAAGTGGTACCAACAACGTACAAACTTGGCAAATCGATTTTGACAATCGTGAACGTTGGGAGAATCCCTTGATGGGTTGGACCTCTACGTAAGTTAATAAGTGGAATTTTATTTGTTTACTATTTTTTTTACAATATTTGTGTTTCTCTTAGGGGTGATCCATTATCCAACATGCACGTCAATTTCTCTTCTCCCGAAGAGGCCATTACCTATTGTGAAAGGAATGGCTGGCGTTGGTTTGTCGAACGCCCCGACAAACCCAAGACTGATCGCGTTAAGAATTACGGCATCAACTTTTCCTGGAATAAACGTACCCGGGTCTCAACCAAGTAAAGTAAATCTTCTCAAATGTATCTCCAGAGGAGAGACTATGTAAAAATTAATAGAATGTGGTTAATAAACTAGTGAAATATTGATTGTGAAACAAAGCGAATTTATCTTAATATTCCCATTTTGGAGAAAGTAATTGTAAAATGAAACTCAAAGGAATCTTATAGAATACATATAGGCTTGAAGCTGTATAGAGGCAATTAATGTTCAAATTTCTATGGCTATAAATATCTTGAAAAATATGCCATTAAATGTCAAATTAATTAAGAAGAATTACTAAAAAATATACTAGTTAATCTCTACAGGACAATCTGTCCTAAATTTCGCCAAAATTCAGTCTGATAACTACTAATTTTCCAATGAGAACTCCAAAATCTGTCGTGGACTTTCAGGAGTAAACGGGGAACTATTGCTCACATTTTATTCGCGATAATGGCGATTATAGAGGTCGAAAAATATTTGCGCTAATAGCTTGTAGCTAATAGCTTGTAACATAAGCGTTACAAACAAACGCACAAAGGTTTTCATATATCAAGAAGACATATATAAGCCCATGTGAAGGCGATTACGTTTTCAAAACTCAAAATATACTGGCTGAATGTTTTGTAGCAAAACATTTTGCTGAATTTATTAATTATAATAATTAAAATTCAAAGGCCATTAAAATTGAAGGAACAAATTGACGTTTTGTGATTTCAACACGCATGATTATCATCACATGGGCGATAATTTCTTTATTAAGTGGCACTTACATTCATTTATTCACTTTATGTGTCTTATATCACCTCTTTTCTCTGTAGCTTTTCCTGTAACTTTCTTCATTTCTATTGCGTTGTGTTTGTGGACTTTTACTCCTACGACGATAGTAGTCCTTATCTCTTTTACTATCAGAATGATGGTTGCTATGATATCTATCATAATCCCTCGATTTTTCATACTTGTCATGGTGTATTCGGGACTTTTCTTTATAGGAGTTATGGTATTCAGGACTACTCTTACGCCTTCTTTCAGACTCCTTGGCAGATCTTGCCCCTCCTTCATATTCTTTTTTGGATCTTCGTTCTCCTTCATAACGTTTTTGGTATGTATTAGATTCTGAACTTCTGCTGCGTTTTCGGCTTCTATTATAGTATTCTTTTTCGGTTTCTTTATGTTTTGTATAGCCTTTATAAGATTTTTCCATGGATCTACCTCGTTCTGGACTTCGGTTACGGCTTCGTGCATAGTTTTCATGGTATTTTGTAGTTTGGCCATACTTTTTGTCGGAAAACGTTTCGTAGGTATGCTTATTGTTGTAGCAGCTTGTAGACGCTGAAGTTAAGGGATGATTGTATTCTACGGTTGTACTTATTGGCTTTTGACGATTTCTGTCTTGACAATCTTGATCAGCATAAGATTTTTTAGTATATGTTTCCTTTCTAAAGCTATGTTCACATTCACCGTCGAAATTCTCTGTCTTAATAGTAGCACTTTTTCCATCTCTGTTTTCCACAAACTCTTGCAATGCTTGCATTTGCAATTGCACCAATTTTCGGACTTCCTCTATCCGTGTTGGTTTACTTTTGCGAAATTTACGCTTCTTACGTTTGGCTTCCCTTCTCTTTTCGGCAACTATATCGGCCAGAGAAACTTCTCCTTCAGCTCTAAAAATTGGAAAAAAATAATTATTAAAAATAACCACTTTTTCCAGTTCTTTTCAACTCACACTTCCTCTACTCCATTATTATCCACTTTCTTTGTGTTTTCTATTGCGTACTCGTATATTTTTAATTTTTGATCTCTGCTGAAATTGGCTTGCAAATCATTAAAATTTTGGGGAGCTTCAATGCTAGGATCTTTCAGAAGATTTTGTAATTTAGGAGTTTCTAAAATATATAAAAGTTTAAATATTTAATTTTCAGGAGGAGTTCTAGAGTCGGGAAGAAATAATACTTACTCAGAATAATGGAATTATCCGTTATTAAACTCTCGGGATAGGTTTTAGGAGGCGTCGGCACCTGGGACTTCTTGGGACCTTGCTTTGGAGTTGAAGCCAACGAATTTGTATTGAAATCCTAAACAAATTTGTAGAGAGAGAATATTACGTGGAACACAGATTACACATTTAATATAAAAGGGAATATTTTAAACATGGACATATGAGTTGTTCGCTTCCTTTGCTGGACTGGAATTAACGCGCACGGGCATAGTCCAAAGCCGAAAAGACGAACCAAAGTATTTCTAGGTAGTCGTGGTTAAAAATTTTCTCCTCAGTGGTGTGTCCAAAGCTGGCTACACATAACAACCTTTTCTGCCTTCAAATAGTACTATGAAAACAACTTTTAGTACAAAATGTTGGGCTTTAAGATCGATTAGTTAATGGGCCTTCAGTCCACTCATGGGGAGGTCATATAGTTCAAAAAAAATAATGGGCTCTAAGCCGTCACAAAGCCCAAAAAATTTTTGCGTTCATTTTCCTACCTTCAGCACCCCTTCTTCTGTAAATTCTAACCGTTCAAGTATTTTCTGCAGTCTGGATTTGCAATTGGCCACAAAATGTTTAGTCTCTTCATTCTGATGTATTTGTGTTGTCTTCATTTTATTCAAAACAAAAATGGTAATATGGTAAATTAAGTCCCGCGAATTAAATATTAGCCGGCTGTCGAACCAAAATCAAAGTTATTCTTTGTAAACAAAAACAGATGTTATAATAATTTGCATTAGTCGTGCAAACGCAACGTAGTAATATGCCTAACGATATGTTGGCATACGGTAAAACCGAATCTTTAACAGTTTTTATTGTGAATGAGTAAATTGGAAAATTTTTAGCCCTTCTTTTTTTCAAGTTTATTTATTTACAAAATCTTATTTACAAATCTAACTAAAATAAACAATAGTTAACAAATAATAGTTTATTGTAAATAATTAATTAACTACACTAAAACATACAGATTTATTTTAAAAAAATAAGTACATTAAGTTCTAATTCACACGAGTCAATTATTTCCAAGCATGTGTCAAAGTTTGTAAGCAGAGGGCTCTTTCCGCCTGCAAGTGTCAAAATTTGTTCCACAAGTGTCAAAATTTGTTCCGAGAGAGAGGCAGCACTCTGGCTCTCTCTTCCACAAACATTGACACTTGCTTGGAAAAAATTGTCTCATTGAAATCAGGATTTACCGCCTGCCTCTGTCTCCTAAAAACTTTGACACTTGTTTGGAAAAAATTGTCTTGCATGAACCAGGACTTATATAGGTTACATAGGCTGCTACTTAAATAGCCGACGTCGGCTTCGATGTCTGTCAAAGTTCTGTTGTGTGCAGAGATAACAATAGGATGAAATTTTAGTTTGACAGACGCCGGACCCTTTCACTGGTATTTAAGAGACACCCTTACAAATAAATAATTATTGTGAATGACGCGGGATGAATGCGCCGTTAAGAGAAAGTAAAAAGCGCCGTTGAGGTTAAAAGACAACCGTCTCTGACAGACATTTATTGTGAATGATGAACAAGATTTGTTTTCATAACAAAAAACTAAAAAATATAAAAAGGATTAGAAAATAACTAATTAACAGTAGTTTACAACCAAAACTTAATTTATAATAAACTCTTAATACATTCAGCATGTCAAGCAACGTACAACAACAATAAGGATGAATTAAATAGCTAGAAGGAATCGAACGTCGTCGATTGAACTTACGCTGCTGTTAGAAGAAGTAATCTCCCATATTTAATTCTATGTTTACTATCATGGACAGCCGCAACAAAAGGGCAAGATTGGAGGTGTGCTCGCCCTCGTCACAGACGGGAGTGGCGACGGGCCCTACAACTTTCGAAATAGGTGGACAAAGGTAATCAAACCATCCATTAGTCAGTTGTATGATTATGATTTTCTTGCTCTAACACCACCCCCATTTTTGTTACAGTTTTATTTTAAGCAATGGGGCTGGTGCGTCTTCATCGCTTCCCGCCAACATATTACTGTCTATATGCGATGATAATTCAGATGAATCGGAGGAATATATAATAGACAGTTCAGTATTGAGTCAAATCAAACAGGAGAATACAGTGGCCACACAAACTACAACAAACAGCAACTCGCATCAGCAGCAGCCGCCAGCCACAGCCCAGTTGTTGACCACAGTGCCGCAGTATCGTATAATAAATCAATCAGGGAAACTGCTGAACCACAACAACGCCACCACATTCTCCACCACGCCCTCTACAGCCCTGGTCACCTCGCAAGTCTCGCCAAAGTCTACCCTAATACCAACCAGTATGCTCTCAAGTGGCTGTGAGATTTATGTTATCAAAGAAATCGTCGAACAACAACCCCCAAAACAACTGCTCTCCGAAACAGTCACACCTGTCAAAACACTGGGAAGCAATAATACCACAATAAAGCTGGAGCCTTTGTCACCTACTCCTGCAGCTGGTGCTCTGCAAATATTGCGTAGTACCACCACCCACACTTCCGCCGCCACGTCATCCAATCAGCGACAATCAATAGCCTCGAATCTTTGCCAAAATTCTACAGTGGTGAATAATGCTAACATTTCCTCCTCCCCCCACCAGCAGGAAGACTCCACAAAGCGTAGTTTAATACTGGAAGCTTACAAGAAACGTGATGATAAGCGTCGAGCCACACATAATGAAGTAGAACGACGCAGACGTGATAAAATCAACAGCTGGATTTTTAAGCTGAAAGAAATGTTGCCTTCAGACATGAACAGCGTTCTCAGCACTGCTGTTGGCAATGGTGGTGGTGGTGGTGTTGGCGGTGGGAGCATACCGGTGGCCAAAGATGTGGTAAACAATAACAACACCGCAACGTCGTCATCAGCAAGACTTTTAATACAACAACAGGGTTCAACTCGAACGCCACCCAGTGATTCAAAATCTCAGATATTAATAAAAGCTTGTGAATATATCAAATCAATGCAAGAGGAGATTCAAAGGTCAGTTTTGTATTTGTAGTTAGAGATTTTCTATACTGAAATCTATATCGAATCTATATCGAATTATGAAAGAATGTTGGAGCATGATAAGCTATACTCAGATAAAGTAAATCTTATCTAAATCTCTAGAGTACTGGACTAACTTGTTTCAATATTCTCGGTATTTCCTTTGCCAGACTGTGTCTCCAAGCTGATGGCAACAACAATAGTTCTTTGTCAAAAGCAAGTACATCATCGATATACTTTATTCAGCACGCCTAAAAAAGTAGACACAACCAAAAGGCCGTAGAAGACTATTTTATTGCTTAATTGTTATTCTGTTGAATCTCTACCAAGCGAAACCAGTTCTTTCTTTCTCTCAAAAACGTGACCACCAATATGAAAGTAAATAAGATCATCATATTCTTCGTAAAATAGGCACCTATTGTTGTCTCTGGTCTAATATTATCATTCATTTATTCCATTTTTATTTCGATATGAACTATAGAGAAGGTTAATGTTATTTGGTTATTTCTTTTGGACCTATATCGCAAGCTCAAGAAACTGGAGAAATCTTCAGTAAAGAAATAGAAACATTACATAAAAGCACCAGGAAAGAAAGTCAGTGAAGAAAGAATTTAATGAATATTTTTAGATTTTATAAGTTAGCTTTTAACAAAAAGAGGCATCATAGTTCTTTAATGTTATGATCTAAATGTTGGTACCAAAGCAACAAGTTGTTGTAATAAAGATTGCATGTCTCCCGCGTAATTTACGAACGACACGCTCCAACTTCGACGCTTACATTGACCTAATTGCGTGATAAAATCTTTTTTGTAACATATAACGTGACTAGAATTTTAAGTCCGACAACAAAATTTATAGAAAATTAACTTTCGATGCATATATGTACGTGTACTATATGCATTTTTATATGTTAGCTGAGATTGCCGGGTCTAAGGTAGTAACGAAAAACTTTAATAAAAAATTTGTTTTTTTTTATAGCAATTGATTTGGCCAATTAATCCTTTTTGTATAATCAAATTCGAAAGCTAATCGATATGTTTTTTTTATAATAATGATTACATTCACCTTATACAATTTTCGAGCTAATAGTTTTTTTGACATTGAACTTATTGTGTGCCAAAATCTGCGGTTTCTAAACCGTCAATTAGTCAAATGGTGTGGGACTTTTATATGGATACTATTTAACTATTTGATATTCCTATAGCTCAGTTTTTTTTAGAGGCACTTAATGTTCGAAATGTTATGATATTTATTATTTCCCCTATATTGAACATTTTTAATTATTTATTTGTTTGGTACCAGCTACACATGCGGATACTGGTACTGTTATTAGAGTAGTTTAGCTTAGCTAAAATAAAGATAACATTGCATAGGGTTTTGCAAATATTAAGAATTTATACAATTTATTTATTTAAATTATTAATTTAGTCCGAACTGCATTTGCAGGGACTGATGCTGTAAATGGAGCAGTCTAGCTAAGCTTTTTCCAGTTTAAGAGGTACTGTACGCAATGTCTTGTAGTCGGCTGAACTTTTCTCCAAGTAACTAATTTAAAGAAAACCCCAAAGGATCTAATCTTGATGATCGGCAATTCAGAAAAAAACATTTCTTTCTATTCCCAACTTTGAATCTGTCCGTAGGAGGGTTTTGCTTACCCGATTTTCAACATAGGGGAAAGTCTTTAGATCCGGCAGAATGCCGTCTATTCAAGTAGATATTTTCTTCGGGTAGCTGGTTTTCGATATTTCCTACCCAGGAAAATATTGTAAGACAAAATGTTCTTTGCGTTCCCGTCTTTGGACATCTCCATAGTAGAAAAATTTTAAGCATTCTTTGCATTTCCGACTTTGGACTTGTCCATAAAAGAGTGCATTTAGGCACTACCGAAGACCGTTTTGCTGGGGTGTTTTTTAAATTATTCTTGGGTCATATCATATTCTTGGGAGATATCATTTTGGGCCATTTTTCTTTTGGCACAATTTTTTAACTAGATCGATTTTTTATATTTCTTCAAATATATTTCTTAAAATTTTTCTCGATTTTTTAAATTTTAAAATTATTTCCTTTCTTTTTTAAAGCCTCCGCGAGTGCCTTACGGAAAATGAAAATTTACGTCTGAGCAATCAACGTTTACAGGACGAACTAAATAATTTACGCAACAAACAACAGCAACAACAACAACTGCGACAACATCAAACTCTAAATAATAATAACAGCAATAACAATACTAGCAATGCACTATTACTTAGTACTCACAGTGATGATGAATGTGAACTAACTTTAAACTCTTTGAATACCACATATGCCAATGTGCAACTGTTCTCGCCCAACTCCAGCAATTTATCCTCCATAATTGGGCCAACAACGACGACAACAGCATCAGTAACCTCAAACTCGGGTATTATATATGCCAAACGTGAATTAATTATAAGAGATTATGTGGATTAGAAGAAACGAAAACAATAGTAGAAAAGTAGAACGAGATAGAAATGAATGAACAGTAGAATTTTTACAGAATGACAAAAACAAAACACAAAGTATAAAGTAAAGAACGATTTTATGTAGTTATATTATTTAGTATAAAAAAAACACATAAAGTGGAGAGGAATTTTTATATATTTTATTTTTTAAACCTTTCATTGTTTGGTTTATGATCTTTTTTTTTAATTTTTACATGTGTAGTTTAAAGAAAAACAAAGATTTTCTTAAATACCTCGTTGTTTTTAAAACACTTTAGTTATTATGTTTCTATAGAAAGCTTTTGTTATATATTATTTTTGCCCCCAAAATAATTGTCGAACAATATATTTGCTAAGAATTTATGTTTAGTAGAATAGTCTTGTTTTATTAAAATTATCAATTTCATATTTTGTTTGAAAAGTTATTGTATGATATGAATTTAGTTGTAGTAAAATTTGCTCGATTGATCTTGAAGTTTTTTTTTCTGTGTATTATATATGTATTTTAGATATTTTTCTGCTCCATTATTTTTCTTATTTATTGGATTAAGAAAAGATATAGTGCAATAATTATAAAGAAAACATGTTAACATTGTTATGCCTAAGAGAAAAAAACAAACAAACAAATAAACCTATAAATTATTAACAAAAGAAAAAAATACAAATTAAAAATGTTATCTTTTATGGAAAACGCCAAACCCTAAAAATTACAAAATGTTGCTGCTCTAAACACAAGATTTATTATGAAGTATTCTAAAGAAGAAAATTTCCAAGCATATTCGAAAACTTTGTTATGATTAATTAAAAGCTACATTAAAAGCTAAAGTAGTGTTTCCTATTTAAAAGTTCTTTCTTTTTAAAGCTACCTATGAAAAAAATACTAAATGTTTTGGTTTTTAGCTAAACTTTTGATAACTCTAAACGGTTTCTTTGTTCAAAAATTGCGGTCCCTAGGAAAACCTTGTTCTTTCTTCAAGTTTTTATATAATTTTTAATTTATAATAAAACAATCTAGAATAAACTTCACACTCATTAAACTATAACATAGCTTCTCAACTTCCTTGACATTAGGTATAAATTATTCTTTAGAACAAAAAAACAAAAACAAAAGTGAAATGAAAAACAATAAAAGTTGTAAAACACCAGACACAAAAATTTATAAAATATTTATTAAAATTACAAAAAAAGAAACAAAAAGAAAATTAAAAACACATGTTAACATTGAACACACACAAATATTGAAAACCAAACGTTATGAACAAATATATTTAAAAAATAAATTTTTCACATTGTTATAAAACAATTATATATACAAACATACATACATATATATATATAAATGTATTGTAAAAGTCAAAGCCTAACAAATCGAGTTATATCATTGTTATAAAGATTTACATACATTTTTAACAACAAATAATGTCTAAAATAATAAACTAAAGTTATCAAAATCCCTTGAAAAAACAAAATTTTTTAATAAATCCAATAAATACTTAAAAAACCAACCCTAACAGTTTAAAATTTAAAACATGTGTTAATATTAAAAAACAAAAATATAAAATCCCCTATTTAAAAAACAAAACAAACATTATTTAAATTTAAAATAAAAACTCAACAGTTAATCAAAGTAAAACAAACAAGTTAAATAGTTGAATTTAAAGAAATGAATAATAATGAAAACAAATATAAACAAAATTAATTAAAAACAACGATGGGAGTATGATATCCGAGTCCTCGATTACAGATTTACAAAGAGCAGCTCAAAATAAGAAGAAAATTTAAGGGGCATGATAACGATACCTTGCTGAGATATCGAATTATCGGGTGTTAAAAATTGAAAAAAAAAAAACATTTTTTTATGTTCAATGGACTTAAAATAAAAAAATCAATAATTTTTTCGATAACTTTCTTAGTAATCAATAACATCTTCCATAATTATCGATTCCGCACAAACACAATTTGGTACGCGCAGCATTTTTTGGACATACACCAGAGAGGACAGCATAAACGGCTATGGACTCCTCGATAATTCGAAAGTTATCGAACATTTTCGACCGATTTTTTCTCTTTTTTCATACAAATTATCTCAAAATAATAAAAAAAAAAGTAAATAGGCATTTATCCAATTTCGATGACTAACAATTATCAAAATTTTTTATTTTATTGATTCCGTATTTCATATTGAGCAAACATAGAATCTAAAAACCGGCTATGGACTTCTCGATAACTCGAAAGTTATCGAACATTTTCGCCCGATTTTTTCTCTTTTTCCATACAATTGATCTCAAAATAATAAAAAAAGTAAATATAATTTTTTCAATTTCAAAGTTTTTTATTTTATTGAATCCGTATTTTCATATTGATTTAATTTAATTTAATTTTTATTATATTCAATAACAACCGAGCCCATAGGCCGTATATGGTTACAAATTACTTCTTAAGGTGTAATACATTTAAATTTTTTTATACCCTCACTTTAGTGTGACGAGGGTATATATCATTTGCTACGGAAAAAAGTGTAACACATCGAAGGAGTGATCTAAGACCCTAAGTATGTTCGGAGGAAATCCGTTTTGGGTCATTTTAAGTCGAATGAGCAATGTCCGTCCGTCTGTCTGTCTGTCTGTCTGTCTGCCTGTCTGTCTGTCTGTCTGTGTGTCTGCTGGCTGGTGCGCACGATAACTCTCGAAAGGAGTAACCGATTGACTTCAAATTTGGTATGTGGTAATATTTTGATCTATCTCCGGATGAGTTCGAAGATGGGCCATATTGGTCTACTCCTTCTGGTACCTCCCACACAAAGGGTTAAAATTTAGTGAAATATTGATTCTTTAATAACTTCTATACTACTTATTCGAATCTTTTGAAATTCTGCACATAATATTAGTATATTAGTCGCTATTAACTCGAGAAAAATGGGTGAAGTTGGCAGGTCCGTTTTGGTACCTCCCACACAAATGGACCATTTTGCATCAAAATTTAACTGCTTATAACTTTAATACAAGTGCATAAAAATGCTTGAAATTTTCTACAGTATAATGTTTTTGTAGCGCCTATAGTCCGGTAAAAAAATGGGCATTATTGTACAGCCCCTTTTGGTACCTCCCACACAAATGGACCGTTTCGTACCAAAAGTAAACGGCTTGTAACTTTAATACCAGTGCATACAAATACTTGAAATTTTGTACAGTGTAATGCTGTTATAGTGCATATTGTCCTGTAAAAAGTGGGCGTTATCACCCCGCCCCTTTTTGTACCTCCCACACAAAATGACCAAATCATACCAAAATTACATAGCTCGTAACTTTAATATACCAGTGCACATAAACGCTTATAGTTCAGCACAATGCAATGTATTTAAGAATGTACTGTTTACCGAAAAATATGTGTATTTGGAAAACCCCTTCTGGTACCTCCCACACAAATTGACAGATTTATTGGCGTATTGTTATATATTACATTACTCACAAAGTGAGGGTATACCTTAGTCGGTTTACCCGACTGAAACTTTCTTACTTGTTTAATAAATTATCTTATATAACTAATTATGCGAGGATTATTTTTTTTTACCCTCAAAAATTACAAAAAGTATTAAAATCTTAAAAATAGACAAACCTAACCTATTCAATTATGCAAGAAAGGGAATTATAAAGAAACAAGAGCAAACATAAAATCGAAAAATTTCGATAACATTTTTATTTATCGATAATTGCCTTAGTAATCGATAACTTCTTCTATAATTATCGATACCCCAGAAAAAAAATCTTTAATCCTAACAAAACAAATATTAATTGGCCCCCGTAGCCATCCTTGGATGTATCCCATAGGAGAGTTATCGAAAATTATTAACAGATTTTTTCTCTTTTTTTCATTCCAATGAGCTCATAATAATAAAAAAAAAATTTCAATTTCGATGGCTAATGATTATCGAAAAAATTTATTTTATTTTTCAGTTTCTTCATATTGAGCTTATTGTGACAAAAAATACAATATTTTCTTTGGCATAGCATAGCATAGCCGGCTTTGGTAATTTCGATAACTCGAAAGTTTTCGAAATGTTTTACGATTTCATTCAAATGAACTGAAAATAATAAAACGATTTTTAAATTTTGATGACTAACGATTATTGTAAAATCTTAATTTACAAAAAAAAAAAACAATATTTTTTCCTCTTTTTTTCAAACTTAAAACCGAAAACTTTTTTAATTATGGAAAAATTCTTTAGTTATCTTCTTCTTCCATAATTATCGATCCATCGGTACCACAGATGATAAAATCTTTAATCCTGCGCACACAAATACACTTGGGTTCACGTAGCCATCTTTGGATATACCCATATACCCCATAGAAGAGGGCAGCATAGCCGGCTTTGGACATTTCGATAACTCTGAAGTTATCGTGAATTGTTACACGTTTTCTTATATTTTTTCATTCAAATGAGCTCAAAGTAATAAAGTAAAAAGTCGATTTTTCCAATTTCGATGACTAACGATTATCGAAAATTGTGATTTTCATATTGTTTTATATGTTTACAAATGTACAATATTTACTTCGATTTTTTCAAACTTAAAATCAAAATTTCGCGACATTTTTATTATCTATAACCGCTTAGTAACTTCTTCCAATATTATTGATCCATCGATACTCCAGAGGAGAATATACTTAATCCTGGAATACACATTGGTTCGCGTTGCCATCGTTGGATATAAACCAGAGGAGAGGGGCAGCATAGCCGAATTTGGACATTTCAGGATATTGGAAATTTGTACCCGATATTTTTCTCATTTTTCATTTATTAAATTTTAAACTTCGATAACTAACGATTATCTTATCATTTTTTCTTTTTGAGCTTATTTTACAGAAATTTATTGTTTTTTTTTTAATTTTTTCAAACTTTAACGTTCTATAATTCGATAACTAAGCCCGCTATCGATAACAAGCCCCCAATATGTTTTCTATTTTTTAGATGCTCTATGCAAATATTTGTTCAGATCTCGCTCGGATATTATACTCTTGCCAAAACAACAACTCGTATACATACAAATTCGTTCAACACTGTTTGTTTTAGTTCAATTTCTATTTACATACTTGTTTCTTTTTTGATAATAAACCTATACACCTACAACATACATATATAAACTAAATTCCTAAACATTTAAATCTTATCTACCTACATACTCTATCAATCAAAACAAATTATAAAAAAGTACATACATACCTACATACATTTATAAACGAGATAATAAGATAATGAAATAAAGAAAATAACAAAACAAACAAATATAATGAAATCATTAAAGTTCAATTAAATAAAACTCAATCTGATAAACTCAAATACTAAAGTGTGATTTAAATTTGGGATGAAAGAGAGAGAGAGAAGAGGGAGAGTAGTGATACTAAGAAACTAAGAGTAGTGAAAACATTTACCGCAAATCAGCTGTTTTGCGCATCAAAGTCATGCGAACTTTAACGTACGACATCGTGGGTCAGGCGGTTGGAATTTTCTTTTTCCCTCAATAATTTTAGGAATACCCTAAGATCCTTCTTCATAAAATGTTATGATAGGTTAAAAATATTTGTTATCGTTGATAATCAGTGCAATAAACAGTCCACAACTTTTTATGAATATGGTCTTATGACTTCAAGGCAAAAAATGTTTTTCGTTTGTTTTTTATCAAACAAAAATTTTTTTATTTTTTTCCAGCTCATGGCAATTTTTGCACCAATATTGTATAATGTAGATTTTAAACCGACATGGCAAAAATACAATTACAGCAACGCTATGACTTGCGGTTTTAATAGGCGTGTTTTCGTTACACCATAAGTGCTTAATTTGTATGGGGAGCTAAGCACTTTTAAGCACTATTAGTTCCCGATGAAGTTTGGTGCTTGTGTTCATGTCTTAATCGTGTATGATGTTGCCAGATTGGGAACCCTATATTTAGCAATATGGCATCCCATTTTTGGAGAGATTTTATCAATTATTGTGAATTAACGGGAAGAAGAAGAACAAAAATGGGAAATTATTTTAATATTTGCAAAAGAGTGTAAACAATTGAACATAGAATAGTAAATATATGTTTTATAAATACTTTTCACGAATTTTTTGTCTGTTTCGCACTGTTTTTTCTTCGCAACTCATGACACCATTGCTACCAGATAGTGAAAATCCGCCACTTATTGCTTATGTGCCAGTTAGTGGAAGTCAGTTGTTTTCGTTGCAAAGTGCTAAACTAAAAGTTCTAGCTTGTAACGAAAACATGCCTAATATTGCAAAGTAGGTATGTGCACATGCCATCCACTCAATTTTGCTATTATAAGATTATATGAAAGATCAGCTCCCAAACGCAAAAGAAGTACCGGCCACTTCTCTATTATATAAAGTTAAAAGTAATACGTATTCACCAGATCTCAAGTTCTTAAAAACTGACCTAAATTAAATAACTATACTTTTACGTATCTTTACTCCTTAACAGTTTTATTGTTTGGCAAATGGCAGTGTTGCCAGTTAAGGGGGTTCTTTGGGAAAAGAATTTGTTAGAGGATTTTTTGGGGGGAAATTTGCTTTTACGGTATTGTTAAGCAACAATAGGCGTGTTTTCGTTACACCAGGCATGTTTTCGTTACAATCTAGCACTTTTAGTTTAGCACTTTGCAACGAAAACAACTGACTTCCACTAACTGGCACATAAGCAATAAGTCGCGGATTTTCACTATCTGGTAGCAATGGTGTCATGAGTTGCGAAGAAAGAACAGTGCGAAACAGACAAAAAATTCGTGAAAAGTATTTATAAAACATATATTTACTATTCTATGTTCAATTGTTTACACTCTTTTGCAAATATTAAAATAATTTCCCATTTTTGTTCTTTTTCTTCCCGTTAATTCACAATAACTGATGAAATCTCTCCAAAAATGGGATGCCATATTGCTAAATATAGGGTGCCCAATCTGGCAACATCATACTCGATTAAGACATGAACACAAGCACCAAACTTCATCGGGAACTAATAGTGCTTAAAAGTGCTTAGCTCCCCATACAAATTAAGCACTTATGGTGTAACGAAAACACGCCTACCATAAGTGCTTAATTTGTATGGGGAGCTAAGCACTTTTAAGCACTATTAGTTCCCGATGAAGTTTGGTGCTTGTGTTCATGTCTTAATCGAGTATGATGTTGCCAGATTGGGCACCCTATATTTAGCAATATGGCATCCCATTTTTGGAGATGCCTAATATCCTCGCCTATTATGAAAATGTTGTGAATGGAAATTCCCATTCCCAAAAAAGAATTGTGAGGGAATTTTATCTGAATAATTGGAAATTATGAAACTATAGGAACATTGGAAACCAACTAATATGTTCGAATATTGAATTATTTGTTAACATACGAAAATAGGAAAACGTTTTAAAAAATTATGGGAACGGGAATTCCCATTCCCAAAATTTTCATAATAGGGGTGATCTAGTCTCTCAACATCAAAATAGGACATCTGCGAATCAACGTTTGTTAAACTTATAAACGTATGTGACTATTTTATAATAAAATTTAATTACAAATGTTTAACGTATTGGACCCGGCAGAATCGCATATTTACCACAGAAGGAAGAACGTAACAAAAAACTTTTGCAGAGTACAATTTACAAGTCAAAGATATAATGGGACACATTGCGGAAATATGGCAAATTACATTCGAATTAGTTGTTTATTCAAATATAATTAATTTTTAAAATTTGGCTGTTTTGAACAGTTCCAAGTGATTTCATGTAGATACCGCACTAGTGTATTAAAAAGCTCTGGAAGAAATTTAAATACAATAGCAATTTTAGAAATAAATAATGGTTGTCCCCATAAGGAAATAACTGGTTTAAATTACAGCAAAATAGTAAACAAAAATAAAACATTCTCAAGGTGCAATGACCCAGTCATGGTTGCAATTCTGAAAATGTTAATGTGCTTAAAAACGAACTACATATGTACGTATAATGATCTGATAATGTTCTACGTTTTTTTTTTCAATCCAATTAAATTGTTTTAAAGCGGAACAACCGGTTTGTATTTTCTCAATTTTCTTTGATCTTAACTTTAATAATATTTTTGCAGAAATCAGTTTAGCGGAGAAAAGCTAGGAATAATAAACATTGTATTTTGTTTTGTAGAACAAAGCGCCACAGGTGAACCCAAAACTAATATCTTAAGATATAGATGGTCCCGGGAGGGTGCTTGCATTTTTTCCAGCCATATTTGTAATTTATAAATTATAATAAAATTTAAAACAAAGTACATCACAAACAGAAGCAATTGGCAGCATCCAAATATCCCAAAATATGGGTGAAGCTATGGAAGACAAATATTTTTAAATTTAATGATGGTGGCTGACAGGATTTCAAAGAACACACAAGGAGAGATTCCGAAGATGCTAGACATTTTCTCCAAAATGTTGATTTGTAGAAAAAAGAAAGAATTTGGGATAACTTCACTCCCACAATTTTCTATAAAAACAAAAAACAATGTTAAATTTTATTCATATGTAACAAATTTAAAAATAAAATTAACAAATTACGGTCCTCCTGGTACTGCTACCGGTCTTGATTTCTTCCCAAAAAAATTTCACCATAGGACATTTTGGTTGCTGAAAAATTGAAGAACAAATCTGAGAACGTACCGTTCTTTGTATAGCTGGAAATGAATGTAAAGAAACTCAACCAAAAAAAAAAATATAGAGCTATTGCTCGATCTGAATAATTCGACAAAAAAATTTCACCTGTTGAACAACCCTACCAACTGAATGCCTAAAGCTTTGTTAGCACCACCATTATATTCCGTGCCCGTTATATGTAACTCATATAAGTTATTTGCGTTCATACTTTCTTCGGTCATGCCTTCTAATTTTATGCGCAAAAACGGATGAATTTATACTTTCAGTACGTCCGGGATGGGGTAAGTAGACATTAATATGCCCTCATATGTATTTAAATGCATCCATAGATATTATAAACACGTTACGAATGAAATAATCTTCTACATGGGAATACGAATATGAAGATGCATACACCACGAACAAAAGAAACACAACTTTTAGATGCACTTTCGTGGGGTGAAATTCCATTCTGATGAAGAGATTAGACATGCGATTAAAGGTCTGCCACCTCATGATGCAATGTTTTTCCGTTTTTCTCTGAGAGTTTGTACTTCGTCTATATTGTTAACATTTGTAATATTTGCGCTACTATTTGGAAATTGAGGTGATTCAATGAGTGCAGTGGGATCGTTAAATTCCAGTATATTGTTATCGTCTACAATGTCGCCTGCAATATAGTACCTACATATGCATTTTCATAGCCTAATAATAATTAAATTATAAGTAACGAAACAAAGCAAAACATTTAGACTCTTAATATAACAATGGGACACCTATGAATCAACGTTTGTTCAACTTATAGACCCGGCTGAATTGTGTATTATTTACCACAGCATTTATATATGTTCTCAAGCGAACTATATGCGGTTCGGCCTTTGTTTATTCGGCATCTGATGTCTTCAGTAGATCCTCCTCATAACATAACAATAGTAATCAATAATATCACTGCAATTGGAGAGCGGCACTGATATTTACCCTTTCACAAAGTAATTACGAACATTTACCAATGAATGAGATAAGTCTAATGCCACAGTAATGTTTTCAAGTGGCCTAGTAAGAAAATGGGCCAGAAAGAAAATTAATGTGTCCGTTCTGTAAGCAGTATTTAATGAATTTGTATCACAAACTGAAACCTTCCAAGCAATGACATTTTATCTTGCAACAGCTGCAAAACATCAAGAGTACTATCGAACACAAAGAAAATAATTTGCTCGATCTGAAGAATCCTACCACAAGAAACACAACTTTCAGATGCACTTTCATGAGGTGAAATTCCATTCTGATGATGAGATTAGAAATGCGATTAAAGGTTTGCAACCTCATGGTGCAATGTTTTTCCATTTCACTCTGAGAATTTGTACCTCGTCTATATTATGTACACTATTTACATTTGTAATATTTACGCTACTATTGATGTGATGCGATGAGTGCAGTGGGATCTTTAAATTCCAGAATATTGTTATTGTTATAATGTCGTCTTGTAGTCGCCTGCAATAATTAAATTATAAGTAACGAAACAAAACTCACATCTTCGAATCAACATTTGTTAAACTTATAAACGTGTGATACTATTTTATATTAAAATTTAATTACAAATGTGTCTTATTGGACCCAGTTGAATCGTATATTATTTACCACAGAATTTATATATGTAGACTACCGGTTCGGCCATTGTTTATTCGTTGTTTATTCTGATGTCTTCAGCAGATCCTCCTCATAACATAACAATAGTAATCAATAATATCACTGCAATTGGAGAGCGGCACTGATATTTACCCTTTCACAAAGTAATTACGAACATTTACCAATGAATGAGATACGTCTAATGCCACAGTAATGTTTTCAAGTGGCCTAGTAAGAAAATGGGCCAGAAAGAAAATTAATGTGTCAGTTCTGTAGGCAGTATTTACTGAAATTGCATCACAAACTGAAACCTTCCAAGCAATGGCAATTTATCTTGCAAAAGCTGCGAAATATCATGAGTACTGTCTAACACAAAAGAAAATAAATTGCTAGATTTGAGGAATCGTACCAAAACAAACACTACTTTCAGATTCACTATCATGGGGTGAAATTCCATTCTGATTAAGAGATTAGTAATGCGATTTAATTTCTGCAACCTCTTTACGCAATGGTTCAATTTTTCCGTTAGAACGTGATAACTGCTCCCTAAGAATTTTTAACTCGTCTATATAATGTACACTATTTACATTTGTAATATTTATTTGGGAGTTGATGTGATGGGATGAGTGGGGTAGGGTCTTGAAATTCTAGAATGTATGTTGGTATCGTCTACAATGTCGTCTTGTAGTCACCTGGAATATACATACACATATGAATTTTCAAAACCTTACGAGTATAATAATTAAATTAAAACTAACGGAAGCAAAGCAAAATATTAGTCTCGTAACATCACAATGGGACACCTTCGAATCAACGTTCGTTAAACGTATGAGACTATTTTACATTAAAATCGGCAGAATCGCATATTATTCCACAGAATTTGTACATGTAGACCTCTATATGTTCTCAAGCGAACCAAATGCGGTACGGCCTTTGTTTATTCGATATCTGATGTCTGCAGCAGATCCTCCTCCTAACATAATAATAATAAATATTCATACATATAAATTTTCATAACTTAATAATAATAAAATTGTAACTAAAGAAACAAAGTACAAATTTAGTCTCGTAACATCACAAAGGGACACCTTTGAATCAACGTTTGTTCAACTAATTAATAACTAATTATTAAAATGTATACAAATATAAATAGTATTGGACCCGGCAGAAACGCATATTAATTACCACAAAAGGAGAACGTAGCAAAAACACTTCAACAGAATACAAATTGCAGGTCAAAGGTATAATGGGTACTTTACAATTAATGTATTACAATGTTTTGTGGAATAAAACGTTTTAATTTTAGACTTCACGTGGGATTTGGAATGCCAATGATTTGGAGACAACCGTTCATTCACGATACGGACTGCTATTTTTGTCTAAGTTAGATTGGAGTAGGAAGTGTCCAAGTATAGCTAACAGCCTAATAACGGAAACATCATCAAGTTCAACTGAGTACTCATCTCTGAGCGATTCAAGTTGGAGTCAGAAGTCATCGCTTTTAACTCAGTTTCAACTCATTGATATAGTGAGAGATTTGGAACTGACCTAATATAAGCCAGAACTACTTGCATCTGGGATGAAACAGTACAATATATTGGCCCCAGATGTTAACATATCATATTATAGAGTCCGTTATATACCTTACACACAATTTTATACAACTGTGGATAACAGATGCTTTTGCAAGGACATTCCCGGATTGTTCGAGGAACTTAATCAAACATACAATTCAAAGGAATGTCGGTTACAGCAGTAAAGAAAGTTTGAAAGCAGTACTTTTACACAACGGAAATCAGAAACCGTCGATTCCCATTGCTCATGCTGTCAACACTAAGGAATCATACGAAACAATGGCTACTTTAAATCGAAATCACTTAAAATCTCCGATGTTCTTGGTGGTGATGATGATAGTCGGGTGTACTTGAACGACAACTATTCTACACTTGCTACCAAATTACTGAGAGTTTGCTGGAAGTTTAAGCATGACCACAAAATAAAAGGATATAGCATTATAAACCGCGAATTTCTGAAAACAAAGATAATTATGATGAATAATGAAGTTAAAATTCTAAATTATCAAGATTGCATTGAATTGTTTAAATCTAACTCTTAACAATTATTGTTTGCCTGATGTATTTATTATTCAACATTTTTCTACTGATCTCTTTTCCACATTGTATTTTTTTATCTTTTAATAATCAGTCAAGTGGGAACCACTTTAAATGAATTTAAATTTCATATTGAAAATGTTAATTTTGAATTATTTTATAATATATATTGTTAGAAATAATACTTGGCTCCCCCTTAAATATGAATATTGCTTAAAGTATAGTGACTCATAATTATAATCTTGGTCCTATAGCTAGCAATAATAGTTTGTTGAAGTCTAATTTCTCCTCTCTTTCTCGCAATTTAAATATTGGACATATCAATGCCCAAAGCTTAAATCCTTCAAACTCCAATGCAAAACTTGAGGAATTCAAAAACACATTTTTTGATTCAGGTCTAGATGTGATTGGAGTTTCTGAAACTTGGTTCAAATCTAACATTTATTCTAGCTCTTTGACTATTCCTAACTATAATTTGGTCAGAAATGATCGTTCTAGTGATATAAATCGCTATGGAAATGTTCATCCTAGGAGAGCTGGGGGTGTTTGTTTATATATCTCAAACAAATTACGTTATAGAGTAGTCTACCGAGGAATGCAGTATGGTGTTTGCGAGTCGTTATTTGTAGAGATTTTTGGTAGCGATACTTCTGTCATTGTTGGTGTGGTTTATCTACCTACTGGCTGTGTTGACGTTTTTGAGGATATTCATAGTAATCTGTTTGACCGTTTCTCAAATATCATTGTAATGGGAGATTTTAATTATAATCTTTTTGACCCTATTAAATCTTCACATTTGCGATCCCTTGCTTCCAGGTGTGGTCTTGAATGTGTTCACAACTGTCTGCCGACTCATCTATATTTACCCAATAATAGTACTTCTCTACTTGATTATTTTCTAGTAAGTCATTCGTCAAATCTTGCCCATAAAGGTCAGGTACAATTTCCTTTTTTCTCCTCTCATCACAGTTTTATTTTTATTTCATATACTTTCTCTTCTCAACTACGTGATCATTGGACAGAGTACAAAGATTACAATAGTTTAAATATTGATGGTCTTATTGAACATTTTAATCAATTTAATGTAACTCCCTTGTTTTACACAAATGATGTTGATCTTCAGTTGTCTACTGTGAATGATGTTGTTGATGCCCTACATGCTTTTGTACCCATATCTAGAACTAGGTCTAATATTGATGATACAGGGTGGATGAACTCAAGACAGATTGTTCAGGCTAGAAGACATAGAGACATTGCATATGGGGCATATCTTAGGAGTCGAACTAGTGAAACTTGGAAGGAATACTGTCGCTTAAGGAATAAAGCTAAATCAACTATTAGAAAAGCACGATTTAAGTATGGAGAAAATTTGTTTACAGGTGTAAATTCCTCTCAAATGTGGAACAAAATTCGCAGGCTGGGGTGTATTGGTCGGGATAACGTAAATCTATATGGAACAGATGTGGAATCTATTGCTGCCACTTTCATGGAGAATCTTAATCCTAATGATAATCAATCTTTTAATTTTAATAATTTTTTGGAAACTTCAGATTCTTTCTCTTTTCA
Organism: Eudasyphora cyanicolor; assembly: GCA_963930755.1. Lineage (NCBI taxonomy): Eukaryota > Metazoa > Arthropoda > Insecta > Diptera > Muscidae > Eudasyphora > Eudasyphora cyanicolor. The sequence goes on along the minus strand of OZ005736.1, from coordinate 275,992,567 downwards.
TTCTATAACTGAGCACGACTTAGCTCTGGCAGTTGGTTCTATAAAATCAAATGCTTCAGGTCATGATAAGATTCCGATAAAGTTCTTAAAAATCATTTTTCCACTTATTTCACCGCTGCTCCTCCATCTAATAAATACTATTTTTACCGTATCTAATTTTCCAGTTGCTTGGAAGCTGGGACGTGTTATACCAATCTCAAAAAATGGTAATCACGGAAATGACGATTTGAGACCTATAACAATACTGCCAGTTATGTCCAAAATTATGGAAAATCTAATGAAGATTCAGATTTTGGAGCATTGTGAGCGTTTCTCTCTTTTTCATCCTAATCAATTTGCTTTCCGAAAAAACCATAATACTACATCAGCCTTGCTTTCTCTTACTGATTCTGTAAGACAACAAATGGACACACACGATAGCTGTACTTTAGTTTCGTTAGACCTCTCTAAGGCATTTGACCGTATAAATCACGTTATGCTTATAGAAAAATTACGTGATCGATTTAACTTCTCGAAAACAGCTTGTAGATTAGTTTATTCATATTTAATGGATCGGTCTCAGTATGTGTCTTTTAATGGGAGTAGCTCCAGTGTTAGTGTTGTTACTTCTGGTGTACCTCAGGGGTCAGTTTTAGGTCCCATACTTTTTTTGATTTATCTTAATGATGTTATTTCGCAAATGGAAAATAGTTTTTGTCAACCCTATGTCTTTGCGGATGACATTTTACTGTTATTTAGATCAAATACTGCCGAGAACATTATTAACATTCATCTTGAATTCATAACTAATTTGATGTCTGCAAATAGTCTACAGATCAACCCAGCTAAGACCAGAGCTATGAATTTCCATTTGCGAAATCGCAACATTTCATACCCCTGTATTTTCATTAATGACCAGTCAATAGAATTCGTAGATTGCCTTAAATGCCTTGGAGTGACTTTAGATTCCAATCTTAATTTTGGTAGCCACATAAATTGCCTTGCGAATAGAGTCTGTCTAATTTTAAGAAGATTATACTCTTTAAAAGCATATACTCCGCGACAAGTAAGATATCGTTTGGGTCATTCTTTGTTGATGTCTTTGTTGAATTATGGAATTGAAGTTTACTCTGGGACTTGGTCCTATAATTGTGATAAAATTGAGAGGATTTTTAGGAAGGTTGTACGTTATGTCTACGATTTGAGAATAAATGACCATTACCGTGTTACGGAATTAGCTCACTCGTTTCTTGGATGTTCTTTTCGTGATTATCTCAATCTACGTATAGTACTTCATTTTTATAAAATTATGAAATCGTCACAGCCACAAATGTTAGTGAATCAGTTTTCTTTTATTAATTCCACGCGGAATGTACAAATTGATATTCCTCTGGTGCACTCATCGATTTATGAGCATTCATTTATGGTAAGGGTATATCGATTTTGGAACGTTTTACCTAATTTGCTTAAACTATTCTCTTACAATTATTCTTCTTACAAGAAAAAGGTAATGAACTATCTAAATGGTATTTTACCTTAACTATCTTAATGCTCATAACTTCCTATTGATTGCTATGGGACCCAAATTCTTAATACATGCCTTTTTGCAATGTTCATATGGCTGGGGAGCCTTCTAAATTTTATTATTATTTAATATTTGTTAAAATATTTTTAATTTTGTTAATACATAGTTTTTTTAATTTATACATAGTTTTTTTTTTCTTACAATACATGTATAATTGGCCAATTGGCTTACTTTGTATTGATGTTAATAAATAAAATGAAATGAAAAAAAAAAAAAAAAATTGATAAAATACATAAAATATGAACATGACTGGAAAATTTGTTGCGATTTAAAAGTAGTTGGTATGTTATGCCTCTGGGATAGCCGATATTTTGCCAAAACTGCATATTAAGCTGGGGCTCTTTAAAAATTTTGTAAAAGCCTTAAGGTCGTTTAAGCTTGTAGTTTCAAATTTCCTTGGATCCAATAAAAGCCCGCAATATGAAACAATGATTAATGATTTGTTAAAAAATTATGAAAAAATTTGTTAGAAATATATTTTTTTTATATTAATGTATATAACACATATGTATTCTTCCAACTTATTTTTCACTTTACGAGTATGTATTCCAACAGGTGTAAATATGTCCCTCAAAATGAATTTCTTTCATTCTCATTTAAACTTTTCCCCCGAGAATCTTGGCGACGTAAGTGACGAACATGGCGAAAGGGTTCACCAAGAATTGAAGTCCAAGGGCACTGGGATGAAAGAATGATGGGAGATTATATTTGGTTCCTCATTAGAGAAACCGATTCCGAAATCTTCAAACGTCAACAAAGAACTCACAATTACTTCTAATTAAACTTGTACATGTAAATAAACTCAAATGTACATAATATAAATAAAATCGCTATTGAAACAGAAATTAAAAAAAAAGATTTTATGAAATTCTCTTACCTCTACCAAAAGGGCTATAATTTCTATTTCCTATATTTTTTTCAAATAAGCATTATTTTCTTCGCTAGGATGCAAACTTTTAAAAAATAAAATATTGTTTTTGTTTTTTTTTGTCCCAGGATTTTTTTTAATCTCCTTTTTTCAATTTGTTTAATGACTATTACTAAACCACTGTTTCTAAGTGAAAGAGATATTTCCAAATTGGTAGCCCACATTAATAGCTTCAATTTAACGCATACGTCAATCTGATCAACCTGATACTAAGGGTACCTTCGACGATAATAGCATTATTAATAAAAAAATTAAAAAAAAAAAATTATCCATAAAAAAATTTGATTTGACAATCTATACAAAAAAAATTATTTTTAGGCGTAGGAAACAAAAAAAATTTTGTTGTTGCGTAGTGTTATTCATGAAGACGGATATATTATATTGTCATATATACACACTATATAACAATAGATTCCATATCTACTTATGTGTCGTCTATCCGCTTTTTTCCGCCAATATTTATGAAATTTGGCAGAGGACAAACATTAAACATTTTCACAAAACAAAATAAAAAGTTAGACACATTATTTTATCTTTCCTTCCGCGTAAAACCTTACCAAACCATATTAAAAAAACTCATTCATAAAAAACAATTAAAATTAATAAAAAGGATTACCGATTATCTTATGGGACCAATATAGCTCAGTAAAAAGGCATTATTAGTTCCGCGTGATACACTTTTTTTAAATTTATTGTATTGATTTAATTTAAAAACATATTTTTATTTTACTGGTTAATTTCAAGTTAAAGCCATGAAAAACAATAAGATATTCCAGTTATTATTAAATTTTTTTATCTATTTCAGCGACAAACTGATCCCCCAGCATTTAATAAGACTTAATTTTATTTAGAAAATCGTCGAACAAGCACATTCAATTTAAAAACAGCTACTCCGTTAAAGGAAACACATTTATTTCTTAAATTATTATTTTATTCGAAATTTCTTAAAGTTTACTTTTAGTGCTATTATTTGATTTTTGTACAAACTCTTCCAGCGCCTTTTGATAAACTGGTGCAGTTCGTAATCTGGCGATTTCTTTAAGTTCCGCTTCTAAAGCTTTCAATAATTGTGGCTCAGTATTCAGACGCATTAAACGTTTGCTTGTATGCACAGAATCGCGTGGTAAATCTTTATATTCTACCATTTTAGGCCAAAATTTCTCCTCCACTTGGTGTATATCTTCAAATATATCACAAACAAATCCAAATTGTTCAGCCTTTTCGGCCGTAAGCTTCTCACCCAATACCAATAGCTTAGTAGACCACGAACTTCCGAAATGTTGGATAAATGTAAATGATGAACAGGCCTCAGCACATATTCCCAATTTTGTAAATGGTGCCTGGAAATAGGCCGTTCTTGTACAATAAACCAAATCAAATAGTGATGCTAAGGTGAAACCTATCCCAATGCAGGGGCCATTTACCAAACACACACACAGTTTTGGGCAAACAATTATTGATTTAATTAAAGAGCGTAAGACATAATTCGCACCTAGGAAATAATCTTGAGGATTTGGATATTCTATTATTTGTTTAAGGTCATTACCCGCACAAAATACGTCGCCACATCCAGTGAGTACAACAATTTCAATATCATTGTTATGGGTGGCTTCAGCAAATGCTGCTATGAGTTCGTATACAGCATTGCGATTTAAGGCGTTCTTGCACTCTGGTCGATTGATTTTAATAATTAATATATTATTGCGACGTTCCACGATCAATTCCCGTTTCCTTAATTTAACCTCTGTCCGAAGTTCTTTGGTTTGCAAAGAACACTGTTGAAGAGACAACGACGACATAGTTGATTTTGATGACGTTTTGAGCTGGGTTTGTATCAGGCTTTTCGTTTGCACCGTATCGTATGCACTTCTAACGTTGACTGCTCGTTTGCAACTGGCACAGGCAAACATATAGCTGAGACAATCCCTCTCAGTGCGGTGTTTTGAGTCCAAAGACCGACCACATGCTTGTCTTTTTATTTATTGTATAGAGGCAAGTAGGAAAACAACTGATAATACAAGATCACATACATGAGTACGTACATAAGTATTAGTTTAAGTACACACGCATCTACTTGTTGTAGGTACATAAAAGAAAGCAAGAAATAAGACTCAGCGATCATTGTATTGCATTTGAATGTTCCTTACAGATATTTTCTTATAATAACACGATAAAAAAATCTTGGAAAAAAACTTTCATAGGGGCGTAGGATAAGTTTTCATTCAATTTAATATCAACAAATTTCACTGTATTTTATATACTCACTTATTGTCGGTATTAAATTCTATAGTTTTATATTTGAACTTATTTTATCCCCACCGCCGTTTATTCTGCATTTTAATTGTTTTTTGTTTGTTTGTAGAATACCAATGCATTTTTATACCCGACATCACACTGTGTTAGTAGGGAAATAACTTCAAAATATATATTTGTATTCCCTCCATCATAGGATGGGGGTTATCTTAATTTTTTCAAAAAGAGGAATATCGAAAATTTAAATTATCGAAATTGAATTAAATGAATTAAAATTGCAGAGCTGTTCCACTGATCTGCTTTTGACATTTGAATTTTAGCCTGGAAAGCCATTGTTTTTAACAGGAAAGCAGTTAGGCTTTGGGGTCGTATAACTCGCCTTACCAGGTTTGGGTATGAAGACCACCCTTGATTCCTGCCAATTTTTTGGAGTATATGCATAGAGTTGATACAGATCCACCTCATTATGCAGAAGTGCTACAAATATTCCATCCGGTCCCGCAGCCTTCAAGGGAGAGAAGCTTTCTATCGTTTCTTTCTGTTCCGTAATAGGTAATTGATGCAATAAATTTTCGTTCTGTATCTGTTCCTCTGTTGATCCAGCATTACCAGTCAGAAAATGAGTTTTCATCAAGAGCCTTACGGTATCCTCTATAGTTTCCATCCTTTTTCCCGTGCCATCCACCACTGTTTCGGTTTGGACATGAGTTTTTGAGAGGAACTTTTTCATTTTAGACATGCTGTTAACGCTGTCACCTGTTCACAGAAAAGCCTCCAGGATTTACGTTTCGCCGATCTAATGATTTTATTGTATTCTTTGAGTCTTATGTGGTAGTCGTCCCAATATACTGATTGTTTTTAAGTCGAGCTCTGTTGTAGTCTGCGGAAATCCTTGCCAATCGAGACAATTTGTCCTGTCATCCAGGTTTTGTCATAGACAGATTTTCTTTCTAGAAGTGGGCAACTATCTTCGAAGATTTTACAAGAGCCTCCGTAATCTTCTTCACATTGATATCAATGCCTTCTGCGCATAGATAATCGCGTGTAAGCTGGCCCAATCTATTTCTAAGTAGTTCTTGGACGAGTACCTGTGTTAGCGTAGAAAAGCTTATAGTTTACATGGTTTAATCTAGTAACCTTGTTGCTAGTTGTCCATGGTTCCTGGATCATAGCAATATGAACCCTGCCATTATTGATGATGTCCATCAGAGCGTTGGATGCTGTCTCGCTCCGGTGGAAGTTTATCTGGATGACCTCAATCATTGTATTTCCAGTAAAAGTTTCTTTTGGGAGTCTATCCTATCTGGTGGCACTCCCTCATTATTTGGTAGTGGGTCATTCTTCTCCTTTCGTTTACTACCTATTACACCATATTCTAGTAGACATTTTTGGGAGGCGGTGTTATTTTTCATCGCTCCCTCATTGTTTTGAATCGTTGTGTGGCTCTTTTTTATCACCCCCTTTGCTGGGAATTTACTGCAAAAGTGGCGGTACTATTGGTAAACTGGTGGTGTTTAGATTGTCAGATTCATTCCGTAATAGGTTCTGTCGGTTCAACTTATTCAGTTTCCTTCTTTGTGTCCATGACCGTCTCTTTGAGTTAGCAACAAATGATATTGTTTTCGATGGATAATTCAGAGTCCCCACTTGCTTTTAAGGGGTTGCTTATAGCCCCAGCTGGGTTCTGCTTCATCTGTCTTATATTTTGGTTTGTCTGCGGCTGGACGTACTCTTGTTTCATTTACGACTACGGGATCCAAGGCACAAAAGTTCGTAGAAGTTGCATGCTCACGATTATTCGATAACGGCTACTCATGACTCGTGAGTGAATCAACACTTGTCGCCGGCACTGGGTTTTCCCTCCTCTGCGCCGTAATCTCCTTTGTCTTTTTTGGTTTAATCATAAATTTTTTGGGGGAGACACCTCCATAGCCAGTATTAACCCGTAATAGGTACGTCGATGTAGGCCTTCCAGGCTAAGCTCAGAAATTTCTGCCCAGAGACCGATGCATACAATTCAACCTACGCTTTAAAAACAGCAAACGTCCTAGCTGCGTAGTAGGTAGGTGAATAGGTAGTGCGTAATAGATAAAAAAAAAACTATTCGCTCTGCGATAACACGTCCGTTCGCTACGACTGGCGGCGACGGAATTAATGCTTTAATGCTACTTGTTTTAATATAATTTTGTTGTTTGGTAACAAGCTCAAGGCTTTATTTAAAAAAAAAAAAAACAAAATTGTATTAAAAAAAGTAATGTCGATAACATAAACATAAATAAGCCGATACTGCACTAACTGACTATAGTATACCACATATTTACCATCAAATCAATTTGAATTCATTATAAATTTATTGTAAAAAATAAAATTTTAGAAACTAAATTAAAATTACATTAATCGTACTTTATTGTAGTTTAGGAATCTCTATTTCGAGGGGGGTATAAAAGTGACCCAAATATTGTATCATCTATATACATATATATAAAATTATTACGTGACTGGCTGACTGACTGACTGATCATCGCCCAGACCAAACGGCTGACGCTAGAAGCATGAAATTTGGTGGGAGGGTAGCCCTTTTGATGTAGACAAGCAATAAGACGTGATTTTTCAAAATTCGTACTATTACTCGCACAATGGGGCAAAAAGGGATAAATATGGTACCACCGCCAAATCTAAACGAAATGAGCTAGAATCGTGAAATTTTCTGTGGGAGTAGCTCTTGGGACGTAAACTAGAAGAAACGCGATTTTTTGAAAATGTTAGGGGCACAGTGGGACAGAAATGGACAAGGAGGTGTTAAATATGATACAGTGGAGCAAATAGGATTGAATAAGGTACCGTGGGGCAAAAAGCGTTAAATATGTTACAGGGGTATGATAAAAAGTATAAACGTGTTACAGATAGGGGGCATAAGGGGTAAAATAAGGTTGCGAATATGGAATATGGCTCTTGGAATACAAACTATGATTTTCCCTAAATGCACACTTTTAGTGGCACTGTTGGGACAAAAAGGATTAAATGTTGTACAGCGGTCCAAAAATGGTTAATTATGAATGTAACGAAAATGATTAATATGAGCCCAATGAGAATTATAAGTCTTGCAACTAAAACTAGGCATTCATTTTACTTTTTTTAAATTAAAAGTTTTAAAGACACGGTGGGGCAAACATTGTTTTATATTGTACCATGGTCTGAATGTAGCTATTGGACCATAAACAAGGAGAAAAAGGTAAAATATGATCCAAAACATAGTTTTTGACATTTAGAGGCACAGAAGAAAAATGGTATAAATATTGTACTTTGATGCCAGAAACATAAATAAGAAATTAATCTGTACAAAAATTATTTTCAATTTTTATTGTACAAAATTTTATTCTACAAAATTTTTATTCAGTTGTTTTGAAAGAAAGATGTATAACTATTCTACAGTACCCAATTATTATTATTTTCGCTTTCAAAAAATGGAATAACAAATTTTTTATTATATTTTTATGTTTTTTTTCGTAACAGCCAAATACGATATTTAAAAAAATATTTTGATTTTATTTATTTTCTGTTAGTTTGTAACATTCACAAGTAATTTGCACAAGTAGCTTTGGATTGTTCTCTTTATAATTATCGGATTCGCTTTTTTTTGCAATTTTAGTTGTTCGATTTGCAAAATTAGCTCTTCGTTTTGCTCATTTAGTTTATGTTTTGCAAATAGTTCACTCATCATATTATATATTCCTTCAGTTTTTTCATTCTGTTTTGTGATGGTCTCCATTAAATTAGCATTTTGTTCATTTATAGTTTTGAGTATATCCGCTTTCATCTTCGCAATGTCTTCATTTTGTTGCTTTATTATTTTATTAAGATCATTTTTGGCACGAAAACACTCTTGTATTTGATCAAATAAATCCGTTATGGCAGCATCGCAGGAATCATACATCTGGAAAGTGAGAAAATATTGCTTTTACACTGAAAGAAATTCCATCATATCATCAATGAAATCTAGCATTGATTGGACCAATTAACACAGGCACTGGTTTTTGCAGCCAATGTGGAGCTCCAATGATGTAACGTATTTGCTCTGGCAAATTTCATATCGACCGCATATTCAATAAAGTACTTTTTTATGAAATCTAAGAAAAAATATACTGTTTCAACAAATATCATATCATTTCTTAGAATTATTTGTGGAAAAGTATTTATTAAAACATAATTTTAATTTAAAATAATGTTTCAGCAATTTCTTTTACAATTTTATAAGCATCTCTTAAAAAAAATGGATTTTACTGTGAAAGGGGTTAGTTCAACGGTTGTACTCATATTTAATTTTTCCTCTTTTTTCAAAATTATTTTACCAAAAATTTTCTTTAGTAAATGTGTCACACACATTTATACACGGGGGAAAATTCACCGTTTTTGATATTTGAATAGAGGGAAAACATATTTTGGGCCACAAATTTATAAAAATAATAATAAACATTACAAACTTAATTTCGTCCATGTCAGGACGACTGAACGAGGTAATTATGGTGTCACAATGTGCATTTTACAATGTGGAAGTATAATTATTACCATGGGTGTACATATCGGGTCCGTCAATAAGAGCGCTACAAAAGTTTTTTTGAAATAAAACAAAAACGGTTTTGGATGTCAATGAAATTCTTTATTACTGTGAAAGTACGTTCGATGCCATTATGTATGGAACTCGATTTCTTTTGCATGGTCACCACGGGCACGCTTGCAGAAGTCCAGAAACTGAACCCAATTTTCGACGGTTTTCAAGCATAAATCGGCCGATACAGCTGCAATTTCACGTTCGATATTCGTACGAAGTTCATCAATCGTCGCTGGCTTGTTGGCATAGACCATAGACTAGACGTAGCCCCACAGGAAATAGTCAAACGGCGTCAAATCGCACGACCGATCGACTGGACCATTTCGTGAGATAACACGTTCTCCAAACTTGGTTTCCAATAAATTGAATGTGGCATTCGCTGTGTGGCTTGTGGCGCCGTCTTGTTGGAACCACATGTCCTCCAAGTCCATATCATCCAATTGGGGCCAAAAATATTCAGTTATCATTGAACGGTAGTGATTCCCATTTACAGTAACGTGCCGGTCTTGATCATCACGGAAGAAGTACGGCCCAATGACGCAGAAATGGTTAAATATGATGACAAAAATTAGTAATTTTCGAGTCACATTTTTTTGAAGTTCTAACATTGAGAAGCACATTGGTGTAAAACGGCTAAGAGCACAGTGGGTGAAAAACTTTAAATAATATATAGCGGGCAAAAATGGTAGAGTGGATAAAATGTTGTTAAATATGGTACAGTGGGGGAAAGGGTTAAGTATGGTAGAGTGGGAACAAATTTTAATTATGGTACAGTAAAACAGAAAGTGGTAAATATGGTACAAGACAAAGGGTTAAATATGGCATAGTAGGACAAAAAGATACAAATTATTGTATATTAGGACAAAAGACAAATATTTTTTTTAAAACAAAATTAAAAAAATATTTAAAAATTTAAAAAAAATTAAATAAAAAGAAAAATAATGGAGCAAGGAGGAATATAAAGAGGAGTTCCTCCCTCATCGACTCTCTCCTAGAGCAACTTGTTGTGTAGTTTGTCCACAAACATTTATTTTTTTTACATACGATTTTATGTTTACAGGATTTAATGCTGCAGAATTCCAAATTGAAGCTGCCGGCTTGGTCCCCCCCAAGTGGTCCAGGACAATTTCGTCGACATTGAAATGGACAACCTTGATGATCACGAGGCTGTCCACATCAATGAAGTCGTCATTGGCGACGAAATTGTCCTGGAATACTCGGGGCAATTGGCTGTCCAGGACGAAGAAGAGCAAGTCGGTAGCAGCAATCGGCAGCAATTCATTGAGGTGAGTGCCGAGTATAATACACAACTTTTAGGACGTATTAAATACTTGGAGCAGCAAGTATTGCAGTTGACTTCACATAATGAAGCTTTGACTACTGAGCTCAATTCTGTGAAAGCAACTGCAATTATACCACACAATGATTGCAGGGAAAATTTTTTGTCGAATATTCGACAATTTTACTTTAGGTTATTTTATATCTGATGATCGCACTGCAGACAACTTCGAAAGAGAACCGACGCAGGTATATGTTAAGTTGAATGCCATGGGACTGCAAGTCAAGGTAGTTTGTTTAGATCGTGCTACGTATCATACCGGAGTATCAAACCATGAAACCGGATGGATTGTAATGGACCACAGTAATTGTGGTCCATTACAATCCATCCTACCTAATGTTAGTGTAAAATGTATATACCCCTAATGATAGTGTAAAATGTATATGGGATCCATATCACATTATCAGCAATTATGCGCGTGCTTTCAAAAAAGGCAATATTTCAACCGTAGATCGCAATCAACATTATACGTACAATAGAAATCGAATCGCCCCAAAAGCGCACAGAAAAATTCCAAAGTTCAGATCACATCATATTCAGCATTCATATGTTTTCTCTATAATCAAAATGATGTCATTAACATTCTCTTCAGTGAAGAAATTATATCAGCCATCGATTTCGGCATTCAAGACAAATGGTACAGTGATAATGATGAAGCCATAATTGTGAAGGATTTCATAACGTTTATGAATAGACTTTTAAATTATTGCTTCGATGACTCTGCTGCACAGCAATTAGCTTTGGACATGGTTCGATTGTCGATGCGGATGGTTACAATTGTACCCAAGCTCGTACAGACAAGTATATTCGCAGAGACTGATAAAGGGCATTGCGCATATTGCTCGCGAATATCCTAATTACATCCGCAAAAATGTTACCAACAATGTGTTGGAACAGATGTTACTTAGCAAACAGTGCAAATACGAAACGATGACTTTGAGGCGATTACTCTTTGATCACGGTCGATATCTTTCGTATATGGCAACGAATCCCATTTCCATCTACCAACCGCATACGGAATCGAGAAAGCTTGAATCCGAATACCGCCTTATGGAAGATTTAATTACACAGGGGGAAATTCAGATATAGGGCCTTTTTATTTAGATTGACCCATTCTTGGAATAGGTAGATTCGACTGGATTTAGTTTTTTAATGAGTTTAGTTTTCTTCTTTTTATTATTCTTTTCCGAATCCTAGAGTAGCTTACCCTTTATCTTATTGCATCTTTGCAATTTACCAGACGCGATAATTTAAACATGACATGTCTAAAGGATTTCGCCCAATCTCTGCCAGAGTCTGATAGAATTATTTTAATATCTTGAGATGTTATAAATGTGGCGCCAATGGGAAACCGGATGACCGTGTTCGCGATGGTTGGTGTAGTGAGAGGTTGGAAGTGTTTCTTAACCGCGCCTTTTGTAGCGCAATAGATTTTTATGAACTTCGATCAAATTTTGCATATATATGCGTCCAGCTGCACAAACTGAAATTCGGACTAAACGTGAAATGTGGAAACATTAAGGTGGAAATGCGTTTCCCCTCTCCTTGACTTGAACTTATTAAATTAGTTATTTCAGAGAATGTGCAAAAATCACGTCAGAAACCACAGATAGGGTGTTGTGTGTAGTTATAAGGTATAAGGAATTCACATTATTTAGGTTTAGTTGAGTACTGTGATATTTACGTCATGCCACATGACTTTGTTTTCGTCAAACATTCAAGGGTTGTTGTGCAATTCGATCGGTGTGAGAATTGAATCCAGAAAATACCTTTATAATTCAATATATAATTTAAAATACCAACATAGTTTTTTAATTTTTTTGTATTTGGTATCACAGAAAGTTATTTTGTCTGGATACAATTCTCACACCGATCGAATTGCACAACAACACTGATTAGTTGCAATTTATGGTTTGCTGTTACTTATTATTATTATTTTATTAGTATAATAGTAAATAAGTAACATAGGTTAAGTTATTTATTTATGTTAATTTATTTACTATTTGTATTATTTATTATTATTATTTGTATTATCTGATATTATTACAATAGCAAATAAATAACATAGATTAAGATATTTATTTATGTTAATTTATTTACTATTTGATTGCATATCGTCACTCTAATTTTTAAAAGGGCGTAAAGGTTACACCCTATCTTGAATTAAGGCTGGGTTAGGCAAACGTAACCGCAATGCCCCCGTAGCGTAACGAATCAGCTGATTCAATCAGACACATCGCACCTGTTCCACAAAAGAGTAACAACTCCAAATTTAAAAAATTTCAGTAGAGACCAAAAACCGTTAATATTAAGGGTATATTACAAAAAAGGAATATGTCGCTGCAATAAAATATCATAGAAAATAATTATAACGCTATTTTCCTTTTTGTTTTTTTATTGATTTTAAAAAAATAACAACTTTTTTGAGTTGTCACTTTTTTCATGAAAAAAGTTGGTGTATAAATAGTGGTATTATTTTGAGTTGTACCTTTTTAACTGAATAATCTTACTCGGATTATAAGTTGAAAAGGGCACAACTAAAAATATTACACTTTAGGAACACTTGGAGACAATTCAAAATGTAACTCTTTTGTTGAATCTAAAGACATTATTCTGTAAACACAGAGAGAGTCATAACGGTTTTTTATTATGAAAAAGAAGAAAAATCAACGGACATTTTTTGCAGTGAGTAGAAATTGCCATTGTACTTTGTTTTCTTGCAAAAATGCAAAATTTAAAAATTTTGAGTTGTTCCCTTTTGTGGAACAGGTGCGATCAATCAGTATAAACGATTAGCCAACGTAAACGGACGGCTGAATCTGCTGAAATTTGATTTGGACGGTACGTTTACATGCATTTGCAAACGAAATCAGTAAAAAGAAAAAAAATTATGCGAACATTTTGAAAAGTAATGATTTTTATGTTTTATATGTTATGGCTGGGGAGCCAGACTCAGGTTATTTTAACAATGTAATATAATTGATTGGCCTTATTGGCTTTATATTACGATTATGGATTCAATAAATAAGTAATAAAAAAATAAATTAGTAGCAAATATAAAATAAAATTAATTTGTTGCTATTTTTGTTGTGAATGTCTGAGTCATATGCACGTTTTTGAAGTTGTGGGTAATTGCTCCAACGGCCAACGTTACGGCGGCGCTAAAGTTAAATTATGGTTTAGTTTGCCTAACCCGGTCTTTAGTCTAACGATAAAATATTTGATTTATAATGTATATATCTTAATATTATAGGTATATATTTACACCATTGTCTTTTTCTAATACTTCACTTTTTTCTCTTGTTATTTTGAACACCACCTTTGCTGGGAACTTACTGCAAAATTGGCGGTTCTATTGGTAAACTGGTGGTGTTTAGATTGTCAGATTCATCCCGTAATAGGTTCTGTCGGTTCAACTTATGGCTGGGGTTGCTTATAGCCCCAGCTGGGTTCTGCTTCATATGTCATATAGTTTGGTTTGTCTGCGGCTGGACGTGCTCTTGCTTCATTTTCGATGTCATGTGCGCGCATTGAGTTTGAATTTTATAGGAAACTAACGGTCTTTTGAGGGAATAAAAAGTAGGGAAATTTTTATCAGCTGTTTTTTTAAAAGCAATTGACAGCTGACAAGCAGGAAAATTAGGAGGAGGTAGGAAAAAAAGGAAGAAGATGGACTTTCATGGTCAAAATGGAAGATATTTTCTTTCCTTTTTGGATTTGGACTTCTGACCGGCCGGACGCAGTGGCTCTTCCCGAAAATAAAATTACAATTGATTGACGTTTTTGTTTATTGAGTGACACCAAAGGAAAAAAATGTTAAAGCAAACAATGTGAAATTGAAGTAAACTAAATTGAACTAAAACTTACCAAACTAAATTAAAGTAAAGCTTACAAACTAAATTAAAGTAAAGCTTACAAACTAAATTAAACTAAAGCTTACAAACTAAATTAAACTAAAGCTTACCAACTAAATTAAAGTAAGTCTTACAAACTAAACTAAAGCAAAGCTTACAAACTAAATTAAAGTGAAGCTTACAGACTAGACTAAAGTAAAGTTTACAATCAAAATAAATCGAAGTTTACAAACTGAAATAAAGTGAAATCTACAAACTAAAATCATTTAAAACACAGCATCAGCGTCCGGTGCAACGAGGGAGGCGCGGAAACGCATAGCCCAGTCTGGCATGCGAAGGGTATCCCACAGTTACTCCTTGACGATCAACTTTTAAACTCCGGACCGACAGACGGACAGCCCTATATATATATATATGTGCACCTATAGAAGAACAAAAAAGAACAGTGGTTAGTTAGTTAGTTTTTTTGTTAGGCCTAAACAATTAGTTGTATTTTTTTTCTTTTTTTACTTACCTTTTTGGGTAGAATCCCCGGTCTAGGATTGAGCTCAGAACTAGGTCAGGGCATTGCTTTTTCATTAAGGCTCAGGGTTAGCCAAAACTGATTGTTCGTCCCTCCGGAAAAACAGAATAAAAGAAACCAATAATTTAAAGATCTTTAATGATAAAACCAAATATACATATAGACAAATTTACACGTACCCAAAAATACTAGGACAGACAGAAACAGACAGACGTAACCTTTTGGGCCCTCACAACCATACGATGGCGTCATCAATAGCCCCGTAGCCTCAATATATTTCCTGCTCCCTGAATCCTCACCTAACCTATAAGAAAGAAGAAAATACCATACTTACCTTCACACCGGCCGCAGCGAAACCTGAAATAGGAATTAAAGAAATAAAATAAAATTAATTTAGAATTAAGATAGGTTAAATTAAATCTAAAACTTATTGAATTCAAGAGATTTAATAGAATTTAATTTGAGATAAAGTAGAAGTAATTTTGAAGTAAAATGAAATAAATCTAATTTTAAATTAACTAGAGCTAAATTTTATAAAAAAACTGTATTGAAGCTTAGAGAGATTTGAAAATGAAATGGAATAAATGTGTTGAGCTTGTGAAATCGGAAATTTTGAAAATGCATTTGGCTTAAGGCCTTTTCTAAGGTGGTAGTGGTATAGGGTAGAAGCAGGGTAAGTATAGGGCGAATATGGGATACCCAACCCGGCGGTGGGGTATCATGGAGGGATCCTAGGTCGATCCCAGAGGGTGGGATACGTCATAGTTCCGTAGAGTGTCCGTCCAGTAGGGTTTCGTGAGTGTTTTCGTTCTTTCCCTTCATCTTTGTTTCTTTTCACCTTGTTTTCTTTGTGGTTTATTTCGGGTCCCTCTTATTTCTATGTTCCCTTGCTGTTTTTTTAGTCCGGTATGGATGTAGTTTTTGTTGTCCCTGTATCGCCGTCCACATCGCCGGCAAGAACACCATCCCAAGCCGACGAGCCATAGCCGCGCAAAAAGCCAGCATACCGGCAACGCTGGCGATGTGGCACAAAAAGCGAAACCCCTATTTTGAATCGAGTACAGGACATCGACTACGGGATCCAAGGCACCAAAGTTCGTAGAAGTAGCATACTGCGCCGTAATCTCCTTTGTCTTTTTTGGTTTAATCATAATTTTTTTGGGGAGATACCTCCATAGCCAGTATTAACCCGTAATAGGTACGTCGATGTAGGCCTCCCAGACTAAGCTCAGAAATTTCTGTCCAGAGACCGATGCATCCAATTCAACCTACGCTTTAAAAACAACAAACCTCCTGGTTGCATAGTAGGTTGGTGAATAGGTACTGCGTAATAGATTAAAAACTATTAGCTCTGCGATAATACGTCCGTTCGCTACGACTGGCGGCGACTGATTCTAACACCGGCAGTTTTTTCCTCTCTAATGTGAGGAGATATTTTCACCTTCTCCTGTCGCATCGTGGCCAGATTTGTCTAGCTACCCCTGCAGTTGTTTATTTCTCTCCATATCTTAAATATTTATTTATTTATTCCTCCGTTTCGTCTTCGGAAGACAATGTCAAAGTTTCTAAACTAGATTGTAGATTCAAATTGGTCGACGAACCACATCCTCACTAATCATCATGCAAACGGGACACATCTTCATCGTCCGCAAACTTTTCGAAAAGGTCATACAGTTTTTTTAAAAAAATTTACTTTATTTATTTTATTTAATTTAAATATTCATAGTTATATATAAATATGTTGGATGATTGTTACAATAACAAATCTTTATATATAAAATCCTTTGTAGGTTTGTTAAGCTGTGTATAGACGATTGCCAGATCGGCAAACGTTATCAACCCTGTTAAATTGCTGCAATTTTACGGACAATAACAGATTGTTAGGCAAAGTTGAATTGACAGACGATTGCAAGAAAACATTACAATTTCATATATTTACAATATATTTTGTAAATATTTATATTCAGGATTGCCAATAAAAATACATTATAGACAGTGTTGCAAATAAAATGTTTTTCTGGTAATGGCGCCGTTGTCACATGCATAAACTTCACACATATAACAATCTGCAAATTATCTCGCAATGACTTTTCTGCTAACGTTGGGGTTTGCATTTTCGCCATTTTTCCTGCAATGTTGTCCGATCTGCAAATCGTGTGTACTTACCTTTAGTAACGCAAAATAAGAGCGAATGAGCCAAAAATTGCACAAAGGGTCAGTTCGGGGTCATCTGTATTTTGGAATTATTTTAAACACAAAAAATGGCGGAGTGGTCAAGTTATTTGCAAAATCCGCATTTCCAGACTGATTTAACTGAAAATATATGTGTGGTTTGTCTTGATAATAGTTTGTATGTATGATTTTAACCGGTAAATGGCTCTGTAGTGGACTTATGTCCAATACACATTGGCGGTTCTATTGGTAAACTGGTGGTGTTTAGATTGTCAGATTCATCCCGTAATAGGTTCTGTCGGTTCAACTTATGGCTGGGGTTGCTTATAGCCCCAGCTGGGTTCTGCTTCATATGTCATATAGTTTGGTTTGTCTGCGGCTGGACGTGCTCTTGCTTCATTTTCGATGTCATGTGCGCGCATTGAGTTTGAATTTTATAGGAAACTAACGGTCTTTTGAGGGAATAAAAAGTAGGGAAATTTTTATCAGCTGTTTTTTTAAAAGCAATTGACAGCTGACAAGCAGGAAAATTAGGAGGAGGTAGGAAAAAAAGGAAGAAGATGGACTTTCATGGTCAAAATGGAAGATATTTTCTTTCCTTTTTGGATTTGGACTTCTGACCGGCCGGACGCAGTGGCTCTTCCCGAAAATAAAATTACAATTGATTGACGTTTTTGTTTATTGAGTGACACCAAAGGAAAAAAATGTTAAAGCAAACAATGTGAAATTGAAGTAAACTAAATTGAACTAAAACTTACCAAACTAAATTAAAGTAAAGCTTACAAACTAAATTAAAGTAAAGCTTACAAACTAAATTAAACTAAAGCTTACAAACTAAATTAAACTAAAGCTTACCAACTAAATTAAAGTAAGTCTTACAAACTAAACTAAAGCAATTTAGAATTAAGATAGGTTAAATTAAATCTAAAACTTATTGAATTCAAGAGATTTAATAGAATTTAATTTGAGATAAAGTAGAAGTAATTTTGAAGTAAAATGAAATAAATCTAATTTTAAATTAACTAGAGCTAAATTTTATAAAAAAACTGTATTGAAGCTTAGAGAGATTTGAAAATGAAATGGAATAAATGTGTTGAGCTTGTGAAATCGGAAATTTTGAAAATGCATTTGGCTTAAGGCCTTTTCTAAGGTGGTAGTGGTATAGGGTAGAAGCAGGGTAAGTATAGGGCGAATATGGGATACCCAACCCGGCGGTGGGGTATCATGGAGGGATCCTAGGTCGATCCCAGAGGGTGGGATACGTCATAGTTCCGTAGAGTGTCCGTCCAGTAGGGTTTCGTGAGTGTTTTCGTTCTTTCCCTTCATCTTTGTTTCTTTTCACCTTGTTTTCTTTGTGGTTTATTTCGGGTCCCTCTTATTTCTATGTTCCCTTGCTGTTTTTTTAGTCCGGTATGGATGTAGTTTTTGTTGTCCCTGTATCGCCGTCCACATCGCCGGCAAGAACACCATCCCAAGCCGACGAGCCATAGCCGCGCAAAAAGCCAGCATACCGGCAACGCTGGCGATGTGGCACAAAAAGCGAAACCCATATTTTGAATCGAGTACAGGACATCGACTACGGGATCCAAGGCACCAAAGTTCGTAGAAGTAGCATACTGCGCCGTAATCTCCTTTGTCTTTTTTGGTTTAATCATAATTTTTTTGGGGAGATACCTCCATAGCCAGTATTAACCCGTAATAGGTACGTCGATGTAGGCCTCCCAGACTAAGCTCAGAAATTTCTGTCCAGAGACCGATGCATCCAATTCAACCTACGCTTTAAAAACAACAAACCTCCTGGTTGCATAGTAGGTTGGTGAATAGGTACTGCGTAATAGATTAAAAACTATTAGCTCTGCGATAATACGTCCGTTCGCTACGACTGGCGGCGACTGATTCTAACACCGGCAGTTTTTTCCTCTCTAATGTGAGGAGATATTTTCACCTTCTCCTGTCGCATCGTGGCCAGATTTGTCTAGCTACCCCTGCAGTTGTTTATTTCTCTCCATATCTTAAATATTTATTTATTTATTCCTCCGTTTCGTCTTCGGAAGACAATGTCAAAGTTTCTAAACTAGATTGTAGATTCAAATTGGTCGACGAACCACATCCTCACTAATCATCATGCAAACGGGACACATCTTCATCGTCCGCAAACTTTTCGAAAAGGTCATACAGTTTTTTTAAAAAAATTTACTTTATTTATTTTATTTAATTTAAATATTCATAGTTATATATAAATATGTTGGATGATTGTTACAATAACAAATCTTTATATATAAAATCCTTTGTAGGTTTGTTAAGCTGTGTATAGACGATTGCCAGATCGGCAAACGTTATCAACCCTGTTAAATTGCTGCAATTTTACGGACAATAACAGATTGTTAGGCAAAGTTGAATTGACAGACGATTGCAAGAAAACATTACAATTTCATATATTTACAATATATTTTGTAAATATTTATATTCAGGATTGCCAATAAAAATACATTATAGACAGTGTTGCAAATAAAATGTTTTTCTGGTAATGGCGCCGTTGTCACATGCATAAACTTCACACATATAACAATCTGCAAATTATCTCGCAATGACTTTTCTGCTAACGTTGGGGGTTGCATTTTCGCCATTTTTCCTGCAATGTTGTCCGATCTGCAAATCGTGTGTACTTACCTTTAGTAACGCAAAATAAGAGCGAATGAGCCAAAAATTGCACAAAGGGTCAGTTCGGGGTCATCTGTATTTTGGAATTATTTTAAACACAAAAAATGGCGGAGTGGTCAAGTTATTTGCAAAATCCGCATTTCCAGACTGATTTAACTGAAAATATATGTGTGGTTTGTCTTGATAATAGTTTGTATGTATGATTTTAACCGGTAAATGGCTCTGTAGTGGACTTATGTCCAATACACATTTTTATGGTGATTTTTTCGTGAAACTCGGAATGTATGTATTTCTGAATGAAATATCAATGAATAACAAACCACTTCATCCCAATCAAAACGGGCAGGAAAACGTCTGCTGGGGTCAGCTATTAACTGGGCAGTGATGGCTCAAAAAACTGTGTGGAATAGAGCAACTGCAAAGATACTGTGGGGTGACCCAAATGAGAAGAAAACCAGTAGTTTTCTGAAACTAAACAAGATCGAGATTAGTAAGATGATAAGTGGTCTAACGGGACACTCAAGCTTACAGGCACATCTTCATCGCATAGGACTAGCAGAAAACGACGAGTGCAGGGCGTGCAGGGAAAACATCGAAACGATACAACATTTTCTGTGTCACTGCCCAGCTTTCACACATGCAAGATCCCGATATTTCGGTTCCGACATATTGCCAGACTTGACTCATCTCAGAGGATATGATGCTGAGAAAATACGTGTCTAGTACCGATTTCCTGTAATCCGTGGGGTATGAAAATCATAAATAAGGAGCGCACAACAGGCCGAACCACTGGCTAGGCAAAGGTGAATTGACAGTTCAGACGATTGCAAGAAAACCTTACAATTTCATATATATACAATATATTTTGTAAATAATTATATGCAGGGTTGCCAATTAAAATATTTTATGGACAGTGTTGCCAATAAAATGTTTCTCTGACATCTGACAATCAAAAGTGTCTGCAAATTATCTCATAATGACTTCTGCCAACATTGCAAGACAAAGATTGCATGTATGTTCACAGGGTTAATTTTTCCTCCATTTTTCTGACAATATTGACCGATCTGTACTCTACCCTGCTGGTTATGCTTTGGGGAATTGAATCCCAAAGCCTCGTAAACATGTTGCCCTGTCATTGGCGTTGCCGGTATGCTGGCGGTCTGCGCGGCTATGGCTCACCGGATGGGTGTGGTTCTTGCCGCCGACAAGGCTGAATAAGGGGATACAAAAAAAATTCATACCGGGCTTGAGACCGAAATAGGTCTCACATGGGGAATAGAATGAAAATAAAAGTACATAGAAAGGACACATAAGGAAAAGGGACATTTCTACTCACGAACCTTCATGTAAACTCAGACAAAACAGAAACGTTCCTTGACAGGTGTTTTGCCAAGGTTAGCCCTCCCACAGAAACCTATAGAGGTTTCACCTTGATGCCTTTTCATTCCGTTGGGCATCTCAAATTTGACACTTCACTTACCCGTCTTTTACCCTCTCCCTACCACCCTTAAAAAGGCCCTAAGCCGAACTCATTTTAAAAATTTCCTTTTTAAAAAACATTATAATATTCGTTTTATTTTAGGAAAGATAGATTTAGACATTAGCCTCGATACTCCAATATTATCTTCATCTAAACTTCCAAATTAATTTGATAATTTAATTCAATTTCAGTTAGTATAAATTAAATTATAATATAACTTCATAGAATTTCAATTTAATTCAATAATTTAGCTTGATTTTAATTTCACAAAAAATTTTATGAACATTTCAATTTAATTCAATAATGTAACTCGATTTAATAGGATATTTTAGCTCAATTTACTAGAATAATTTAATTCAATTCAATAGGATTATTTAATTCCATACAAATTGTCTTCTTTAGTTGATCATAATAATTCCCCCTTTTTCCCGTATTAATCTGTCTGTCCGAATAGTATAGAAGTATGTACATTTTCTTTTTTTTGTGTATGAATATATTTGTTATTAATCTTTTTTTTCCTTTAAAGTCTCAATGTGGTGGTCATTAATTGTTTCATTATATTTTTCTCTTTACAGGGGGAGTAATCAATTGCTGTTTGTGGGCCTGAAAATCACCCTAACAAAAGGTTTACGGTCTCCTACCCTGGAATGAGCTCAACCCCGAGTATTTTCGCGCACTTTTCCACTAAATTTTGAAAAGGTCTGTAAAATAACTATTGAAAACAATTGCTCACCTCTTCTAACCACTAAATTCTCTTTTTCTTTCAGAATTACTCAAATATATATATATATTTTCCGGGTCCGGCCGTCCGTCTGTCTGTCCGGGTATAAAAGTTAAGTTTGGTCGGTGTTTTTGGGGATACCGGGCACGCCAGGCTTGGCTATGCTAATCAGCGCCTCCCTCGTTGGATTGGATCCGGAGTTGCAGTGGCTCCCGCTGGTTGGGGTTGTTTTAATGTGTTATTAAATTTTTAGATTTTGTTTTGTTTGTATGTTTGTGTGTACAGGATTACTTTTGTTTGTTAAAAAAAACTTTACATCTTATTTATTTTTTTATTTTCGAAGTAAATAAAGCGAATTAAAATCCGTGTAAAACTTTTCTTTTCTATCTTGATGGGAATAGGCATGTTTTCGTTACAAGCTAGCAATTTTAGTTTAGATCTTTGCAACGAAAACAACTGACTTTCACTAACTGACACATAAGCAATATGTGGCGGATTTTCACTATCTGGTAGCAATGGTGTCATGAGTTGCGAAGAAAGAAGAGTGCGAAACAGACAAAAAATTCGTGAAAAGTATTTATAAAACATATATTTACTATTCTGTGTTCACTTGTTTACACTCTTTTTGCAAATATTAAAATAATGTCCCATTTTTGTTCTTCTTCCCGTTAATTCACAATAATTGATAAAATCTCTCCAAAAATTGGATGCCATATTGCTAAATATAGGGTGCCCAATCTGGCAACATCATACTCGTTTAAGACAGGCACACAAGCACCAAACTTCATCGGGAACTAATAGTGCTTAAAAGTGCTTAGTTCCCCATACAAATTAAGCACTTATGGTGTAACAAAAACCCGCCTATTATTCAATACCTACGATACGTTTGGCACTAATCGTTGGAATTTATATATCTTCTCAGGGTTACCGTTGGGAAATTTCAAAAAGGGGCACAACAAGACTATAAACATATGATAATGCATAAACTGACCAAGTACGTTTTCAATCAAATTTGTTGCCAAGATTTAAATTATAAAAAAAATTAATATATTACATATTCAATAAATATTTTTATTATTTTATTTATCGAAATTGACTTGGTCGGTTTATGCAATATACCCTCGATATACATAAGTACCTGTGTTTTACACAAAAGCAAAAAATTCTACATAAAAATTTTTGTGATGTATACTATCTAAGTTGTATATGAAATCACATGTATTTTTATATATCGTTACCTTTTGGTAATTTATTTTCTTTATATACAATTCTGTTAAAATAGTGAAATGTGGCACATTTAGTATCACAACGGTAACACTGTATCTCCTTGCTTGTCAAAGACATATGTGTTTTGTTGTGTTTGCCAGAATATCAGAATAAACTTGTAAACAATTAATTAAATATTTTCATTGGGGGTTTAGTTGAATGGGTTGCTTGTAAAAGAGTGTCATCGGAAGAAAGTTCGGCCTAGAAGTCGGTGGATTTTGTGTAAGGTAAAGGCTCGTTTCCGCATAAAACAGAAACTGCACAGATTTTTTAGTTGTCATTGTGAAGTGGATTATTGAGTGACTAGTAATTTGAAACCAGGTTCTGGGATCGATTCCCAGCCGGATACTTGTAAAATTTCACTTCAACATCATCAATGTTTTCATCAAAATTTGAATTTCAGCAGCTAAAAATAATTTATCCGACACTACCACAACAACAACATGCGATTGCCCAAGTAGGGAGACTAAAAATAGTCATGGTAAACTAAAATAAATAATTGTCACTAAAATCGGGACAAGATGAGTATGATGGACAAATCATAAGATTCCCGCGATTGTTGGATACATACCCGGAACGAAGTCTGTAATTGAAATTGACTTAAGGATTATAGCCACAAGTCTCCAAGCAGCTTCTCCAGCAATATGATGAGAAACAATTTCATGGGTTCGACTCATGACGAACCCGAACCAATTAATTTATGTGAAAGACATGATTTTCACAATAGCGCTAAACTTGGAGAGAATGTCTTATGTACACTCGTATATTCCAATTCCAATATTTATTCGGGTAGTATTCAAAATGAATTTAATTGAACTATTGCCTTAAAGCTGGGTAGTATTGAGGGATTATCCCGCATCCTCTAAATATATATCCAGTAATTTCTCAAAGACATTAGTTAATTTATTTCGTAAATTAAGATATTATATGGTCAGCTATTTTTATTCTTAATAAGTACACTTATGATTGATTGCATTGCAACGTTTCTAGTGGACATACACAAAGACACATTTTGGGACCAGGAAAGCATATATATTTATATTATTATAGGTTATATATTTTATGGAGTTTTGAAAGACCAATGTCTTCCTTCTAAGTGAAGAAACATTTTTTAAATAGTCAGGTTAACAAGACCTTCCTTCACTTAGAAGAAACACTTCGACCTTCAGCTCGACTGCACAGCTCAAGAGTGTCTTAACTCAAAGTTTAAAATTTTTGTTGTTGTCTTACAGAAATGCGAATTTTGTAAATATCCATAAATGAATCTCAACGAAATTTAATTTATAAGTAAATAATCATAATTCGGATTATTCCTCCTTTCTTAAACTTCCACTTTCATCATTTTATACGGACTTAAAGTTACACATCTTGACAATTTTCAATTTTGAGTTTGGACAGTCTTGAAGTAAGTAATATATTACTTATATATTTTTTTAGATCACACTTCATTTCCCAAAATGAACCCAAATTACTACCTAGAGGTGGAAGAGAACATAAAGGCTGGTGTTTATGAATTAAGGCCACATCCATCGGGTTACAGTGAAGTTTGGAAAATATTCTGTCTAATATACAATGAAAACAAAGCCCCAATAAATGATTTGGCTCTTTGCAAGATATGTAAAAAACTTTTCAATTATAGTCGCTATAATTTATCGACTCTAAAGCAGCATATTTGCTTTATAAGATCCATGGAAAATAATCCCAATGTACGTCCTGCGAAAGAACAGAGAGAAGAAGTACTCACTAATATAAATACAGGAGTTTACAAAGTGGTCATGGATGCGAAACGTAAAACTAATTTGGTAGTTTGGAAAATGTTTGGTCGCATCGTAAACGAGAAAGGAGTATTGCTAAAATATGCTTACTGCCCCGAATGTAAAGACATATTGCCAATCATAAATGGAAGTTCATACGAATTGCTGCGTCACAAGTGTTATCTGCAATCGAATTTAAGCACAGTAAGGCATCAAAATGCACAAATTGGGTAAATAACAATTACATTAATAAACTTTATATCCTATTAATATTTAGCTTATTTCATAGGAAAATTTCCATTTCGATTGAGATTTTGTCAATTTCAAATGAAAAATTTTTATTTCAAGTTGTATTTAGTCAATTCCAAATTTAAATATAACGAAGTCCAGATGACAAATTTCAAATTCGTTTTAAATTTATCCAATTTGAAGTATAAAATCTCATTTTGAATTGAAATTTAACCAATTTAAAATGAAAAATCTGAATTTCAAGTGTTATATCTCAATTTTAATAGACATTTTTATTTTTTATTGAAATTTAGTCAATTTCTAACGGAAAATCTTTATTATCTATTAAGGGTCATTTCCACAATCTCCGGCTATCCTACAGTTAGAGCTAACCTACAGTTATAGCTGTCAAATTGTATGAAATTTGTATTCTTTAACTGTGAGTTAGCTCTAACCGAAGGTTCTGAAATTGGGGGTAAAATGTATTAATTTTCCAATGCAAAATCTCAATTTCATATGAAATTTTTCCAATTTCAAATAGAAAATCTATAGTTTTAATTGAAATTTAGATTTTACATTTTAAATTGACTCAATTGCTATTGAAATAGTGAAGTATATAAATAATTATAATTTTGTTTCTCTCGAATTATCAATCATCATGCATTTCCCCCAGAGAACAAGATAAAGACCAAACAACAACAGCTCAAGATGAAATTGAAAGACATAATATGGCAGCAATAATCAGCAAAATACATAAAGGAGTTTATGAATTGACAATGAAACAACATGAAGGAAATTTGGTATGGAAATTTTTTGCTCTCATCACTAAAGAGGACGGAACCACTCTCAACAATTATGCTTTCTGCCTGAAATGCAAACAAATTTGCAAATCCGAACACCCCAACCTACAAAATCATAAATGCTTCCGGAAATCAGAAAAAAAAATTAATATGAACAAATTTGTAGAAGACAACATTAAAAGTGGCATTTACAAATTAAAGGATAATCACTTATCCTCGAGCAAGATATCGTCTAGATTTGCTCTTATTTTAAAAACGAATAACTCCATAATAGAAGACATGGTATTCTGTCGCCAGTGTAATATGGTTTTGGAATATGACAAACAGGACGAATTCAATTTAGGACTACACAAATGTCAGAGTACCGCTAAAGTTGGTAAGGGTTTACGTGCGAAGCTTTTGAGTGACGAAACCCCCAGCGTTTCGTCATCTTCTAACATGAATGAAAAAAACAAAAGTAAAGCGGAAATAAGCGACAAAATAAGTAAAGGTATTTATAAATTTAAAATGAGAGATAATCTCTTAAATAGTCCGGTGTGGAAAACATATGCACTCATAATAAAAGAGGATGATACCATTATCGATAGTTATGTTTACTGCATGAAATGCGAAATAATAATATCCTATTGCGGAAGGAAAGGTGCTATGTATGGTCATAGCTGTTACTTGAAAGAAAAACATAAAGAGGGAGCATACAGAATTGTCGAAGAGAACATTAAAAGTGGTATTTACAAATTGGAGGATAATCATTTCGTTAAAAGCCCGATATGGACAAATTTTGCTCGTATTTTAAATGATGATGATACCATAATAAATGGCATGGTCTGCTGTCGCCAGTGTAAAATGGTTTTGAAATATAGCGACCAGAACGCTGAAGTTAATTTAAGTATACACAAATGTCCGTTAATTCTTGAAAAAGAACGTGTAGACGAAATCATGTATAAAACTAAAGTACTCAATAATATAAATAAAGACATTTATAAATTAAAAATGAAAAAAGATTGCACAAATGACGTCATATGGAAAATATTTGCTATGATTGAAAAAGAGGATGGTTTTTTGCTTAACGACTATGTTTGCTGCACTAAATGTCGAAAGGTAATGAAATACGACAGAGCTTACCTTCGTTTATTAAGAGTTCACATTTGCTGCCAGAAATTGAATAAATCAACATTGATGGAGGATGAAGAAGAAAGTGTAACTGTATCAAACAATCAGAAAAAAGATGGCACAATTATACAATCCAATGAGATGAATTCGGTGGACATGGTTGACTCGGATGAAAGTGAACATATTAACTACAACTTTGAGCACCATTCCGAAGATAATAACTCTCCAATATGTTCTAGATTTGAACACGTTTCCGATGATGATGGCTGCATTATGAATGGAGTGGTATGTTGCTGCCAGTGTAAAATGTTATTAAAATACGATGGCAAAACTACGATTCAGTTGCAGCTACACAAATGTTATACTATGGCTTCTACACTAGATCCGAAAGTCATTGAAGACTTGGAAAACAAAGATCATGTTGATAGTCCACCTAAGAAAATGAAGCCAGCGACGAATCCGGTGAACGAGCAAACTGATGACTCCCATGCAGTCACAATGAACAAGGAATTTGAGTATTATTGTTATACTCAGAATGAGGTAGAATATCCGAAATTTATAAAGGAATTGAATTCTATGATTTCTACGCTAGATGCGAAAATCGTTGAAGAGTCCGAAAATAACGATCATGTTAATAGCCCAACCAAAAGAATGAAGACAACGGAACCTGTGAACGAGCATACTGATGACTCTCATTCAGTCACTGCGAGAGAGGAATTTGAGATTTGTTCGCATCCACTAAGATATCCGAAATTTATAAACGAATTCAATGATATTCAATCTCATAAAACTAAATCAATTAATGAAGTCGAAGCCCAAACATTGACAGTAATGCAAAATTTAAATAATGAATCTTATCCTATTTATATTAAAAAAGAAATTGATGATATAGATTTGCGTTCTAGTAAAACTAAAGAAATTAATGAAGTCAAAGCCCAAACATTGGCTGCAATGCCAAACATAGTTAAAGAATCTTATCCTAACTATATTAAAAAAGAAATTGATGATATAGATATGCAGTCTAATAAAACTAAAGAAATTAATGAAGATAACATTGATGATATAGTAATGCATTCTAGTACTACTAAAGGAATTAATGAAGTCGAAGCCCCAACATTAGAACAGCCTTTGGCTGCAGTGCCAAATGTAGTTAATGCATTTCATCCCAACTATATTAAAAATGATATAGATATTCAGTCTAATACAACTAAGGAACCATTGGCGGTAACGACAAATTGGACTTATCAATCTTCCTATTCTATTTATAATAAAAATGAAAATGAGGACTCTTTATGTAATGAAAGAGTTAAAGACAAAGAAGAAACTATTAATATCTGTACTCAGTATTGTGTTGAAGATTTTGTAGCTCCATCCGTAGTTGAAGGCTTAGGTTTTTGTAAACTAATCAAATATTGGTTACAACATGGAGCGAAATATAATGCAGGAAACCAGGACATGGAGTATGCAGTAACAGACTCTATGACTATATCACAGCATATACAGCAAGAGACTGAGGCACAAAGAAAGCAAGTTGAGAGCATAATTAAAGATATCTCTGACAAAATTGTCATATCCATTGATACATGGACCGATTATATAGCGAAAAGAATTTTTTTCAGTTTTACTTTACATTTTGTCAAAGATTGTAATCTAAACGATATAGTTATGGGGACGAAATCAGTGGATTTCTCACAAAGTACAGAGAAAATTATACAAAATAAATTAGAAAACTTTTTAAGAAAATGGAAAATAGATAGTCTAAAAAATGTAGTATTGGTTACAGAGGCTAATAGCTATACCGATAAGTCTTTGGGAGGAGTGTGTACACTTTTGAAATGTTCTACATATTTGTTTGAAAAAGTTTTAAATTCTGCCCTAGAAAATACTACAGAATTAAGTAATATAATTAGATGCTGTAATGTAATTCTTAAATATTTCAATGAAACAAATCCTTCTGCAATAAAAAATGCTGATCATTGTAAAATCAACCACTATAGTAAGCTTAAGTTAATTACCTTAAACTGGACCGAAATCAATGAAAGCCTCCTAACCAATAACAAAGAAAAACTGAAAATATCTGATGCCAGCTTGTCCCAACTTCAAAATATAATAAAATTATGTAGAAAATTTGAGTTAATTTTCAAACATCTGCAGGCAACCAGTACGCCCTCTTTATGCTTTGTTATACCCTCGATACAACGTTTGCAAATGTTGAGTGACACCAACTCGAATGATGGCCCCGAGATAAAGGCTTTAAAATCAAGTCTTTTAAAGTATCTACAATCGATTTGGTTAAACAATATAAGTATATGGCACAAGGCGGCTTGCTTTTTATATCCGCCCGCAAATCAACAGCAGGAAAAGGACTTAAATGAAATAAAAGATTTCTGTCTCAAAGAAATGAAAGATCTAACGCCAATTCAGACAGAAAACAACGACAATTGTCCACCTAATTCCACGGATACGGCGGATATTACTTTAAAAGAAATCGATGATTTTGATTTCTTCTTTCCTAATTTAAAGAAACCTATAGATGCTACGAAGCAGCCCACAAACAGCAAAGCTGCAGAAGAGGAAATCAATTGCTATTGTCGAGAAAATATCATGATACAAAAAAATTTCAATGCTCTGCAATGGTGGCGCCATAGTTCAACAAAATATCCGCTTTTATCACGGCTAGCCTTACAGATATTAAGCATTCCTGCCAGCGGCAAAGGATCAAAGCGATTTATTTCAGTGGCCACAAACTTAGTAAATAAAAATCCAAAAACTTTGGATAGCATTGTTTTTTTGAATTCAATAGCGCCAAATAAAAGTTAATAAGAAAAAAATATAAAAGGGGAAACTTGGGTCTTGTCACAGAGTTCAGTTCCCTTCGGAATTGGAATGAAATCCAAATTTGGCTTCTACTGAAAATGTAAAACGAGGAAACTTGGGTCTTGTCACAGAGTTCAGTTATCTTCGGAATTGGAATGAAATCCAAATTTGGCTTCTACAGAAAATGTAAAACGAATTTTTATAGCAGAATGAAGTCACTTTACATTACCAAGGATAATTGATATACATATACATAATTTTTACAATTAATCGCATAATTCATTTGCACAATTTCTGAACTGAGTTTAACACTATGACAATGCCCCTTATTTATTATTAAAATAATTTGTGAAATAATTTTGTATTTATGTATATGTTAAATGCTAGCGGTAAGAAAAATTTATTGTGATTTCGTTTAAAAAAGTATATTTTATATTTTTTATATAATATTGTAAGAAATAAATAAAAATATACTGTCTGGTAATTAAGAACATATTTTTAGTGTATTTCCTTTCCAAAATTAAACATTTTTGTACCGTTTCCACTATTTTGAGTGTATTTTGACGTAGAAACAACCGATCAAGACCAATTTGACTACAATTTGAAGAAAACTATTCAAACTACTAATTATCTAAACATAGTTTTACATGAATTCATTGGTTTAAGTACAAGGGGAACACAAACAAATGAATTTACATTTTTCTAAAGGTCTTTTCGAAAAAAGACCTCGTTCTAAGGGTCTTCTATGGAAAAATTACTTTTTTAATGTTCTTCTATGTAAGAATACCTTTTTCTAAAGGTCTTCTGTGGAAGTAGACAGGGAAAAGTCGACTTTTAGATTTTTTCAGAAACAAAAAGTCGACTTACGATTTCCACTTTTTTGTACCAAAAAGTCGATATATCGATTAGTCGAGTCGACTTATAGAAAAAAATAAATTTGCTGTTAAACAGCAATACTGTTTGCTGAGTTATACGTAGTCAATATTTCTGTTGTCCCAACTAACTGTCTGCTGTTACAGCGTAATGCCTGTACATTTTGAATAGCAAACATACAGCGGAAAAGTTTGTAGTTTGTTAAAAATATTTGCTGTTATGTAAATATAATTTTTGATAGCTAAAATTGACATTCGTTATTATTTACATTTGAATTTTTTCTCGGTATTTGTAAATGTATAATGGCAACGCACATATAACAATATTTCAATCATATTCTCCGAGTTGGGATAAATAATATTTTTTGGCTCAGAAGCTTGTAAATGTGGTAATAAATTGTTGCCGACATTTTTATGTTTAGAAGATGAACTGAACGTTCAAGTTAGTCCCGATTTACATTGGCTGAATGTTCACCAAGTTTAAAAGAGAAATAGCGGATAATCTGCTGAAATTGCCATTTCAACAGACATTTGCCATTTCAACAGACATTTTCTGCTTTCCCATTTTCAGCAGAAAACCAAATTTCATTGAGTGTAACAATATTTATATATGTATGTCATAGAGTTAACTCGAGGCTTGTCTTGGATTGCAGGCAAGCTCTAAGGAACCTTATGAATCACTACAGTTTCTCATTGTGTTTGGTTCCGGGACACTGCGTGAAACGAAATTGCGGATGAGAGGGATCCGCGATGTGTATCGAAGTGGCGGAAGGATCGGTATACCACTTCTATAGGAATCAGAGGGACTGGATCTCAGGCAAGGTCAACCAGTTCTGAAGACAACAGTAGGACCTTAAGGGCCCTATGGCTCAAGTTGAGTGCCACAAACTCCGAACTACTACTACTGCTAGGACTGGATATGCGGAGTCTGAGACTCATCATAGGAGCTAGTTTTTTCAGCAGCTTATCATCAAATTCTCTTTTGAACTTGCACGAAAAACTCAAAACGTTCAGGGAGAGTTTTTTCCTCCCTCTTGCCGACTGCCCCTCGCTCCTACAAAACACCGATAATCTGCTGAACATTCTGCCAGTGTAAGTCCAGATTTACACTAGTATATTTTTTTCAGCAGCTTATCCGCTAATTCTCTTTTAAACTTGACTGCGTTTAGACACATAATTTTGTTTCGGATATTTCTGTGTGAATTGTTGTTGTTTCAAAGGCCGAGTAAAAAACATAAAACGTTCAGACCAATAAGCCCGAGTACGGAAGAGTTTTTTCGCCACTCTTGCCGACTGACTCTCTCTCCTACAAAACGCCGATAATCTGCTGAACATTCAGCCAATGTCTAATCCGGTTATTATTATCTAGGTGAATTATAGGCGTGTTTTCGTTACACCATAAGTGCTTAATTTGTATGGGGAGCTAAGCACTTTTAAGCACTATTAGTTCCCGATGAAGTTTGGTGCTTGTGTTCATTTCTTAATCGAGTATGATGTTGCCAGATTGGGCACCCAGGCAAATTGGGCAATATGGCATCCCATTTTTGGAGAGATTTTATCAATTATTGTGAATTAACGGGAAGAAGAAGAACAAAAATGGGAAATTATTTTAATATTTGCAAAAGAGTGTAAACAATTGAACATAGTATAGTAAATATATGTTTTATAAATACTTTTCACGAATTTTTTGTCTGTTTCGCACTGTTCTTTCTTCGCAACTCATGACACCATTGCTACCAGATAGTGAAAATCCGCCACTTATTGCATATGTGGCAGTTAGTGGAAGTCAGTTGTTTTCGTTGCAAAGTGCTAAACTAATGGTGTTTTCTTTTCTAAAAAAAGATGTTGCCCTGTCAGAGAGCAGCATAGTAATAATGTCGCCTACGCCCTCCTGTACTGCTGCATTTTTTATAGTCAGAATCGATAACAAAAATGCGAAAACCCAGCCTTCTAACTCACTAAAAGTAAACTAAAAACAAAGAATACTCCACGGCGCCGCCTAAATAAAGCATCTGACCAAACTTCATTATAAAAAAGCACGCACGGACACACGCGGTTATTTAGGCTATTCGCTCGACGCCGAAAAAACATATGTTTTTTAGGGCAGCGTCCACCCTTTCGATTAAATACAGGGCTGAAATTTTGCATTTTTGCCCCGTGCAAGTGCGACATTTTTCACAAAAGAAAACGAAACCCTTTCACAGTGCAGCATTTATTTTACAATCGAAGACAAAAAGGCATTTTTGGGGCGACGGGCATAAAAAATGTAGCATTTTTTGGCACAAAAGAAAACACCATAAAAGTGCTAGCTTGTAACATGCCCCTTATGTTTTATAAGGGTATCTCTTGAATACCAGTGAAAGCGTCCGACGTCTGTCAAACTCGAATTTCATCCTATTGTTTTCTGTACACACGACAAAACTTTGGCAGACGCCGGACGCTTTCACTGGCATTTGAATTATATACCATAAAATACTCAATAGGCATGTTTTCGTTACAAGCAAGCACTTTTAGTTTAGCACTTTGCAACGAAAACAACTGACTTCCACTAACTGGCACATAGGCAATAAGTGGCGGATTTTCACTATCTGGTAGCAATGGTGTCATGAGTTGCGAAGAAAGAACAGTGCGATACAGACAAAAAATTCGTTAAAAGTATTTATAAAACATATATTTACTATTCTATGTTCAATTGTTTACACTCTTTTGCAAATATTGAAATAATTTCCCATTTTTGTTCTTCTTCATCCCGTTAATTCACAATAATTGATAAAATCTCTCCAAAAATAGGATGCCATATTGCTAAATATAGGGTGCCCAATCTGGCAACATCATACTCGATTAAGACATGAACACAAGCACCAAACTTCATCGGGAACTAATAGTGCTTAAAAGTGCTTAGCTCCCCATACAAATTAAACACGCCTAATGAATATTATTCAATAGGCATGTTTTCGTTACAAGCTAGCACTTTTAGTTTAGCACTTTGCAACGAAAACAACTGACTTCCACTAACTGGCACATAAGCAATAAGTGGCGTATTTTCACTATCTGGTAGCAATGGTGTCATGAGTTGCGAAGAAAGAACAGTGCGAAACAGACAAAAAATTCGTGAAAAGTATTTATAAAACATATATTTACTATTCTATGTTTAATTGTTTACACTCTTTTTGCAAATATTAAAATAATTTCCCATTTTTGTTCTTCTTCTTCCCGTTAATTCACAATAATTGATAAAATCTCTCCAAAAATGGGATGCCATATTGCTAAATATAGGGTGCCCAATCTGGCAACATCATACTCGGTTAAGACATGAACACAAGCACCAAACTTCATCGGGAACTAATAGTGCTTAAAAGTGCTTAGCTCCCCATACAAATTAAGCACTTATGGTGTAAAGAAAACACGCCTAATGCCTACGATACGGTTGGCACTAATCGTTGGAATTTATATATCTTTTTGCTTGTCAAAGACATATGTTTATGTTGTGTCTGCAATATACTTGTAAACAATCTATAATAAATATTTTCATTGGGGGTTTTAGTTAAATGAGTGATTTGTAAAAAAAGCGAAATCGGAAGCATAAGGAAGTTGGGTCTAGAACTATGATTTGCAGATTGTGTGAGGTAAGTACCATAAAAATGTTTTTATAAGTGGATATGCTTCAATTGCCTTGGGGCGGCGAACGATGAACTCCTGGATAACTAGCTGAAAACAAGAGGCTTTATTCATAAAAAATTATTATGAATAATGCACAATGTATTTGAACTTCTTAAACGACCAATTTGTTTCTAATTTTGCTTTTAAACAGGTCGAATGCAACAATGAGTGTCCTTGTAAAAAAACAGATAAATGCGCTTATCTGTTTTTTTCTTGGTTTCATATTAACAAAAAAAAAAAATTAGCAACCATTATCCATCAGGGCAATTTTATTAAATATATTTTATTTGTTATTACCTACACACGAAAACGGATAAATGAGGGGCAATGAGCTAGAATTTGATTCCGAAGGTGCTAGGATCGATTCCCAGTCGTGATTTAATTTAAGCAACTAACGATAGTAAATACGGACGTACAATCACAACAACAACATGTGGTTGCCCGTGAAAACAGGGAAACTAAAAATGGTCATAACACCACGACTACTATTAACATAATTGCTGCGTTTCTGGTGGAGAATAAGTAAATAATTTTAAATAAATTTGGACAATTTGAGAACGATGGACAAATCATGAGGTTCCCGCGATTGTCGTATATATACCCGGAACGAAGTCAGTCTGTAATAGAAATAGACTTAAGGATTATCAACACGCACCTTCAAGCTCTATATAAGAATGTCAAACAAGGATATCATGGGTCCATTCAGCTCATGATGGAATACTTAATTTACTTTTACAATGCATGATTTCCACATTAGAGGTTACGATATCGAGTGCCTTTCACAATTATTTTATTTGAACTATTTCCTTAATTTAATTTTTCTTTATACTAGAGAAATATTATTATATAGATTGATATATTGATTTATATACATATATATTTTAAGGAGTTTTGAAAGACCAAAGTGCACTTTCTAAGTGAAGAAATGTTTTTTTAAATAGTCAGGTGACCATCCTTCTCTTAGAACGAACACTTTGTTCTTCTGCTCAACTCCATAGTAAGAAACTCATAAAACAATATAATTTACTGATGAAAAAAAATTTTGTATATTATTTTTTTAGAACATACTTAATTTTTCACAATGAATAGAAATTACTACCAGGAGGTGGAAGAGAAAATACATGCTGGCCTTTATGAAGTAGGGCCACATCCAACGGGTCACAGTGAAGTTTGGACAATATTCTCCTTAATATATAACGAAGACAAAGCCCCATTAAATAATGTGGTATTTTGCAAGAAATGTAAAAAACTCTACAGTTATAATCGCTATAACATATGGAATCTAAAGCAGCATATTTGCTTCATAAGAAGCAAATTTAATCCAATTGTACGTTATGAGGGAGACCAGATAGAAGAAGTACGCAAAAATATAAGTACAGGAGTTTACAAAGTGGTCATGGATTCGAAACGTAAAAAGAATTTGGGAGTTTGGAAAATGTTTGGTTGTATTATAAACGAAAAAGGAGTCATGCTAAAAAAATATGCTTATTGCCCTGAATGTAAAGATATATTGCCAATCATAAATGGGACTTCGTACGAATTGCTTCGTCACAAGTGTTACCTGCAATTATTTAGCACAGTTAAGCCTCAAAATTCTCAAACTGGGTAAATAACTTTCGTATTTATAATATTATTTGTATGTAACAATGAAACTGAATGCAAAATAAGAGAATGAAATTCGAAAAATAATTTCTCAATTTCTATAAAAATTTTGCATATTTCATATGGAAAAATTAAACTTTGATATTAGCCAATCTACAATTCAAATGAGGATTTTTTCAATTTCAAATGTAAAATCTCAATTTCAATGGAAATTTAGCAATTTCAAATGTAAAATTGTAATTTCTAGGGAAATTTTCTCTTATTGATATTGGTGTAGTTGTAAATACACATGATTATAATTTTTTTTTTGATTATCAATTCCCCCAGCGATCGAGATGAACATCAAACAGCAGCTCAAGATGAAATTGAAAGACAAAATAAAGCAGCAATACTCAACAAAATACATAAAGGAGTTTATGAATTAAAGATGGAACAACAAGTGAGAAATTTGGTGTGGAAATTTTTTGCTCTCATCACTAGAGAAAATGGAAACGTTCTCACCGAATATGCTTTCTGCCTGAAATGCGAAGAAGTATGCAAAAGCGAACACACATATCTACGAAGCCATAAATGCTTCCGGGAATCAGAAATAAAAATTAATATGAACAAAATTGTAGAGGACAAAATTAAACGTGGCATTTACAAATTGAAGGATAACCACTTATCCACAAGCGAGATATCGACTAAATTTGCTCTTATTTCAATACTGAATAGCTCCATAATAGAGGACATGGTATGCTGTCGCCAGTGTAAAATGGTTTTGGAATATGACAAACAGGACGAATTCAATTTAGAACAACACAAATGTTGGAATGCTGATGAAGAAAGTACGGGTTTAAGTGCGAAGCTTCGCTCCAACTTTTCGCCATCTTATAATAGAAAAGAACAAAACAAACGTAAAGCGGAAATAAGAGACAAAATAAGTAAAGGTATTTATAAATTTAAAATGAGAGAAAATCTCTCGAATAGTCCGGTGTGGAAAACTTATGCTGTCATCGTAAATGCGGATGATACCATTATCGATAATTATGTTTACTGCATTAAATGCAAAATAATAATATACCAACGTGGAAGGAAGAGTAATATGTATACTCATAGTTGTTACCAGATAGAAAAACAAAGGGGTGGAGCTTACAGAGCTGTCGAAGAGAACATTAAAACTGGTATTTACAAATTAAAGGATAATCATGACACCAAAAGCCCGATATGGACAAAATTTGCTCGTATTTTAAATGATGACGATACCATAATAAATGGCATTGTCTGCTGTCGCCAGTGTAAATTGACTTTGAAATATAGAGAACAAAACGATGAAGACAATTTACGTCTACACAAATGTCCGATAATCCTTGAAAGAGAACGGGAAGATGAAAAAATGTATAAAACTAAAATACTCCATAATATAAATAAAGAAATTTATAAATTAAAAATGAAAAAAGATTGCACTGAAGACGTCATATGGAAAATATTTGCTATGATTGAAAAAGATGATGGCTTTTTGCTTAACAACTATGTTTGCTGCACTAAATGTCGTATGTTAATGAAATACGACGGCACTAACCAGCGTCCATTAAGTCAACACCGTTGCTGTCGAAAATTGAATATATCAACATTGATCTGGGATGAGGAAGAAAGTGCAACTGTATCAAACAATCAGAAAGAAGATGTCACAATTATCCAATCCAGTGAGAGCAATTCAACGGACATGAGCGACTCAGATGAAAGTGAACTTATTAATTACAACTTTGAGCAACATTCCAAAAATACTAACTCAACAATATGGTCTAGATTTGAACATGTTTCCGATGATGATGGCTGCATTATGAATGGAGTGGTATGTTGCTGCCAGTGTAAAATGTTATTAAACTACGATGGCACAACTACGATTCAGCTAGAGCTACACAAATGTTTTACTATGGCTTCTACACTAGATCCAAAAATCGTTGAAGACTTCAAAAACAACGATCATGTTGATAGTCCACCTAAGAGAATGAAGCCAGTGATGAATCCTGTGAACGAGCAAACTGATGACTCTCATGCAGTCACCATTAACAAAGAGTTTGAGAATTATTCTTATACTCAGAATGAGGCAGAATATCCAAAATTTATAAACGAATTGAATTCTATGGCTTCTACGCTAGATGCAAAAATCGATGAGGATTCCGAAAACAAAGTTCATGTTAATAGTCCATTTAAGAGTATGAAGATAACACAAACTGTGAACGAGCAAACTGATGACTCTTATTCGGGCACAGCGAATGAGGAATTTGAGAATTATTCTTATACACCAAATCAGAATGAGTTGGTATATCAGAAATTTATAAACGAATTGAATGATTTTCAATCTCATAAAACTAAACCAATTAATGAAGTCGAGGCACAAACATTGACTGTAATGCAAAATTTGAATAATGAATGTTATCCTATTTATATTAAAAAAGAAATTGATGAAATTGTTTTGCATTCTAGTAAAACTAAAGAACTTAATGAAGTAGAAGAAGAAGGGAATATTGATGATATAGATTTGCATTCTAGTAAAACTAAAGAAATCAATGAAGTCGAAGCCCAAACATTGGCTGCAATGCCAAACATAGTTAATGAATCTTTTGCAAACTATATTACAAAAGATGTTGACGATACAGATATGCATTCTAATAACACTAAAGAAATTAATGAAGTTGAAGAACAGCCATTGGCTGCAGTGCCAAATTTAGTTAATGCATTTCATCCCAACTATAATAAAAATGATATAGATATTCAGTCTAATACAACTAAGGAACCATTAGCGATAATGACAAATTTGACTTATCAATCTTCCTATTCTATTTATAATAAAAATGAAAATGAAAATAATGACTCTTTATGTAATGAAAGAGTTAAAGACAAAGAAGAAACTATTAACATCTGTACTCAGTATTGTGTTGAAGATTTTGTAGCTCCATCCGTAGTTGAAGGCTTAGGTTTTTGTAAACTAATCAAATATTGGTTACAACATGGAGCGAAATTTAATGTAGGAAACCTGGACATGGAGTATGCAGTAACAGACTCTATGACTATATCAAAGCATATACAGCAAGAGACTGAGGCACAAAGAAAGAAAGTTGAGAGCATAATTAAAGATATCTCTGACAAAATTGTCATATCCATTGATACATGGACCGATTATATAGCAAAAAGATTTTTTTTCAGTTTTACTTTACATTTTGTCAAAGATTGTAAACTGAACGATATAGTTTTGGGGACGAAATCAGTGGATTTCTCACAAAGTACAGAGAAAATTATACAAAATAAATTAGAACACTTTTTAAGAAAATGGAAAATAGATAGTCTAAAAAATGTAGTATTGGTTACAGAGGCTAATAGCTTTATCGATAAGTCTTTGAGAGGAGTGTGTACTCTTTTGAAATGTTCTACATATTTGTTTGAAAAAGTTTTAAATTCTGCCCTAGAAAATACTACAGAATTAAATGATATAATTAGATGCTGTAATGTAATTCTTAAATATTTCAAAGAAACAAATCCATGTGCAATAAAAAATGCTAAACATTGCAAAATCAATCACTATAGTAAGCTTAAGTTAATCACCTTAAACTGGACCGAAATCAATGAAAGCCTCCTAACCAATAACAAAGAAAAACTACAAATATCTGATGCCAGCTTGTCCCAACTTCAAAATATAATAAAATTATGTAGAAAATTTGAGTTAATTTTCAAACATCTGCAGGCAACCAGTACGCCCTCTTTATGCTTTGTTATACCCTCGATACAACGTTTGCAAATATTGAGTGACACCAACTCGAATGATGGCCCCGAGATAAAGGCTTTAAAATCAAATCTATTAAAGTATCTACAAGAGATTTGGTTAAACAATATAAGTATATGGCACAAGGCGGCTTGCTTTTTATATCCGCCCGCAAATCAACAGCAGGAAAATGACTTAAATGAAATAAAAGTCTTTTGTCTCAAAGAAATGAAAGTTCTGACGCCAATTCAGAGAGAAAACAACGACAATTGCCCATCTAATTCCAAGGATAAGGCTGATATTACTTTAAAAGAAACCGATGATTTTGATTTCTTCTTTCCTAATTTAAAGAAACCTATAGATGCTACGAACAGCAAAGCAGCAGAAGAGGAAATCAATTGCTATTGTCGAGAAAAAATCATGATACATAAAAATTTCAATGCTCTGCAATGGTGGCGCCATAACTCAACAAAATATCCGCTTTTATCACGGCTAGCCTTACAGATATTAAGCATTCCTGCCAGCGGCAAAGGATCAAAGCGATTTCTTTCACTGGCCACAAATTTAGTAAATAAAAATCCACAAACTTTGGATAGCATTGTTTTTTTGAATTCAATGACACCAAATAAAAGTTAATAAGAAAGTGGAAACTTGGGTCTTGTCACAGAGTTCAATTCCCGGAATTGGAATGAAATCCAAATTTGGCTTCTACTGGAAAGGAAATAAAACGAATTTTTTATAGTAGATTAAAGTCACTTTACATTTCCAATGATAATTGATATAACATAATTTTTTCAATTGATCGAATAATTCATTTGCACAATTTCTGAACTGAATTTATTTATTTATTTATATGAATTACAATACAAAGTAAATTTATATTCTAATGTTAAGGTCCAGAGAAAGGCCGGGTTACAAAGACCATATGGCTTAATATTTGCAGCGACAGACCAGAGCCTCTGGTGGGAATCGAACCCACGACCCCCAGACTCATAGGCGAGTATGCTACCAACTCGCCTACTGGGGCGCTCTGAACTGAATTTAACACTATGAAAAGGCCCCCTATTTATTATTAAAATAATTTTTGAAATAAGTATGTATTTATGTATATGTTAAATGCTAGCGATAAGAAAAACTTTTTTGTGATTTCGTTTAAAAAAGTATATTTTAATATTTTTTTATATATCACCAATATTGCAAAAAATAAATAAAAATGTACTGTCTGGTAATTAAGAACACGTTTTTCATTTCATTTCATTTTATTAATGTAATTTAAAGCCAGTAAGCCAATTAAAGGTAAATTACAAAATTCTTCATAAATAACAGGTTTACGCTAATAAATAATTGGTGTATTTCCTTTCCAAAATTTTACATTTTTGTACCATTTCCACTACTTTGAGTATATTTTGAAATATAAACAACCGATCAAGCCCAATTTGACTACAATTTCAAGAAAACTCTTCAAAAAATACCCTTCTTATTCTCTTCTCATTCCCTCAGGGCATATATCTAAAGGTCTTTTGTAGAAGGAGACCTTTATCTAAAGATCTTTTGTGAAATAAGTCCTATCTATAAGCCTGTTGTAGAAGATGACCTATATCTACATATTCTATTGAGGCAGACATTTTTCTGTGGAAAAATAACCTTCTCAAACAGTATAATAGGAAGAATGCCCTTTGTAAAAGGTATACTATAGAAGAAGACCTAAATTTGAAAGACTTCTGTAAAAAATTGCCTATATTAATTTTATCTAAAGGCCTTTTGTGGATGAAGACCTTTATGTATTCTCTGGAAGAAAAAATTTTTCTAAAAGTTTTCTGTAAGTAAATATAAATAAATATTTATGAAAATTGGTACGGAAGCATTTCTTAGACTATGGACGATCCGTATTGAAAATGGGACATATCGGTCCATGTTTTAGAGGTAAAGGTACCCACCGATGTCACTTCTTGATGCTTCAGAGGACGCATTTTTCAATTTATCTGCCTGAAATTTAAGAATTTCTACTTTATAATGGACTTAATCGTCCCTAGTAAAAATGGGTACATCGGTTCATGTTTTGATATTGCCCCCATATGAAAGTCCCCACCAAAGACACTTCTTGACGCTTTAGGGAACACATTTTTCAATTTATCTGTCTGAAATTTAGGAATTTTTACTTTATAATGGACCAATCGTCCGTAGTAAATCTGGGACACATTGTTTCATGTTTTGGTATTGCCCCCATATGAAAGTCCTCACCAATGACACTTTTAGACGGAAGATCTTAATCTGAAGTATACTATGGAAGAGAACCTATATAAAGGGTTCTAGATAAGGGCTTCATTCTACATAGGATGATCTTTATCAAAAGAAATGGGGCCAAATCACGGTATTCGATATCACTGTGATACAAAATCGAACTTTCCGAATGGGAATGGGATGAGACCAATTGCAAATTAAAGTTGACATTATCCATAACAAAACCTTGAAGGATTTTTTTCAGTTCAGTGCCAGATTTTTTTTACACGCATTTCAAGTTGGTGATTTTGGAACGCTGTCTAACAAGAAAAGATCATTGAAAAATTGATAAAATAATGATTATTTACTTTTATTATCATGGAAAGTTGTGGTATCTTACTATTTTTGGGGTCGAAGAATTCATTTATTACCTACAACTCACACTAGATGGCGCTGACATACAAATGGTGCTATTTCTTGTCGATTTTCAAAGAAAAAAAAAATGTAGCACTGAACTGAAAAAAACCCTTGAAGGTTTCGTTATGGATAATGTCAACTTTCATTTGCAATTGGTTTCATCCCATTCCCATTTTGGTTGCTGCACTGTGTATCCAGAACTTTACGGTCGAAAGTTTTTTATTGTCGTTAACAGTACCGTGAAATTCAAGTAGTTTAAATAAATTCTTATCCATCTTTATTGTATAGTTTTTACATAGTTCCAGTGTTCATTTTCCGTATGAACAACAATTAAAGTGGGGTTTCGATCGAAATGTCCACGATATTGAATGTCGTGATTTGGCCCCTGTGCTCTGTGGAGGAATGCCTTTAAATAAATGTTTTCCGTAAGAAAAAACCTTTCAAAGGACTTCTATGGAGAATATATCTTATATGACAGAATATCATTTATCTGAAGATTTTTTATGGAAGAATGAAATCAAAGAACTTGTGTATAGTGAGAATCTTCCTTTCTTAATTTCCCTCTTGTCTTGGGCTATCATATGTTGTTGTAGTGGTAGTGCGACCGGATGAGTTATGAGCTGCAGAAACTCGAAGTTGTGATCAAAACTTGGAATGTTGTATTAAATTGTTTTCTCGGGGAATTGAACCCTACATCTTTGAAAATCATTATCAAATCCAGCACCTTAGGCAACCGTTACCTATTATTATAACCTCCACCATAGGATGAGGGTATATTAAATTTGTCACTCCGTTTGTAAAACCTCTAAATATTCGCCCTTATTCCAGTTGGCGTCGTCGACGTCGATTCTTAGTCGACACTGTTTAGATGGACGACTTCATAAATTTTGAAATTTTTTAAATATTTTTAAGTTATAAAAAGGGTTTTTGTTAGTTCATGGATACCAAAAAAGTAGATGATGAAAGATGACAAAGAAAATGATGTGAAGACGTCGACGACGCCAACTGAAATAAGGGCGATTGATCTAAGGCAGTATTAAGTA
The DNA here is from genome assembly GCA_963930755.1 of Eudasyphora cyanicolor. NCBI lineage: Eukaryota > Metazoa > Arthropoda > Insecta > Diptera > Muscidae > Eudasyphora > Eudasyphora cyanicolor. Next base: position 275,948,932 of record OZ005736.1, on the reverse strand, counting down.
TATACATTTCCAAATCGTCGTAAAATTTTAAGACAATTTAGCCAAGTCCGTCTGTTGTAATCACGCTACAATCTACCAAAATTGAGCTAGATGACTGAAATTTGGTATACATATATACTTCTTATAGCTGCAGGTAACTTGAGATTAAAAATTGGCATTATCGGTCCAATTTTTTTGATATAGCCCCCCATATATAGCATCTCCCCGATTTCACTTCTTAACGCCATAGAGACCACAAATTTCGGGCTGAAAATAGGTAACTAGGGTTTATTTATGTCCGTATAGGTCATAGGTCCATGTTTTGAAATAGCCCCCATACAAAGATCCCTCTAAATTTGACTTCTTAACGAAACAAAAACCACAAATTTCAACGAAATGGGCTGAAATATGGTAATATGAGTTTTCAATTCACAGCGATCCATGGTAAGATTCGACATGGCCGAAGTAACTTTCACTTGTTTTTTTTGGTTCCATTTTATATTCCTTACAACAATTCAATTTCGTGATTTTTTTTAATAAAACACCATAATTTTCTTTTGTAGTTAGATGAAATCTTTTCTATATTCGTTATTTATTTCATCCAATATTTTTTATTTGTGGTTTTATCATTTTTTTATTACTTTCAATTAGATAATACCTTTATTCTTTGAGGTTTCTGCATTATGTAATTTTTTTTATTTATTTTTTGTTTTTGTTTTAAAGAAATATTTTCATAGAAAAAAAGCCAAATTTGTAAAAAAAACGAAAATAATATTAAAAAATATAACAGGATAGTAAAAGAGAGAAACCAAAAATTAGTTATTATATAGAATTCCCGAATAAAACTTAATAGACGTTTTTTGAAAATTTAAGAAATATATAAAGAAATACAACAAAACCTGGTTTAAATAGTTTTTTTAAATATAACATGTTTTCAAAAATAGCTTCTCTATTGCGTTGTTTGTTTAATTTCTTTTCTATTTTCTCCCTAAAGATTCAAATACTTTTCTTGCAACAATTTGAAACTACTTAAAAAAAGGTTACATAGGGGGGTATAGTTTATTGGCTGTTGTTGCTTGCTGCTGCGCTACGGGCGGCTGGTAAAGGGCAAAGGTAGAAGGGGATGAGGGTGCGGACAAGAGTTGAGTAAATTTCTAATTGATTTTCATAAGCAGTTAAGGAGAACGTTATATGTGTTTTTTAGTTTTGTTTTTCGTTTGTTTGTAATAACTTAATCTTGTGAGAGTTTTTAAACATATAAAATCACATTGAAATTTGTATAGATTTGTTGTTGAACATTGTTTCTATAAAGTTTATGAGTTCTTTGTTGTGTTCGCACTTTTAAATCTCTATATTATATACGTAGTATGTATAGTAGATATTTTTGTTTGTTTTACTTTAAAGAGTAATAATTTTACTATTATATTTTGTTTAATGTTTTTGTTTGTATATTTTTTTGTTTGTTTTTAATTTATCGTTTTTTGTTTTTTTTTTTAATTTTGATATAATAATAAGTATGTTCTATCTATTTTGCTGCTGCTGTTGTTGGTTGTAGTTGTTGAATTTTCTTGTGGGGAATTTTTAAAGAAATCAATGAATTACTCAAACATAAAATATGTATATATGTGTGTGTGTAAGGTAAAAAATTCGATCACGTTAAGAATAGAGCAAAAAATCCTACATTAAATTAGAGAAACCGCACCCCGGCGAATTCATTACTTAGTGCAAAGCAATCATTCTGTGGTCTGGTCTCTTTTCGATTGTGTTGTGGATAATTCTATTTCTTTTTGCTTTTGTTTTCGTTATCGTTGACGATCTTCTTCTTCAATGTATCCTTGTAATCCAAAATGTTGCCCTTCCATTTGGTAACGGTTTCGTTTTCACAAATCCAAATTTCTTCGGCGACCTGAAAAAAAGATGCAATTGTCAAGAATTATAATAATAAAATAAGTGTGACCTCACTTTGCTTTAAATTCGCCATAAAAGGGCGATTTAATATGGAATTTGGTACTTTGTTTGGGAGATGTCAGAGCTGTGGACAGATTCTACTCATGCTATAGTGGGAAAAGTAGTTTAAAATCTATGCCTTAACATGAGGAGGTGCCAAAAGCAGTAGACCAATATGGTCCACCTTTGAACCTAACCTGAGATCATCTTTTGGTAAACAAAATTTGAATTCAATCGGTCGGTTATTTCTTTCAAGAGTCGACTTAAAATGATCAAGAGAAGTTGACTAATATGGTCCACCTTCGAACACAGCCTGAGATAGAAGTATATGCCATTGTAAACAAAATTTGAAGTGAGTCGGTCACTCCTTCCGACAGCTAATGGGCGCAGTAAACAGACAGACAGATGGAAATGTCCTGAAGCCGATTTCTCCCAAATATATATGGGATCTTAGGGCACTCCTGTGATGCGTTAAAATTTTTGTCGGTAGAATATGATAAATGATATTTCCCGAAACGGATTTCTCTTTTGCCACTTTGTCAATTTTTCTCATTTTTGTTCCGTGGAAAATAATAAATGATATTTCCTGAAATGAACATCTCCCAAACATATTTGGGATCTTGGGGCACTCCTACGATGTGCTACACTTTTGGTCCATTGCAAAGTGAGGTTATAAACATATGTATTTAAAAATGAAGCCCTTGTTTTACCCACCTGATTAATCAATCTGAAATCGTGAGAAACTAACACCATGCCACCATCAAAATCATTAATGGCATCTGCTAATGCATCAATCGTCTCCATATCCAAATGATTGGTAGGTTCGTCAAGTAACAGCAGATGAGGCACTTGCCAGGCCAACCAGGCGAATACTACTCGGCAACGCTGGCCATCTGACAGTTGGCGAATGGGACAGACTTGCTGGCGACCGGTTAAACCGTATCTACCAATGATTTTACGCATTTCTTCTTTCTCTTTGACATCGGGGAAGGCACGCATCATGTACTCCAAAGGACTGGCATCCAAATCCAACAATTCGTGCAAATGTTGATGATAACGGGCAATACGTAAATGAGAGTTTTTGCGAATCATACCAGTAGTGGGCACCAAATCACCATAAAGTAGTTTCAGCAGAGTCGATTTGCCCGCACCTATTGAAATTAAGCAACAAATGAATAAATTATCTTATTATATCATTTTTGTATATCAATTACTTACCATTGGGTCCCACCAAAGCCAAACGGGTGTCCAAATCAATACCAAACTCTAGATTCTTGTAGATCCAGGGAGTGGTATCATTGTAACGGAAGCTAACATTTTGCACCATAATTACGGGTGGTGGTACCGTGCCACAAGAGGGGAAATAGAAGTTCAATGTTTTGTCATCCGTTACCTTTTCGGTCAAACCTTGGGCCACCATCTTGGCCAAAGTCTTTTCCTTGGACTGAGCTTGTCTGGCCAATTTTGCGGAACCGTGACCGAAACGAGCAATATAGTTCTTCATATGGGCAATTTGATCCTGCTCCCAATTGTATTGTTTTGCTTGATTCTCCAACAATTCCATGCGAGTGCGCACGAACGCCTCATAATTACCGGAATAGTATTTCAGTTGTTTTTGGGTCATGTGAATGATGTTTGTACACACACCGTTAAGGAAATCTTGGGAATGCGATATGATTACGAGAATACGTTTGTATTCCTTTAATTCTTCCTCCAACCATACGCAAGCATCCAAATCCAAATGGTTGGTAGGTTCATCGAGCAACAATAAATGGGGTTTAACGAAAAGAGCACGAGCCAAAGCGATACGCATACGCCAACCGCCTGGGGGAAGGAATGGAGAGCGTGGGGAGAAAAAATACATTTATTTTTGAGTCAGTAACAATAAACAAAAAATAAAAAATACGAAACAAAAAATAAAAATTACAAAACAAAATAAAAAGTTTTAGTCATGCCAACCAAATGTGTTCTATGGATTTTTTGTGTATTGTTTGTGAGGTACCCGAAAGGGATAGTCAATTTCATCCATTCTTTGTCGGTCTATTTGTACAGCTGTTAAGCTGATAAGTCATTGAATTGTCGTATAAATTTGTATGGAATTTACCAGAAGTTTGCGTGTTTAATACAAAAATTTTTGCTATTCATATGTCCAGGGGAGGCAAAAAAGCGTCGAAGGGGTTAACAAAAACCGATATATCTGTAGTTTTCGGGAATAACCGCCTACCACACAAATTTATCTTTTAACTCACCTGAAAATTCTTTAGCCTGTTTCTGTTGCATATTCTTATCGAAACCCAAACCATGCAGAATGCGAGCTGCCTTCACCTCGGCCAAATCAGCTGACATATCGTCCAGGCGCTCGTAAATATCAATCAACTGTTCTTGGTCACTGTCTTCTTCGCTCATTGCCAACTCTTCAGCCAATTTCTCGAGCTTTATACGTTCTTCGTCCACCTCCATGACACATTGTAAGGCAGTCTTCGAACTGGCAGGTATTTCACGTGACAAATAGAAAATATCCATATGTTCAGGAATGGGCACTTCACGATTACCCAACACAGCCAGCAGTGATGACTTGCCACAACCATTCAAACCGATGACACCGTAACGACGACCACAATTCAACTCCAACATGGTGTCCTGCAGCAATTCGCTGCCAAAGAATGTTATGGAGAAATTGGCGATCTTAATATCACGCGACCGGGCATGAGAAGCCAAGGAGCCGGTGCAGGCTCGAGCTTCGGCCGAAATGCGGGCCTCCTCTTCGAGCTTGGCACATAAGATCTCCTCTTCGGTCAGTTCACGGGCAGGGTCATTTCCATTAACTCCATTTGTCTTCTTGGTCGAAGAGATGCTGGTGATTTTTTTGTTACGTGCGTCCTTCTTACGTTGTGCATCGCGTTTTTTGTTGACGGAAGACATGGTGGCGGCTCGGTTGTTGTTGTTGCAGTGACAATAAACTCTTGAAGAAATTTAGAAACAGGAAACTGAAAACAAACAAAAAGTTAAGAGATATTAATACCTTCGAAATTTCTGGATCCTAGATATAGGCCAAAAATTCCCCAGCTCTATAGAGAGAAACCCTTACCCGATTTGTGTTAATACTAAAAATACAACCCTGCATGATCTTGGTAGTGGAACATACCCCCTACTTTGTTGACAACACCAATACTCTCTCCCTGAGAAAAACGGTAAAAAAAAAATGAGAGAGAATTTACAAATCGCATGGCCGCATGTCATGTGCGAAGACGGAACAAAGAAAACTAGAAATTACATTCCAAATTTATAAATTACGTGTAATATATCTATCTGTAAAACTATACTGTGCACAAAGAACTACCACAAGGAGGTATTCCCCACTTGTCATTCATTTCATAAATCTAACTGTGGTCATTTTTCTTGCATTTAAGCACTTTTATTCTTTTTATCTTTGGCAACTAACCCTGAAAAATTCAATAAGTAGTCTACGTCTGTCCGTCCCCCTTCCACAGTTACAATTATTTGCCACTTCTTAAAATTAAAAACGTTTCTAGCTTGGACGCACACCACACGACGGACGAACTATCAAACTCTTACTCATTCACTTACACTTACAAACTTGGTAAAATTGAATTGTTAATTACAGTATGATTCAGCTGTTAATTTTTCGCCTGGGTTTTGTTCCTTTATTTCTTCCTTCAGTTTTTCACGGAACGGAGCCAACCACAAACGACGACGTCTGGCTTTGAAGTGAGAGAGTTGTTTGTTCTGTTCTCTCACCTGTCACAATATTACGCCAGGCCAAATGTGCCCAATGTGCGGCCAGTATCAGAAAATACAAAATAAAACTTAGAAATATATGTATATATAATACCACATAATCACAACTACTTAAGTTTTTAAATAAATTTAATTATTTCCACAGAAATTTGACAGAAAATGGTAAATTATTTTTGTAGAATTACAACTCTGTGGCTGCCGCTAGAAGCTTCAAAATGGCATATGTTCAGTGTAAATTTTTTATTATGTTGCAATTAGTCTTAGCGTAACGTAAGAGGAAACTCCGGTGGTCAAGAAATTCTAGTTGGAAGTTTCATGTGTTTACGACCGGCCTGTCCTAAATTAGCTGTCTTCATTGGTTAACTCAAGGTCGGTGATGAAAAGACTATTCTTATTCTTTTAATATCCAAATTTTTATTCTTCAATATTTCGACTAACATCGTAAAGCTATGTACACACGGTGGTCAGATCTTACAATAGGTGTGTTTCGTTACACCATAGATGCTTAGTTTGTATGGGGAGCGAATCAGTTTTAAGCATTATTAGTTCCCGATGAAGTTTGGTGCTTGTGTTCGTGTCTTAATCGAGTACGGTGTTGCCGGATTGGGCATACTATATTTCGCAGTATGGCATCTCATTTTTGGAGAGATTATTGTCAATTATTGTGAATAGATAGTGGAAAACCGCCACTTACTGCTTATGCGCCAGTTAGAGGAAGTCAGTTGTTTTCGTTGCAAAGTGCTAAACTAAAATCGCTAGCTTGTAACGAAAACATGCCTAATATTGTCAGCAAAATGTCAAGAAAATGGCAACCCTGTGAACTTACAACCGTATGAACTTAAAATTTTTGTCTTGCAAAGTTGGCAGAAAAGTCATCGCCAATAAATTTTAAGACATTGTTAGATGTGCGATGTTTATGCATGAGAAACATTTTATTGGCAACACTGTCTATAAAATATTTTTATTGGCAGTCCTGCATATAAATATTTACAAAATATATAAAATTATAAGGTTTTCTTGCAATCGTCTGAACTGACAATTCACCTGTTGCTATCAATCTGTCATTGTCTTAGGTTGAAGAGTAGGTTAGGTTAGGTTAAAGAGTGTCAGTGTCTTTACGTTGGCATCACTTTGACGGAATTGATAAAATTGTAAGATCTGACAACCGTGTGTACATAGCTTTAGTCGCCATCAGGAGATCTCATAGAAAAACAACCCAATAATTTAAGTCAAAAAACAAATACACAACAATTTAAGTATAATTGCATTAAGAAAGAATTTGAACGTAAAATAAATGTTCAACTATCCTTTTCAACTATCACACGAGGTAATCTTTTCGTATGACTCAAGACTTTGCAAAACTAATAACTACAATTTATTTCGTCCGTGCTTCTCTGTATGTTTTTGCACATGGAGTGATAACTGTACAGTTGAAGAAGTACAGTTTTTGGGTGATCGCTCAGAAAACGATTTTTTTGTGTGTATCGAATCCATTTATGTTTGGGAGGCCATTTTCGAGGGGTGGTATTTTTTTGTTTTCTAAGGAATCCCCCAAAAACTTTATTTTTACCAAGATGGTTTAGAGTATCACAGGTTTAGAGTATGCGAGGTTTACATTATCAAACTTTGCCACACGATCTTTGAGAAATTGCATTTGATTCTCTCATGATCCTTTTCCGAAGTCATCGAAATCGTACGAATCTCGTTCGATGTATTTTTGGACAGATCGCACGATTGGGTCGGATAATGTAAAGCCCAACTTAGCTATTCTTTACTTGTTTTTTAAATGTCTAACATTCATACAATTTCAGATTAAAGTATTACCTATATGAATAATTCCGTGATTTTATTTTCTTTCTGTAAAATAACATCACTGTGAATACTTTGAAAAGTGAACAGAACAAAAAAACCTAATTTATACTGTAAAACACGTAGTGAACACGATTGTACATACATTACGTGTTCTGCAAATCTTATGAGACCAGAATTCATATTTTAACACCAATGCAAATAAAACCATTAATTCTTTTTGTTTAAATTATTGTCTAAGAACGAAATGAAATTCTTGGTTTTTAAATTTGGTCAAAAATATATTAAACCATACATGTTAATAGTACGTACTTACACGAATTTATTTTAGGGAAACAATAAAAATACAACTAACCACCCATATATGGCATGGGTATGGAATCAAATCAGACATATTTGGTAGAGCGCGTTTCCGCAAACAAACAACGTACCTTGAACTCAGCCGAAGGAAAATACAACTCTGTTTTATTGGCCAATTGGCAAACTCCAAACATACCCCTTGCTGCATTTGTAATGTGTGTTCAGTGTGTAGTCTCTGTAAATGACATTTATTAGTTTCAGTGAATTCAGTGAATTGTGGGGGCGAATAAAAGTAGTAGACTTATCGGAAGACAAGACAAAGGCAGGAATATTAGATAGAACTGAAGAAAAATTCCAAATAAAGCGGAAAATTTTTAAATAAACTAATTAGACTTTAATTAAATAATCTAGATTTTATTCATTTATTAGAATTAATGTGGAATTTAAAGAAAAAAGTTGGAAGGATTTTCAAAAGGCAAGTTCATTTTGTCGGTGTACGGTTGTAAGTGAATGTGTGTGTGTGTGTGTAGAAAAGTGTTGTAGTAGTAAAACAAAATTTGCTCTTTCTCTGCTCTTGTCAAAAGAGGGAAATGCAGTTACACGACGACGACGACGGCGCGATTGAGTAGAAACAAACAACAACAACAATTCGAATTGACATTTCTTGGTGCTGATTTACACAAGGCAATTTTTCAAGCAAGTCTCGGAGTTGGCGGAGAGGCAGAGCTCTATCCGCCTGGCGCTCTCTCTTTGACACTTGCTTAGAAAAAATTGACTCGTGTGAATCAGGACTTACAAAAGCTTCCGAGCAAGCAAGCAACGTCAGTTGTTCAAGACGGCTGGCTACACCCAAATCCAAATCGTCGAGGAGTATGAAATTTTTTGTGTTAAATTTGTGTTGTATTGTGTATAATTTTTACACTCTTTTTGTGCGTTGCTTCTTTATCTTTTGTAACCAACAAAACGAGTTTTTTTTAAATGAATGTGAGTTGTTGGTGTTAAGGAAATTATCTTAAAGTTTTCTGGGTTTATGTGGGTGTAAGGAAACAATTTCGAATTTCGTGTGTGTAAACAACAACGAACATATACACGAGCAGAAAAAAAACCATACTGCAAGTAGAAGCAGAAGCGAAACCAATGTAAAATTTCTTGAAACAAATGTGAAAATTGCCAAGAGAGTGGGTCTTTAAATACGTACACAAATCGCCATCCGCATCCATCCATCCAATGAGGATTTAAAGCCGCCTACACGAAAATATTAACGCATTGGAAAGAAAAAACAAAACAAGAAATATACTCGTTTCTGTGTGGTGTTAAAACAAGTAATAATAAATACATAAAAAACGTATACAACAAAACAACAGTGCAATTGAGGAAAAATCAAATCACAATCGCGTTAGTGCAATAAATGAGAATTGTATCAGCTTTTCAAAGGCATCATCATTTTTAAATCGCCGCAGTCAGAGTATTCATACATTTCGAATTTTAGTCAACCCAGAAAAACCAATAAACGTCATCTCGTTTAACTCTATTGTTCTTTTTGTACGCATTTTGCGGGTTCTGACTGTGTGTCTCTGTTTGGCCCCCCTTTTTTTTATCGTTGATTAACTGCTACTGCTTATTTGCATACATTTTTAGGTAAGACTGTATGCGTAAGTGTGACTATTTCAAGAGTAGTGATTAGTGATTGTTGTGCCACCATCCCGTCGTCATTCCTCCAATAAGCATTTTATGAGAGCCAGCTCCTCCTCATCATCATCCGTAGTTATTGTGTCGTCGTAGTTTATTGTTGATGTTCTTGTAGTCGCCTACAACAGCTTATTGCTTGCTTCATCCACAACAAAACAACCGAAAAAAGCAACATCATTTAAGCGACTTTGATGTTATTATTGCTTGCTTGAGGCTTAAAGCTTAAATCAAATGTAATATGGATTGCAGTCTTGCAGATCGACAGCCTTCAACATCGTCGCCGTCAACATCATCATCATCTGCTTCAGCTACAGCAAGAATAGCCACGAATAATCATCATTATCAGCAACAGCCGCAGCAGCATCTGGAACATCCATCGGTTCATTATTTGGACGAAACGGTAAGTACCACCACCATTGATTCATTTGTATTTCCCCCAAAAGCCAAACCCCACTCTTCGTCGGCTTTCTGTAATTCTTTTTGTTTATTTAAACAATTTCCCTTAATTTGCTCTAAAAGACTCCATAAATAATGACAACCTAATTTTTTTCCTTACTTATGTTTACTTTTAACTCTAAAAGAAAACAAACCAAAACTAGAAAAGAAATTTCCTCGGAAAAAAAAACCTTAGAAATTTATGGCCAAGTACGCCATGTAAATTGGTGATCTCAGTCAGCACTACTTTCTTTTGAGTACACACTCTCTGCCTGCACAGGTCTGCCTCCAATGGGCTTTATTATTTTCATTAGTTATCGAAAGGTGATGTTCAATGTTCTTATTTGTTTTGGTTATAATTTGTTTACATACGGCGCTAATGTTTTCCTCTCTACTTAACGGTAAACTAAATGCAATTGTCAATTTCTAGGAATCGGGTTACCATGTTATTTCATTTCTCATTGCATATTTTCCCAATTGGTAATATATCAGAGTTGTCATGGTAATTATTTTTGTTTAGTTTAACGGTAAACTAAAAGCAATGGTCAATTTCCATGAATTGGGATGTCATGTGACCATTTAAACCAAAAACAGTGGATTTTTGACCCACAAACAGGTACCAGGTTTTAATTCACTTTGTCATTCTGATGGCTTTTTGTAGATTGCAAGTCAGCTGTTTATCGCATAGAAGGCAAGTGAGTGTTAACGTTTGGCATCGTAAACAGGGTAAAAAGGCTGAGTTAGGCAAACGAACCCGTAACTTAACTTTAACGTAGCTGTAACGTTGCCCACTTGAGCAATTACCAAAAACATGAAAAACCTGACATATGACTCTGATATAAAGGTGACAAAAATAGCAACAGCTTAATATTATTTTCTATTTATTTCCGTATGTCAGGTTGAATCGGCTGATTCGTTACGACACGGGGGCATTGGGGTTACGTTTGCATAACCAAGCCTTAAGTATTTTCCAATTGGGAATATGGCAGAGATGCCAAAGTAATTATTCTCATTTGAAGTACTTGAGGATATTAAGAAGTTCACACTAAAAGATGTGACTACGTACGTCAGGTTGAATCGGCTGATTCGTTACGATACGGTGGCATTGGGGTTACGTTTGCATAACCAAGCCTTAAGTATTTTCCAATTGGGAATATGGCAGAGATGCCAAGGTAATTATTCTCATTTGAAGTACTTGAGGATATTAAGAAGTTCACACTAAAAGATATGACTACATATTTGTACTGATCACATCAAAATAAGAAGAAAAAATAATGTACATTTTTCAATAACTCGCATAGTTTTCAGACGTTAAAGTTGAAAAAATCGAATTGTTTTTCTCTCAATTGGGCTGAAAATCGAAAATAAGAAGAAAAGATCGGATTCCAAAGTTACTTTGGTCCGCCTAGCAGTCTTTGGACATATCGTAGAGGAGAAGTTCCTTAACACAAACTGTAGGCCGGTCACGCAGTAACACTTTAGACCGCGTAGCCGGCATAGGACAAAATTAAGATAGTTATCGAAAAATTTATTTTAATTATTTTTTTTAATTTTATGACCGATAACTTAACGAGATATCGAAAAATTCACATTATATTTCCTTCTTATTTTGACGTGCTATCCAAATATGAAGTTAGATCGATATTATACTCTTGCCGGAATTTTTATTCCATCGACACCGATAGAAGTAGTGGAACTGCCTTCTTCCAGGGGGTTTTATTTGTAGATTCCCAGAGTTGAGCAGTCAGGTCTCTCAAGTATCCGTAGATAGGCCGGGTATCCTCCACAAATTATGCAGAAGGGGATGCTAAAATTTAAAGAAAAGTGGGAAAGATCTGTCTTTTTTTTTTTAAATCTGGTCTGGACATTTTCTTCCGAGACTCCACAAATGTAAATCACCAGCCAACTCTTCTATGAGTTTAGGAGACTACGCTCGTAGATGTTTTCTAAAGCGAGTGGAGTGATCAACCGTATCGAATGCCTTCGATAGATCGAGAGCCACGATAGATAGCGATTTCAAGTGCCTTAGCAAAAATTAATAGGGAGATAGGTTTTTGTGACTCCCTGGTTTGCTATTTTCCGTGGTTGAAGTACAGAGTCCTCCATACCGATTTTTCATACCTCGGGTATACCAATGGTGGTCATAAACAGGTCTTCGTTATGAACTCAACTATTGCATAGCCTAAGAGCTTTAACATCGACATGGATATTCCGTCTGGGCTTAAGACAGATAGTCTCTGCAATTTTCTTTGTGCTGAAGACTGGTGACTTTTTTGAATTACACTTTTACTAGAAACCCCTGGGGATCTCATTATACGAGAATATAGTCATATTTATGCAAATGGTTATAGAAAATTAAAATTACATAAATTACATTGACAATATTAAATAAGAAATTGATTGGCTTTGCCTTTTGTAAAAAGTTGAAAGCCGATAACATATTAAGGAATACTTACGAAAAAATATATAGCAATAATTTTAAAATAACTAAAATTAGTGGAATTATGTGGAGATGTGGTTACTGATCACTATACTATCGAGGATTTTAAAACCGGGTAAAACTAGATTACATCAACCAATTATTTGGTCATATAATTAATAACGTATAATAATAATTAATTATTGCCAGAAAAACGTTCATCGATATTGGTGGTTACTGAGTTTTCCGAGCGAAAGTATTAATTAACTAAAAAATGACATTACAAATAGTTTATTAAATTACACCACCGTGTTCTAAAAATAACTACAATAATCACGAGCGATTCCTTCAGTATTTCCATAGTAACATTTTCCAACTTTTTTGCTATTCATTTTTAGCCTTAGCGTAAGCTGTAATTCCCTTAACCTATAAAACCTTTGTTGATTTTTACTATCATTGACAGCTGTCACATTAAAGGATCTTAATATTTTCATTAACAACACATTTTGGGAATATCAGTGCCTAATCCTATTAGTAGATAATAATTTCTTTCATTCAGTAATTTTAAACACGACGACGGTTAGTAGATTATAATTTCTTTCAGTAATTTTAAACACGACGACGGTACCTGTATTTTAAATTCTTATCGTAGTATCATTATTTACTTATTGTCTACTCATTGCTCCAGAGCTCTCAACCTCAAAAAAGGAATTTGATTACGGTTTGCCATATCCATAAATCATCAACTATATAGTATTTTTAAACAATTAAAGAGCTATACTTTACAACCCTTTGAGTGGAGAACATGCATTTCTTTCATTCTTTATTTTAGAACTTTCTTATAAATTTAATTTTCTGTTTTGTTTTTGTTTATTTTCATTTTCATTCATTGTCATTCGAGGAGACACAGACATACACAGCAAGTGTCATTTTGTTTGAACAGGGTTGCCAGACACTATAAGTCCTTAGGCAAACACTTAAGAAAATTATATTTCTCTCCACAGTGTGTGTTGCTGTTGTTATTATTTCATTTGTTATTGTTTCCGCCATTGCCATTAACCCCTAAAATTCCATTTACTTTCGTCTTACAATAAAACCGGCAGGTAGTTCCTCATACGCCAAAGAAACCCAAAAATCTTATGACTCAAATCGAAAAACTGTTGATATCAAAAGAAAAAGCAACGAAAATTATCCTTACATGGGGTGTTTCACGCCGTCATCACGCACTGCCTCTGCTAACCTTATCAATGGCATGTTGTTGTTATCCTTTGTGCAAAAATTCTATGAAGGAAACGAAAATAGAGGGCCATATGCGCGTACGTGTGTGTGGGATTACCAGGGGATTTTGTTTACTTTTATGATGAGTCATAGTTTGTTATTTAGCAAATGAATTTGGCGTATTCATCTTATTTTAGGTTTGATGCGACGTGCACAGCACATACACACTCCCGCATTTGGAAATTTCACAATTTGGGTGATTGAAGCTTTTCCTGTCCTTATTGTATGTGTTGTGTTGCTTGCGAAAAGGAGAAAGAAAACTATGAATGAATATGGTTAGAAAAGTGACATTTTCATTTTGTATACTCGATTACGATACTGATATTTGTCGCATCACCCCTTACTGCTTTCTCAGGCAGCACAGGAAATCTCAGTAGTTATATGTACAGTTATATTATCCGAAAAATGAGACTTGGTTTCGATTGTTCTTTTTTTTTATTCTTCGTTCTGACTCCCAACAGATTGTAATTGATGTTATCTTCTGAAAATGGAAGAGTTAATTAACAGTGGCTAATTAGAATGGCCTTGGCTATTTAATGACTCATTCGGCTCTAAATTAGTGGAAAGAGTTTAATGGAATGTAATTAATTTGAAATATTACCTTGCTAATGGTTTTAATATTGATTAATAAGTCCATATATCAATAGGGGCACAAAATGGTACAGGCAAGAGTACTGATTACAACAAAAATAATATAGCCCGAGTTTGTAGAATGATTAAAGTTGCGGGTTCTGATCACTATACTATCGAGGATTTAAAAAACCGAGTAAACCTAAACTAAATCGTGATTTTTTTTCAAAAGGGGACCTTCGTATGATAAACCAAAATCGGGATGCTGATCACTATACCAACCAGAGTGGTATATCCTCACCTCACCCAATATTACCACGAGATTGCATTCACAATATTGACTAAGAAAGTGGGAGAAATTTTACTGTTTTTTGGGAACTGATCACTATACTATCGAAGATATAAAACCAAGTGAAACTAAACTAATCATTATTCTTCACAAACTTATATGTTAAATCAAAATAAACTTATCTTTATACCAAGACGAGTGGGTACTCCACTTCAACCAATACAATTTCAATATTACCACTAAATTGCATTCATAACTTTAACATATAAATTTGGAGGTATTTTACAGAGATGTGGGAACTGATCACTATACTATCGAGGAAATAAAAACCACAGAAGACCTAAACAAATCGTAATTTTTCACATGGTCTTCATTTGATAAACCAAAATCTTTATACTTATTACTATACCAACGAGAGAGTAAGACTACGTACATATGAAACTCCATCTGAACCAATACATAATTTCGTTATTACCAGGAAATTGCATTCCCTATATATATATATAGAAATTAGGAGGAATGTTACAGATGTGTGGAAACTGATCACTATACTATCGAGGAATTAAAAACCAAGCTAACATAAAGAAGTCATTATTTTCAACATAGCCTTCATTTGATAAACCAAACGCTGAATTCAAGTCAGTACACTAACGAGAGTGTAAGCATCGGTAAAAATTACAGTCCACATCAACTATATTAGAATGGGCGGCAGAAGAGGCCGCTATAATAATCATATTATTACCATGACCTTCCCACAGAAGTGGGGGAACTGATCACTATACTATCGAGGAATTTAAAACAGATTGAATATGTGTCTCATCGTAAACCTATGTTAAATCAACGTGTTCTAGATTGCGGTATAATAAAAAACCTAGTGAACCTAAACTAAGTCGTAATTCTTCACATGGTCTTCATTTGACAAACCAAAATCTATATACTTATTACTATACCAACGAGAGAGTAAGACTACGTACATATGAAACTCCATCTGAACCAATACATAATTTCAATATTACCAGGAAATTGCATTCCCTATATATATATATAGAAATTAGGAGGAATGTTACACATGTGTGAAACTGATCACTATACTATCGAGGAATTAAAAACCAAGCTAACATAAAAAGGTCATTATTTTCAACAAAGCCTTCATATGATAAACCAAAGGCTGAATACTGGCCAGTACACTAACGAGAATGTAAGCAACGCTAAAAATTACAGTCCACCTCAACTTTGTATATTAGAATGGGCGGCAGAAGAGGCCGCCATAATAATCATATTATTACCACGACCTTCCCACATAAGTGCGGGAACTGATCACTATACTATCGAGGAATTTAAATAGATTGAATACGAGTCACATCATAAACCTATATTAAATCCACATGCTCTAGTTTGTAAAATAATAGAATAGTGCGTAGCCGATATCTCATAAGCTATATATTTCCGACTCAAGATGGGATGGTCATATTGACCAATACATTTATTATAGTTTTCGAGTTTGAGACGAGATTAAAGTGCGGAACTGCCAAACAGGCTCCACATTATGTTCTCAACACCGGGTGAATATAACACGTCGACCAACAAATATGACAGAATGCCATGTAAGAGTATAAATATGAATTCATGTATTTAGTCATATATTTAGTCTTCCGCTTTGATGAAGTTTTAGTTTTCCTGAAACCCCTACCATTCTAACCCCTCCTCGCGAATTGGGTCGAAACCACAGCCACCACGAAATGTTTCCCAAAGGGACACATCAATAGTCAGGCAGAAACAGACCATGAACCCCTGGCTCCCGTGATACCAGGATATAGCCTTCGGTCTCCCATAGAATTACCAAGAAATTCTGTAAAGAAGAGGTAGCTTTTCCACTGATACATTAGCTTTATATTCTTAGCTTAGCTTTATGGGCCTACACTTCACCTCTCGGTAAGGGGATGAAAACTGCATAACAGTACGGCTATTCTAAAGGTCATATCACCCTGGCTGTTAGGCAACTCCAACTCTAACTGGATCAAACACACAACCCTCGGGTTTTACCCTATGGGTTTAGAACAAAGCCACCACAAAACTCCCCGAAGGCTGTTCCTTATCAGCCCGATTCTAAATAAAATTCCCCGGGAATTTTTCCCTTTTCCCGTTGTTGGGTAAACGGCATTACCTTACAATTATGTTATCATGGAATGAAATATCAACAACACAATAGCTAATTTCCCTCTCCCTCATTTGCCTTCTCCCAATAATTCAGAATATGAGAATTTTATTCTCGGGAAAAACCAATTCCGCGGGTATTTATTCCCCGGGAGTATTCAGAATCGGGCTGTATGACTGAGCCATAACCAAGGCCATTAACAAAAGTTCCAACTGGTAAAGACTCTGGTTGGAGTTCGTAGATAAAACTACTACCAGAAAAATTAAAGCAACAATCATGAGTTATGTTTAACGGTGTAATCATCACGCATACATGGATGTAGCTCTATTACCATGGAGAGTGAGATTTTTCTCTAACTCTTCCGTTCAATAGCGGCGAACTGCAGCTATGTATTACGGCTAGATACGATCGTGACACCAGCAAGACCAGAAGATCTGTAATAGTAAGGTGAGACGTTGAGAATTCCCAGAGTCACTGCCAACCGCGGTACCAGAAAAATAATTTACTGTCAGTTTTGGTAACAGTAACTTTGCTCACGAATGGCAGAGGATATAGTGCCATTCTGGTCACAATGGTTGTCCTTCCAGACTTTGATGATCACACTATGACTGAACAAATAGTCTGTACATACATCTTTATAGCCGATTCAAATTTTAAATGCATTAGAGTTGTAGCAGAATGAGTGTGATTTAATGATCTGAATAAAGTATGTATCAATATTTTCTCTAAGAGTTTTAAAGTTCCTGGAAACTGAAAATCCCCTTTACTGTTGCCGATCTCAGTTCAGCAGTTCAATATTTATCTGATTTGGGTGCCAACACTAGGGCATAGCAGGGAACAGCAAAGCAGATGGATGTTTAAGACCAGCTTAACTGCTCCAGGAGAACGGGAGTAGGTGGACATGTCTCTAGCGACATGAAAGCTCTTCTTGAGCGATAGTCCATTAGGACAGCAAATGACAGGTGGTCACTAGTCAGGAACTAAGTAAGCCTATCTGCCACTTTAAACTTCATTTAACCTAATCCCCCAAAACTACTTATACTGCAACTGGTGTTTATTCCAAAAAAGGAAACAAGGAAGAACCAAATTGATTTGGGTCACTCTTCATAAATACATACGTTCTTAAAGATAAAAAGATATGCGATTATATATTTATAATTGTTTTGTCACACTTAAATTACTGTTTTGTCCACGAGAGGCCCTGACCAACTTTATTTTAGAGTACATTTGATCTTTCTTCCGGCATAATAGCAAAACATTTTCATATATCAAACTGTTTCTATAATTTCTTATCTCCCAACATCAGCTAATTATCGCTAATTCTAAGTTTCCCCAAATATCAGAAACTAACTTCCGGCCACCTGCAAGCTAAGAGGGTATCTTCCACACTGTCCATTATTGCCAAACATGTGAACACTTACATATCCTCCCCCGTATCCGCTTTCGCTGGTACTTAAGCCTTGGCGCCTTAGAGATTTATGTTTTTAGCATACCTATCGTCATGTGTAACATCCGACTAGATCTTAGAAGGTTCCCGAACTGTTTACTTTCCCCTTATAACATGGTCGCTGGTGCAGGTTTTCTTCTTATCTCAAGGTTGTTACAATTGTTAGTATTTACTTTTGTTTTGGGCTATTCATGTTGTAATTCAAATCTACTTTTGTCACAGATATAATCTTCAGAACGTTGCAAACATTAATTTAGTTACATGTTCCCCCCAAAAAAAGTAGATAAATCATTGTCTATCTGGAGTTTTCGACATCCGCCGAAACGCACTCGGTGACTAGCGCTGCAGGCTTCGTTTAATTTATATCATCAGTTTTAGTGTTCCACATTTTCATAAAATATGATTTAAAACATTGTAGATAAATCATTGTCTATCTGCAATTTTTCAACATTCGCCCAGACGCTCTCTGTGACTAAGGCCTGCAGTGCCTTCATTTAATTTATATCAGATTCATATAGAGTTCAAAATTTTCCTCAAAATTGTTTTATGACTCTGGTTAGGTTCTGTGGTCAGTCTCACGCATGTATATAGCCCCTTAATACCACGCGTCCTGATTATTAATATTTCTAGACCTCTCTTCTTGAACCAATATAAATGCCCTAAAAAAATCTTAAGTTTACCAATATTATTTTGGTAGTTTCGAGCATAACTGATGCAACTTTTGTAGGAATGTTTATTGATAAAAATCCCTCTCGCATTTTCAATATGGGACAGTAGAATAACAGTTGCTTAATCATCTCCATTTCTTCCTCATCCCCACAGCTTTTGCAGAAGTCATTGGAGTCAATGCCCAACCTTCTGGCATGTTCGCCGATCAGACGAACAGACTTAATATCTAGTGCGAGGAAATATTTTGACCTTATCGGGTTATATGTTGGTCAGATTTATCTAGCTACCCAGATTTGTCTAGCCGATTTCTGTCCATCTTGCATTGGCCTGCTGATTGCCTAAACCAAAGCTTGCGTGTGGACTGAGACGTACCAATATATGCGGTCTTCGAGAATTCGTAATGTCGTTTCTTTCCTAGCAAATTTCTTCAGCTTTGTAGTTCACCGGGATATCCCTATACCCAGGTGCCCGTATGAGGTATATGTTAAGCCATTTTTTTTACGAAATTTGCGGCAGTCGAGGGCTGTTTGAGAATGTAGGGATATGGCCTCCAGAAAATTGACGACAGCCTGGCTGTTCGAGTAAATGACAACGCCAGATGTGGTCAGTATGTTGCGACTCATTTATTTGGCGACTCATATATTGTCATTATTTCGGATTGATAGACACTGTAGGTATCTGGTAATCGGTGAGCTATATCAAGACTATGTTCTTTACAATGTACTCCGAAGCTAAACTTGCCAACAAGTTTTAAACCATCCGTATAGTATCCAACCCATTGCTCTCTGCCTGGTATCTTAATGGTGAAGTTCATCTCGATGTGGCCGTAGTTCTTGTACCTCCAGATTGATAGACAGTTTATACCCTAATGTCGCTCTAGTTGCAACTTCTGGCCGCAATATCAATCGGCAGTAGATGGAGTAGGACTTGTAGAGACTCAATCGCTATAGTCCTTAAATTTCCACTTATGCAGTCAGTTCTCCTTTGATAATTGTTTGGTAATGCAGCGTTTATCAGTGTCGTACAACATTATTGGACAAACTAGGAAGTTTAACTTCCTGTCTAATAAAATTACCAAGTATTTGGCGCTTTCAGAGAAGGAAAGGGAAAAGACCATCGGAACCCATCTTGCAGTGGTGTGAAAGACCTGCGGATTGAGGTGCTTACCTCCTTCTGATCTTAATTGCGGCTACACAATCCTGATATTAGTTAGACCGAAATCACTTGGGTTTTGTCGTGGACATTTTTCTTCCTTCGATGCAATATTCATTCTGCAGTTGGTTATTTTTTTTCGTCTGCTTCAGAATTCCCGGTACGTCGCCGATTTAGTGGTTCTCTTGAACCTTGGGATCTCATCATGAAAATCAACTTTCTTGGGGCGGTACTCGCAGTCACAAACTCGTATAAGTTTTCAAAATACGAAGGTTGTACCTGAAAAATAATCTAACATAACCTAACCTAATTGAGGCTGCTATATCACCCTGATTTTAGTCAGACAAAGACCACAGTGGAAATATTTTTTACTGCGACGCAATATTCATTCTGTAGTGTGAATGTAATTCAGAGCTGCATTGTACCATCATTGCTCTACAGGTTGTCTTTTGTACCTTGGACCTAACGCTTAGAGCGTAAATATCGTATTTGACATGTCTCGTAGGGTGATGCCTTTCCACTAATGGACACTTTCTTGGCTACGTCTGTATTTTCTTCCACATTTGTCTGGTTGTAGGATAGGAATTATGCAAGCAAATTTAAAAATACTAGAAGACACCCGTTGGGGGTTTGAAAATTGCAAGATTTGCATGAGGTTTCTTCAACATCAACAATGAGATGCGACTTCCATCAAGAGCTTTGGGTGGCTTCGACTTGGGATTCGCTGCATGAGAAGGAGTAGGAATGCAAGTCACATACGAAATGCACTGAAAAAAATCTTCAAAAAACCCTTGGGAACAGAGGCGGCTATACAATTCTGATTTTAGTTAAACCAAGATCACTGTGGTTTGTCGTGGAAATGTTTCTTTTTTGCGACGCATCATTCACTCGGCAGTTGCTTATGTGGTTTCGACTGCTTAGGAATAAATTCAATTATATCCTGTCAGGTACTCTCGCTGATATAGAGGTTCATTCTTTTGCCTTTGCGCGGTGCCGGTTCCATTTAGTGGTAGTTTGGCTGGCTACGCAGCAGTCCCTGCTTCGACTATCTAAATTTATAACTCTGTAAAACTCTGATAAATCTTCGTATTCTCTGGCAAGGTGTTTTCCAAGGTCACGAGAAGACAGGGCACGCGTAGTAGGTGTATATTCCTCCACAGCGCCTCGCCCTCTTTCAGTGACCACAATCTCGTGCTCCATATGTAGTTAGCCACGGTTCGGTCTATCGTTTTACAAGAAGTCAAAAGAATATTTCTTAGTCGGTTTTTCAAATGCTACCAGCTAGGGACCTATCTGGTGCTTTTCGTTCGCTAGATGTTCCCTCTTGTATGTACCTTTGGACCGTATGCCCTATGTAATGAAAATCACTCCTGACATTCATGAAATGACGTTAGTTTGGATGGCTATGGCTATAGCATCCCTGAAGGCACTGTTTCGACTACGTGAAATTATAAGCCCGCACGAGTAAGATCTTCGTATTTTCTGACAAGGTGTCATCCGAGTTCCTGAGAAGACAGTTTAGGAGTAGTCTGTTTATTCCTCCACTGCTATTCGCTAACCTGTAATGGGCACATTCTCGTGCTGCAAATTTAGCCAAGGTCAAAACTTTTTTTTAGGTTGCCTTCGACTACCGACCTGGGTTCCACTTCTCATAGCAGTGAGCTGTGTAGAGGATCTAAATAGATTGTCGAGAGTGTCAAGCAGAACCTTGATCACACTCATATGTAGCCGTACTTCAGCTGGCCACCAAGTGGACAATGTGACGTGTATCTGTATGTTCCTGGCAACAAAGGAATTGATATAGATTGGCAAGTTGGGCATTCCGCATAACACATTTGTCATCTGTGTATTGCAGTCTTTTTTCATGGGGGATCTACGAATCCTGTAGTCCCTATCTATTCCCAGGATAGTTGTTGGACAGTGATCTCAGATGGGTCACCAGTCCGTTACGTGGTGTGACCAGATTCTGTAACCTGGTGCCACGGAGTCAGGAGCCCCTGGAACTTCGGTTCCAGCCCGACTGTTGGTATGGTCCCTTCGGGGGCATCGTGGTGACTGTAATTTAAACCAAAATCATTAGGAGAGTATAGTCTCGAATGTGAAGTTGCAAATCAACCGGGTGCCATGACCCATAGAATGGTAAGGAGTTTTAGATGGGCGCTGCTCTTAACTAAACAGGAGGGAAAATGTGTCCTAAACTCATGCACAATGTGTGTGGGGCCTTTGGTCGACGGGTGTTAAGAGCACGTTGGAGTTAGGCCTAACGGCAGGAATTTACCTAAATTTAAAATACCATCTGTATTCTTTTTTTCTTATCCATACTCGTATTTTTAATCTTAAAATTGTACTTCATCGCCACTCTAATGTTCGGTACTTCAACTTTGTGTCGATGAAATCTTAATGTAACCTTTTGCAACACAGTTGGATACGTTTAGTGTCTTAGAGATTTGTATTGATGTCATACGTATGCTCTAAGCTGATCCAAAACAAGACTTTAGCGCAAACTCTTTGGGTTACTCAGCGCTGACTGCTGTGTTTTTCTTCTCTGCCTACCTAACCTTAAATGAGTTTGGTGCTGTTGTTATTGCTGGATCGTTGTTGGTCTCGGTCTCCTGATGAGTTGCATAGCGTATGAAATCGAAGGTAATATTAAAATGTTCACGCCCTATTGTCAATGATTGAATGAATTGTTTTGTTTGTCCTTAATTTGTTGAAAAGGTCCTTAAGACTGACCCCTTTTCGACGGTGCATTGGCTGGCTAACAACCTTGAAATCGTTGTTTTGGTTCTCTATAATTAACCACAGCTGTTTGCTGATGTTTTTAGGTATTTCATCAAAACGTTTCCATAACAATAGAGAAGAAAAATGTGGAGGTGTTGCAGGGCCTAAAACGTCGGCATAGACATGCTTATAACAAAAAGGTGACTACAAACTAATGAGCATATGGACAAAAACAAAAGGACATTACACAGTTGTCGCACGTTTTTCGGACTTTGTTCTGACGATTTTTTTTTTTTTTTTTTAAAAAACTATGTAGTATTGGGTGATGAACTGAAAGAAAGGCGAATGGACGGACAAAAAAGAAGAAATTTCAAAAGCATACAAAGTCACGTATTTAAATTACGCTGTTGTTTTTGGTTTACTTCTATGGATGGAATGACGATCGAGTGAATCGACTGACTCAAATACTGCCATCAGTGAATGTACGAGTATGTATACCCCCTCGCATTTTCATTAAGACATTTTTTAGGCCGCCCGCCTGCGCGTGTTGTTTAAAATGCTGTTTAGGAGTTGTGTGCTTGCAGCACGTACCAGTGGTTATTCGGTTGGTTTTGGAGTTTTTGTCCCAACTTAATGTCCAACGAGTATCACAGCCACAATGTATCGTAGAGTTGGCTGTGACCGAACAGAATTAACAAAGAGAAAAATAAAATCAATGCAGTATACGAGCCATACATACATATTTTTATTGGTATTTAGTACCTACAAATCGTTATGAGATTATTTATGCCCAATTCAAAAAAAAAAGCAGTATCTGGAAAAACGTACATATTGCTCTGGGCGAATAGCAGCACAGCAACGATTACCGAAACTTTGATGTAATTGACGATAATACATTCTGGCATGCTATGCCCGAGTTCGATTGAATAATTTCCTATGAAAAATCATCGTTCCACAATCAATTTTATATGCGATTACTATAACGCGATAACTCTTGTGGAGAATTGGGAAACAAACATGTTTTCATTCAACAAATTTGTTTGAAAATACACGAGTTTTTACTTCCGAGAATAATGAAATCGAAATCAAGATCCACACACAAAAATCGGGGGACAGAGAGATTCTATCACAAAAGTGGCCATAAATGTAAGCAATGACCCATTTTTCATTATTGATCGATTACACAAACATTTTTATAGTTTTACCTAAAAATAGACTTAACAACAAATGAAGTTGATCCCAAATGTTAGAGCATTTCCCCCTCCCTCATACCGAAAATAAGCGGCACGCATCTCTCTCTTGGACGTACAAATCACTTATGTCATGTCTTCTAGGCAGAGATGGATTTCCCGCTGGGATTATTCATTCATAGCCCCCAAAAAAATACAGCAGACACAGAACAGACATTTTTGAAGAAAAAAAAAACATCAAAAAATTGTCCCTAACTAAACGAGTAAAGCTCAAAAGGGCTCAACTTTAGGAAAGCTTTCATTATGCTTTAAAAAAATAACTCTTCCAATTAACCACTCTCAACAAGTTTACATTGAAATCAACATCTTGGATAAAATTAAGTGCCATATATTTTGCCCTTTGGCGGCGGGTATTTTATTTCCCCATTGCTTATTTTATATTTTTCGGGGGAATAATGGTGGTTAGTGGTTCACATCTAACATAACCTAATATCAACCTTTGCTTTGATTGCATTTCAAATGTTGTAGATACCTGCTGTCCGTCTTGTAAACTGGTTTGAGTGACTCACTTTGCCGTGATCGTGAACTCTACATGTTACCACACACATCAGTGTCACCTGATACTTGTTGTTTGCATCACTTGAGACACCCATAGTCATTTTAAGGTCTTCCTTTTCCAACGTTTTTTTCTCTTTATTTTTGTTTTTCATTAACGACGACTTTTATAAAAAAAAGACTCAGTCCTCGAAGGCATAGTAGATGAAATAAATATCAAAATTTATTTCCGATCCTCAATCGTGGTTAGTCCTATACATATTTTCTTAAAGACTTGATTTAAGGCTGGGTTAGGCAAGCGTAACAGTAGCGTAACGCTACAGCTGATCTAGTCTATCATTGTCCAGATTCACAAGAGACAATTTTTTTCAAGCAAGTGTCAAAGTTTGTAGGTGAGGGAGGCAAGCGGAAAGAGCTCTCTCACCTACAAACAGACAAAAAGGGACCTGCGATAACAAAAATTCAGCCACAAATAGTTGCGGCTCTGGGAACACTGGGTTTTGGTAACAATATGTGAAGGTTCATTCAATGAAGGAAGGGATTCAATAAATATAGCCACAAATAGTTGCGGCTCTGGGAACACTGAGGGTCTATAACAACCCAGCTAACAAAGTTATCCCAATTTCGGATCGCTTACGACAATTCTTACCGACTTCGGACAGAATTCAGTTCGAAACGTCTGAGGGAATTTTGTATATTTTGTTCCGACGTGTGGGTACAAAAGTAGAACGATTTTGGAACTCAATATCTAATGTATTTTTTTTTTTTGAAAAATTATGTGTAATACCGTAACTTGTATGTTTGCGTTGTTGCTTTGTTTTTTTTTTGTCAGTACGAAAATGGTCAGATTTCCCTCAGACTTGTTCCGACAACATGATAACCACTTCGATATCGGTCGGACATCCGATACGAAATCGGATGATTTATCCGATTGTTTAGCCGATTTCGGACCGAATTCTGAACATTTTGTTTGCTAGGAATATACGAAGGTTGGTTTTTAGCGTTCTGTTTATGAGACGCATTTCAGCTAGCTTAGGGTCAACTGACCGCCATAGATTTATCATTAGAGGAACACACAAAGGGGGTATTCCGTCTCCTCAGCTATGGAAAATATTCAGCCTTCTCTAGAGAAGATGAATGCTAATGTTATTGCCTATGCAGATGCGTGGCTATAGCGGTTAGAAGAAAGTTCCCGAGTATATTTGTATTTGGACATACCATTATGATAAAAAATTGCATTCTAAAGCATAATAGATGCCCTGCGCCGGGAGAATATTCTAGTATACTAATATTCAAGTTCAGAGAAATGAATACAAAAGGAATATATAATGATAGCATTCTAAGACATATAAGGGACCTGCAATATCATGAAACTAGCCACAAATTTTTAATTTACGACTCTGATAACTCCGGGTTTTGGTAATTTATGAAGGTGTATTCTTAACCATCTATTTAAGAGACGCATTTCAGCTAGCTTACGGTGTCAGTTGACCGTAAGCTAGCTGAACCTTGATGGTGAAGGGCCGATGTACGCGTCATCCGCCGTTGGCCGCATGACGATGTATCCGTTGTGCTATGCGCTAATAGCTTCGAAGATAAATATTCAGCAACGATTCTGCGAACTTTATCTGTCCAAAGCGTTCGACACGGTTGATCATTCACAGCTGATTGCAGATATCATGACTTCAGTCCACTCATCCAAATGATGTGAAATAATGGATTGCCAAGTACCTTAACGGTATGCAAGCAATTTTATAATTTCGAGACCAAAATTAAATTTTCGTAATATGAAATTGGATGTGCAGCAGTGTTCTTTCCAGAATTTTCTTCACCGTCTTTCTTACCAAATTCTCTGATCTTCCAAGAGATAGAATGGTGTTTTTGTACGTTGATAATTACCCTATCATCGTATCTGGCGTCAAAATACACTTTAGGTGCCAAGATCTACAACCATCACAAAATTCATTAGGGAGTGTAATCTCCAGAGAAGTAGTGTTGAAAATAAGATCTCCATCGCAGATAGGCGTATTTCCCAGGTTACAAATTCCAAAGATCCTCGGGGTACTATTTGCAATCTTTCTCAACTTAACTAGATTATTATAAACTTCACAGTCGTTCCCTCCTTAACTACTTAGCTGCACTGTGGGCCCCCATCATTAGCAGCTCACAACGAATAAACTTGCAAATGTCTAAAAATAATGTACTCCGAATCGCAACTTGTTGCGTCCAGAAGATGAATATGGATCCATGGAATGTGGAGCCAGGCAATATTTTGCTGAATAGACACGTCCTGCCTCTGATATAAAAACAGATTCTAAGCTACAATTCTATTTCGATTGAGATTTTTTCCGTTAGATATATTTATTCTCAGAAGCATTTAATTTTGGAAAATTATCCGAGTTTATTTCTGGCGAATAAAGGTCATGCATACTGAACGCTACACTCTCGAGGATCACTATGAAATTACTTTAGATTTTTTCTAACATTATGACACATACTACATACTACCACCCAAGAAGGACCTGCAAATATTCTGTCATAAGAAATATTGTTTTTTCGACATGTGATCGATACATTTTCTCAGAAATCGTAGCAGCGGTTGCAGTCGCAATTGCAAGCGGCGGTGGCTGTCGCCTCTAAGAGATTTTCTCCGAAGACACAGCGGTAAGCAACGCCTGAGTTTGAGAGCAATGATTCTTCTGTAGTATGCATCTTTGAACATCCGCCATCAAGCTGCGACATACCAATTTTGGTTTATCAGCAAACATAAGCATTTCAAGTGAACAAATGCTAACGCTAGTAGTTAGTGGGCAAGGTCGCGGCCACACAAATTATAGTGTCATCGAACAAAAAGAAAATGTGAAGGCAAATTTCATATGTGATCGTTCCACAGGCTTAAGGAATTGAAGCCTGCCGGCATCATTTGTCGCTGTTAAAGTTATGGAAAGTCCTGCGGCTGAAGGGAACTTAGGATATATGAAGATGGAGGCCAAATAAAATTGGTTATCATTGATCTGATCAACAGTAAAGTCCCTCCATAATAGGCCCTATTTCCTATGGAAGTAGATGCCTTCTGGTCGCAGCCTTGCTTAGTGTTGGGAGGACTCTTCTTCACCAGAAATAGTCTCGGAAACGTAGCCATAAAGTAAAATTTAAGGTACCGCTTTATGTTATAGAAAGAAAGGATTCAGTGAGTCAGAAGGAAAA
Source organism: Eudasyphora cyanicolor (assembly GCA_963930755.1). NCBI lineage: Eukaryota > Metazoa > Arthropoda > Insecta > Diptera > Muscidae > Eudasyphora > Eudasyphora cyanicolor. Next base: position 275,921,362 of record OZ005736.1, on the reverse strand, counting down.
GAAATAAAAATATATTTTATAGAAGAAATAAGAAAAATTTGGGAATGTTTGACGCTAGATGGAGTCAGTGGAAATTCATATTAGATTGCCACTAGTTCTGCTCAAACCACCCTACCATACTAACATACTTCAGCCCGGCAGATCCTGCCGAGTAGTTAAGAAATACGCATCAAGCTAAAACTGCTCGTTCATGATTTATGCATGGATGCATTTACGGCAATCCAAAAATGCGACTTGCTCAAAATGGGATGATCTTCCAAACTCTGCGAGTCGCAGTCAGCCAAAAATTCGACTTGCTCAAAATCTGGTGCTCTTCCAAAGCCTCCGAGTCGCAGTCATCCATTAGTTTGAACTGCTCAATCAGCAGAGCTTTGAACTGTTGCAGGTCAGACGCCAAATAAGCTAATTTGATGTCTCTGAAGGTTAAGACTTTGTACACTCCCTGGAATCGACTGACTCGGGTTCTCACCATCGAAAAATGCACCTCATCGCCTGAATGTTCAGCCAATATTGGGTCTTTCTTTCAAAGGCTTCGAGTTAGTAAAACCTGGTACGCTTGCAGACCCGATTTCGAATGCGTCAATTCGACATCTGCGAATATCCAAGGTATAGTAATCTTCCTGGAAATGACTCGGATACTCCAGCTCGCTTTTACGGACATCGTCTATGTTTTCAGCCGATCTGAAGGGCTTTACATGATTACACGCCCTTTTGCGCCATCGCACAGTGGAGCCGTTACGATATGACGATCAGCGCCACCTCAAGAATTGCCTCGGAATTATCTTAGAAATTGGTAGCATCCCACAGGGAATCCAATATCTATCCCGCAGTTACCAATTCGAAGTTTATGGTGAAGGGCCAATGTATACGGAATGTGGCGTGTCAGAAAAGTTGAAATGTATTCAAATTCTTCGACGCGCCACTTGAATTGGCATTGTCACAAGCCGCCGTACCATTAGTTGTATGGGCGCCAACTTCACCTCTTGGTATGGTTTCGAGTACTACCTAGAACCTCTTGTATTCTAAGGATCGTAGGGCCCTGGATGTTACGCAGCCCGTGATTTGTGTTTAACCCTAGAACACTAAACCTCTTTTTTTACACTTTAATACTAAACCTCGCCTGTGAGGCTACCTTTTCAAAAAGAACAAAATTTTCCTAGTTTAAATTTTTTTTTTTTTTAAGACTTTTTTTATGGAGAATACACTTATTTATTTAGAAATCAAAAGGGAACTCATTTATTTTTTTATACATTTCATAAAGAAAATTACATTAAAATGCACAACTTTTTTTTGTTTGTTTTTAAAAAGAGATTATTTAAAAAAAATAAATAAAAATAAATATTTCAGTTCATAAACTTAAATTTATCAAATTCTTATACGTATTTGTACTTACTTCCATTAAAAAAAAAAACAAAAAAATTATATAATGTATATTTTACCTTGTACATAAAAATTAAATCAGGTATTTTTTTTTATATCACATTCATAACAATTCGGTGATCTATGCTCTAGGCAATATGCTTTATTGCATTTAGCGCAATAATATTTGGGAATCGGGAACACACATCTCAAAAAATTAAATAAAAACGGACTAAATCTTAATTATATACTTACAATTGGACCAAGAATTTAAACAAGAATTCGCAAAAATATTTACCTTTAATACTAAACCTCGCCTCACAGGCGACAAGCATATGTATATATCAGTAACTAAAAGACACAGAGCTATGAGCGTCCACTCACATACTCATACAGCAGTCGACTGAGTTGACACGAAACCACGTGTTGATTTTTGCAACCGATCGTAAGATATCGTGTCAACAAAAAAAAGAGTCGCCTCACAGACCGGGTTTAGTGTTCTAGGGTTAAATAAATCACAGCCACAATAAAACTACACGAAGATCCCAATGATCGGGATATAACCAAGGTCATAACAGGGATTATCGGGGCTCCAGATCAGTCGGGGTACCAGTCTCTGGCCGAAGTTCGTAGATAAAATACTACCATGTTTTCTCCAATACAGCACGGGACAGCTGGTCACACAAGAAAAAATTAAGGCAACGAACGAGAGATAAGTTAACACACAAGCGGGGAAATATCTTTTATCATTCATGACGTGTAACTTGACATGATGATTTGATCGGTGGGTGAATAATAAACAATAGATTTGACAGACGGCGACAACACAACATGTCTGCCACAGACTGACTTCAGCATCGACCCGACCTAATTCGAAAACCCTTTACAAATACTTATTTCACATCAGCTGATTTAACAAGTCTTGTGGTGACTCGCCTTATCCAACGCACAAAACGCTTTACTGCACAGAAAGCAATGCGTAGCGAATTTTTAGATTAGAGATAACAGCTGAAGACGACCCGACCGCTAAATGGTTTCATTTGGATTTGACCTTGCCAGTCGCTATCGACTGTTTTTTTATTTTTTAATATCTTTGCGTCGGCGGCTTTAATCTTACAATTGAAGACACATTTCCATTTCAATGTACACATACAATCCATTAATTGATAGGATTCATTGTACGACACCATGTATATTACACTCAGTATGTCTGGAAGATCGGCTGTTAAGATCTTTAATTAAAATGCGTAATCATCAAGCCATTCTATTGATTAGAATCATTGACCGACCACCCCCCATGGAGGAAGTTGCAGTTTTTTCCAAGCCAACAACATACCTAGTAATTACAAACACCTAAGCTAAGTTAAGGTTGAGGTTGTGGAGGGCGAGAACACGTACGTTCGTACAACATAGCTTAAATTGCCGCCGTGTACGGCTGTGATTCTCAACACATACATAGCAATCATAACTTCCGTTTTGGACAAATTTACAATAATTATTGCATTTCAATATCGTCGTAAGTACGCTATCAATGGCTATTATAATTTCTATTGTATTTCATCATTGCCGTCGGCCGCTACCGCGCACTACTCCTGCACACGTTTTTTTTTTTTGATCCATAGTGGTGGATAACTATGATGGGTATTCTCCAGCGACCATATGTCACATGTGTGTGTTTTGACACTAATTTATGTAGACGCCGCCATTCCCTCGCAAATGGAGACAACGATGAATCCGACCACGGCGACAATAGCAACGACGGCGGCATCGTCATCGGCCACATATCGATGTACAAAAATTGTACGAAAGTACACATATAAAGATACACATTGTGGTACTAAACTCTGGTCGGCCATTATTTCAATATTGCACACCACACGTTTAGCAAGCAAAGCAGCAAGAAGAGCAGTAGAAAGAAGCAGCAATCCAGCTCGTCGTGTAACTTTACTACAGCTCCATACAGCTATCATAAAGTGTACAATGACACTTTTGTTTTGTTAGAGTAAGTCAGCGGAAGATACGTTTTGTACTAACCATGGCACACCTATTAGAAGGTAGTAACCTTTGTCCGACAACAAAATGCTTGAAATTTAGCTCTCTAATCATTCGATTTACCAGACAAGATTATTTTACATATAATTATTAAATGCACCAGCTATCCTGAGGTTAACTTTGAAGAAATCGACCTACTAGACCTAGTTCGATTGGTACTTCGACCGCATACTCCATATTCTTATATTCGATTTGCATGTCAAAACTGTTGCGGTATTTTATGAAGGTTTCCCCTGACTTCATCGTGATCATCAATTCGGGTTGCAATATATATTTATGCTCAAGATACGCTTTAGTTAGTAATATAACAAAAATTAAATATTAGTATACGTAACTGGTAGAACGCCCCCATATTAAATATATTAATAGACTATAGAACTCAAGCAGTACAAAAGAGAGCTGAGAAAGGCTCAAAATAAATCCAGAGTAGATTTTCTCACGCAATGTGCAATTTTTGCCTCAAGACCTATGTAGCTCCATTGGGTACATCAAGAACTAGGATAGTACTTTCTACATCCAATGAAATACCACGATACACATTTCCCCGGTAACTGTGAAGAGTAATTGAATACTTCTGTTGGAGATTCAGAAGAAGTGTAGCCATCAGAAGAGGTCAGCGTGATTGTAACCGAATCTATTAAATGTTTAAACCTTTTAAGACGCCAGGACCGGACTATGTCTGACTAGCGGAGCTGATACATTCTCTACCTTTCTCAGGGAGCTCTATACTTACTATCAGTCAGACTTACATATCCTATAAAATGGAGATAAATCATGGTTGGAGATAAACCAAGGTGTTAGATGTTTCCGGCGATTTGATTACTCTATCGTCATTTCTCCTTAAAACCCTGGAAAGAATAATCGATATCTATCTTGTGACTAAAATTTGCCACAATCGACAGCATGCAAAATGGAAGAGCCAAACCAACGAAACCGCCCTGTATAATCTAGTCAGCTTTAATGAACGATCTCTCTCTGTTAAGGACTATACAATCGCCTATGTTCTGAATTTCTAATTCATAAAATTGTCCATAATTTTTGTTTGAGGACTTTTGAAGATTCTCCGTAAACGCAGATTGCTTTTATTTTCCCCTTCAAACATATTTTGATACATTGGAAACATTTTTGGGTCCGAAGTAACAAAAATAGAAACTCGATTCCGAGCGGAAAATTCCGATTCAAGCCACATTCGGAATGCAGAACCTTCTGATTAAGAGACACATTTCAGCTAGCCTACGGTCAACTGACCTCTATAGATTTGTCGACAGTGGAAGGCCCCGATGCGTTGATCGCATCCAAAGACATGGCGATTCGTGAACTTCTATTCAAACCAAACTCAATAACCAAATGGACTTTCGGTTTTTACAGTAGTGTTTACCGGAGGGGTGCAGAATGAATAAAGTCGGTATCAATATTTTCACTGATAGTCAGGCTACCTGGAAACTGTATTCATGAATTCAAAAATTGTTTGTCGCAGATCTCCTAACTTAATTCACCTAATTTGATGAACATGCCTAGGAACTACCTCACATGATCCAGGGGAGCTGGAATAAGTGGACATGCCTCTAGCGACCTGAAGTTTTTCTTAAAAGATTTTGCCCACGCGGCAACAAATGACAGGTTATCAATACTCAGGAACTACATACATTCCTTGCCGATGTGGGCCTGTTGTAGACTCTACGCATCAACGATCTGCTGTGGTTATAAAGACCGGACGTCCCACTTATTGGGTCCGTGATGACGGGTCAGATTTGACGGCACATAGAGAGATTGCAGGACTTGCAGAAGCTGCGAGAATGAATGGGAGGAGGAATCAATAGTACACCTTCTGTGTAAGTGTGCGGGTCCCCTCTAGAAGGCAACAGGGCCTGAGGGACATACCACGGAACTGTAAAACAGATCAACTTGCAAGACTCTAGGGTAAATTTGTGGGCATGCTTCTAGTGAATTGCAACCTCTTCTTGAGGGATAGTGACCATACGGCAACAAATGACAGGTGTTCACTAGGCAGGAACTGCTTACATTCCAGGCTGATGTGGTGGTCCTGTCTAAATACGCACCAACGTCCTGTTGTCGTTACCGAGACCGGAAGTCTCACTTATTAGGTGTGTGATGACGGAACGGCGCGCAGAGGGATTGTGAATTGACTTACAGAAGCTGCGAGGACGAAGAGGAGGAGGAATCAATAGAACACCTTCAGTGTATTTGTCCCGCCCGCTCTAGGCTTTCTTTTTTGTTTGAGGCTTTAGTAAATTTTGGCTTATATTAAAATCATCCAACTTTTAAGGTTTTGAGGAAAAAATATAGCTTCTGTTGTATATTGTTCCAAACATATTCGGCTTGAAACATATATATGTTTAGTGGGCGGGTCGATTTAAAAATCGCCCATTGCTCAGTGAAAATCGTATTCTAGGGATCAAAATAAGAAACTTTGCCGAAGGAACCATACCTCTAAAACGAATTCTGATGTCCCGGAAAAAATCCCACTTTGACCCATTTAGAGTGCTCCAATCGAGTCCAAATGTATGACCGACCCCCACTCAGTGAAGTGCTCAGTGAAAATCGTATTCTAGGGATCAAAAATAAGAAACTTTGCCGAAGGAACCATACCTCTAAAACGAATTCTGATGTCCCGGAAAAAATCCCACTTTGACCCATTTAGAGTGCTCCAATCGAGTCCAAATGTATGGAACCCCCAGGGGGTTCCAGGGGGTGTGCCACTGGCATGGGTGGTTCGGTCATACATTTGGACTCGATTGGAGCACTCTAAATGAGTCAAAGTGGGATTTTTCAAAATTTGCCCCTACCCAAAAGTTCGACCCAAATTCCGGGACATCAGAATTCGTTTTAGAGGTATGGTTCCTTCGGCAAAGTTTCTTATTTTGATCCCTAGAATACGATTTTCACTGAGCAAAGGCGACTTTTTTTTGCCTCCCAACAAATCGACCCGGCCTAATGTTTAGGTTACACTCTAAACATATAATATTTGGTTGTGACAATGTGACTGTTATTTTGAAACAAATATTTATTTGCATTTAAGTATTCATAAAATACATAAATTGTGTCTAATTTTTCAGTAACTCAAAGTTAAATTTTTAGACATTTTTAATGTTCGTAAAAATAATAAATAATAATAATTGAAATCGTATAATAAAGTACTTAGAGGATTGACAACTAATGATGGCTTGGAATACTCAGAAATTTGAAATGATTGATTTAAAACAGAAGTTAATGCTAAATATTGTATCATAACTGTGAGGTACAATTCGAAACCACGGAAAAACTAAAACTGAAATTCGAAAAAGTCAGCAAAAGTTTTGGAAATCTTTTTTAAATAAAATATATTTGGAAAATATCCTAAATAATAATTTTAATTGTATTTAAACACATATCTTATTTGAGAAATTTAGTTTGCAAATACAATTTGTTGTAATGTATTAATATATGCGTTCCAAATATATTTTTTTGATTTTCAAATAAAATTTATTTGCTAAGAAATATATAATATTTAAAAATTTGTGTTCCAAATATATTTTCTTTCGGTTCAAACATATCAAAAAGGCGATTTTGCCACGTGTGTAGTAAACAGACAATCGATTAACATCAATCTATACCGAGGACCATTGAGCTAATCGGTTCCAAATCGATATTTGCACCAATCTCTGGGTTGATGCTTAAGGTTCAAAAGAGTATACTCACTCAAAAAAGAGTATACTCGCACAATAGTGCGACGAATTGCATATCATGACCATACGTTCGGCTGGCGTAAAACAATGCACAATGAAATGGCAAAACTTATTGAATATTTTAACAGCTGGGTGGCATTGGTAGATTTAACATCTTCTGAAATATAACGTTATAATATATATGTAAGCTATGTTAATGACGCTATCGGTTTAAATTCCCAATAACATTCAAATATGTAAGACACCTTGGTCTTCCGGGCCCTGTCATATTGAATGCATACATTCAAGCGGTAGAAATCCATCAATACTTTATCAACAGCTATGCTATGATAATAGATTGCAATGTCCTTATATGAATTGGAAAATCAATTGATTTATGTATTTATTGATTGTTGTCTTTCTTTCATTTGAGAAAAAATTAATCAGCTGATCACTTGTCTCTACCTTCACTTTATTGTGCCATTGTACTACGTACTAACACTGCTCATTGCTCGCATTGACAGTGATGGACGGACAGACGGGCGGACAACCAAATATGTACACATACATACATAAATTGTAGAAAGAGTTGTTTTGTGTGCGAAAGAGCGACGGGAGGGTAAAACAGGGTTAAACCCGTAACTCGTAGGACTAAAAGAATTTCTGTGCAAATCAGTAAAGTACACAACGAATGCACTCTGAAACATTCCTTTGTTGCATTTCTGTTAGTTCTTTTTATTTTCGTTTGTCGTCCGTCTGTCCCGGGCTGACTGTTGCTGTTTCTGTTGATCTTGATAACTCAAGTATCATGTTATTTGCTTTACTCTAGCCATTTTTCATCGTTCTTTCTTTCTTAGATTTTTCTTTGTGAAAAGAACATGCATTTTTCATAGTGCACATTGGGAATTCATGTGTGTGTGTGTACAATATATTTTTGGGGAAGTTATTTTTCGATTTGTTTTCTCTGTGTGTTTCTACCTTTCTCTTTGGTGAAAATTCTCAATCTCTTTGGTCAGAACTCACAATCTCTTTGCCGAAGTAGAGAGTGACAGGTAGGATGTGTTGCCGGTAGAATGAATTCTCAGGGTTACCGTTTAAAATAAAAATGTTTGTCATTCCACATCCGGCCAACCTAATTTCATATTTTAGTTTATGGATATTTTGGAATTCCCTTGGGATATTGTTTGTCACAATGAACAATGAATACACATGCATATGATATGTTTTAGTTAGTCCCGATTCACACGATGTAACTTATTGTTGCGGAAATTCGCAAGGGAGGTTTCCCTTTTCTATTCCTCCTGCTTCTCTCTCCTATGAACTTCAGAATTGCCGAAATTCCTCCCTTTCTATTCCTCGGGACTTAGGAGATGCTTTCACAGCTTCCGCAGAGATTGTTGGTAGCAACATTTAATCGCACTGCGTGGAATTCCTGTCAGACAGTGACCCATTTTGGTAACGATTGCAGTTCTTGGGGCCGTTTTAAGTTAAAGCTGAAAAAGATATTTTATATATATAAAATATATAAAAAAATATATATATAATTCCTGACCGAAGCCCATGTATTGTTATTCCCCTCGTGAGCCTTTTCATGCAGAATAAGTTTACAAGTTGTTCTCGGTCTTTGAGCTCATCTGCTCTACAGTTTCCTGGAATGTCCCTGTGATCCAGCACCTCTATCAGGTGGATTTTGAATTGCTGAGTTATCTCGTTAAGATATCTATGGCAGTTGAGGCTGTTCTTGAACCCAGGAATACAGAATCCATGGATTTATTGGAAGTCGGGCTATCGAATAATATATCTATGCTACTACAATTTATTCTGCTGCATCTACATACTTCTATTAGAATTAGGAAATAGTCACTCTGGCCAGGAAATTACTGCGGACATAGTGTCATTCTAGACACAATTCCTGACTACCCGCACATTGTTGATTACACTATGTCTAATCCACTTTTTGACTAGCAGTATGCATCTCACTCTTATACCCCACCTTAACCAGGATTCATGAACGGTTCCCAACACAACAACCAAGTGACTTTGGTGCCTGATCACTGTAGTTTTTTTTACCTGGCAGAAACCATAGTTTTTAGTGATGTATTAGAATGGCTGAAAATTAATGAAAGAAAGTCAGGCTACTAACAAGTCCCCGGAAACTGTATTCCTGAATTAAAAACTGTCCACAACTGTCGCAGAGACTGTTGAATCAGCTGACATTGTTGCCGAGCCACATATATAGGTAACTGCACAGCAGATGAACTTGTAAGACTAGGAAATACCTCACACGCTTCAGGGGAAATGAAAAATGTGGACATGCCTCCAGCGACCTGCAAGCATTTCTTGAGTGCTCTTAGGGCAATAAATGAAAACGCATTCATTTCAGGCCGATGTGGCTCTGCCAGAGCTACAAACGCACCGAATCATTATCGATACCGAACGACTCACTTATCGTATCTGTCATGGCAGGTCACTGTTTTATTGGGGACACGCAGAGAGATTGTAGGTCTTGCGAATTGACTTTCAATGGGAGGGAATAGGGAAAAACATATGATTTTCTTTACCTCCCTGTGTTAGCACAGTAGTCTAAGTGAGCCTGTCATACAAGCTGCCACTCTTAACCTAACCTATCCTTTGAAAGCTACACCAAAATCTAAAAAGATTTTACTTAAAAACTGAACCGATTTATAACACTTTCACTGGAACCATCCCTAAATTCACAAACAGCCCTCGACAGCCGCAGATCTCTTACCAACATGGTTGAGCAGTAACATGCACCACGTATGTGTACCTGGGCATAGGTTTATGCCGGGAACTGCAAATCTGATGAACGCGTTAAGAAAGGGGCGATATTAAAAATTCTCGAAAAATTTGCATACTCGTACGCCACTATCCTCATGCATACTTTAGCTTAGGCAAGAGGCAATCAGGCAGTCCAATGAAAGATGGTCGGAAATTGGCTCATGTAGAGTAGCTAGACAAATCAAGATACTAACTGAGAAGGTCAAAATATCTCCCCGCAGAGAGGTAATAATATCTATGTTATTGTCAGTTCTGATGGGACACTGTTTGATCGGTGAACATGTCAGAAGGTTATGTATTGAGTCCAGTGACTTCTGCAGGAGCTGTGGTGATGAGGATGTAGTGGAAAGCATTGAGCAACAGCTTTGCTACTGTCCCTCATTAAATAAACGCCGTCTAACACATCTTTTCGGTATCGATATTCATACTGTTGAAAACTTTGTTTAGCAAACTGGTTGGTTTTGATGTGAGGCACCTCAGCCCTTGGATCACTAGGGACCTACATTGGTCTATGTGAGCTGACAAAGCTGGCTGCCACCTTAACCGAAACCAAACCCTAAAATACCACTTTCAAAAGACTTCATCCCTGGGCCACTAGCAACCCCACGCTAAATTTTGCCAAGATTTTATAAAAGCTTATGTTCCCCGATCAGACAGTGTACTTTGATGGGACACTGTTTGATCGGTGAACATGGCAGAAGGTTGTGTATTGAGTCCAGTGACTTCTGCAGGATCTGTGGTGATGATGTAGTGGAAAGCATTGAGCAACTGCTTTGCTACTATCCCTCATTAAGTAAACGACATCTGATAGATCTTTTCGGTACCGATATTCGTACTAATGATAACTTTATTTAACAAACTGGTTAGTTTCGATGTGGGGCACCTTAGCCCGTGGTATCACTAGGGCCCTACATTGGTCTATGTGAGCTGACAAAGCTGGCTGCCACCTTAACCTAAACCAAACCATAAAATACCACTTTCAAAAGACTTCGTCCCTAGGCCACTAGCAATCCCCATGATTAATTTTGCAAAGATTTTATTAAAGCCCATAACATGCAAACATCGGATGCGACGGTGATTTGGAGTCAATGGGTATAATTTAAAGTGGGTCTTTGACTTCTTTAATTTGTAAGTCATAAGAGTATTCAATAATAAAAGCGTGTGTTCCTGTCCTTCTACTTAATTATTCCAAACAAATCGTCGACATACATCGGCAGAATTTCCGGATTTTTGTTTATTTTATTTACGATTACATTCTTGGAAGAAAAAGATTCCAATTAATAAAAAACATGGGGTTAAAGATATAAAACTAAATTTAACGTCTCATTTTCTTTTGTACGGATGTCATGAATTAATAAATCCCTTCAATATTTAAAAAACATATGTTCCAAAATGTGTGTTAGTGATATTTCCGAAATTACTTTTACTTACTCGACTGCCGGCCAGATGCTCCTGTGAAGGATACCGAACAGGATTTCCCCCACCTAACTTTAGTTATACGAACTATCTACCTGTGCCACCGCAACAACACGAAAAACAAAAGCACTGTACTTTTGACACAGAACAATGTACATAGTCTGTGTGGCAACTCTTTTTAGAACTCCGCATGGTAGAACTTGCTCTCTTCAACTCTTTGTGGCACTTGCACTCTCTCTTCAGCATCTGTGTTTGTACTCTTCTCAGCATGCTCTTTCGTGGCACCAGCATAAATGTGGTGAAGTTGTGTCAAAATACACACACAGACATACCATTGCGAGAGAGAGAGTATTTGTGTGTGGTGGCTGGCTGACTGAACCACAAAAATTTTTGGGTTTTGTATTCAGACCTTGCGCACAAGAACGTCATACATAAACTCGACTCCGACGTACGCGTGACGTTAACTTGCCTTTTTGCCTCCAACTACGCGACACACGGCGGTATACGCGTAGAACGAACGTACATTTTTCTGTTTCACAAAAAAAATATTTTGTTTACTTTTTGTTGTTGTGAAGTGCTCCTCCGGTTTGTGAGTTGTTTTTGGTTTGATTCGTACGCGAACTAACTATACAGATATTCCAAGTGTTCTTCTTACAACAATTACAACGAGTAAAACCCGTGTTGTGTTTTTTGTTTGTTTTATTTTGGAGTGATTATATGTAAGTGCTAAAAGCATTTAATAAAAATAAATGTATAGATTTAAATTTTTTATTACAAAAAATATTAAACTAAGGTTTAATTATCATGTATAATGTGTGTTTTAAAGTGTATTTGAATAGAAAATTACCGTCTCATAATTTACAGTGTTAAAAATCTACATAAACGAGAACCGAGAAAAAATGAAATTTTCATACTATACTATACTATAAAAAAAGAATTATTATACATTAAAGTGAAGTAACATCTCAAAGCAATAAAAAAAGAAACACAGTGAAGGTTTACAAGTACAAAAAACAACCATTATCTTATATATACATATACCTAAACATGGAATGGAATACGAATTACGAACGCATTGAATTGGTTTGAAATTGTGGATGGAATGAACATAAAAAAGATGTATGCGCGAAACACGAAACAAGCGAGAATTTATTTTAATTTTTATTAATTTGGCTTAATACAGTTTTTATGGGTTTTCTGTGAGCTATGTAGCTATAGCTATCTATACATTAAACAGTTCAAATAACAACACTCGTACATTCGAGTAGTGAGTGAGTGGTGCTCTGCATACGTCGTCCAATTTGTTAGATGTGTTGTATTCGTTGCGTGACGTGACGACCGGTCGTTTGGTTTGCTTTTGTCGTCAGTCGGTCAAGCTTACGCTCTTTGTGTTTTGGTGGATTACTCGATAACCAGTGTTGCTCCCCTTCATTTTTGGGGTTTCAAAAAACGTAGTTGGCTGAAAAAAGCACCAAAACAATTAATTCATAACAGCGTTTTAAAAAAATCAACAAAATTGCAAACTGAAATTCATAACTGGAAAATGTTCAGAAAATAATCAGCAAAAACAAATGCTGAAGAATTGTTAGTGTAGTAACTGTCATTTTCATTATTAACAATAATTGAGAGGTTCCCATTGTAATTGAGAAAAATTCACTTGAAATTGAGATTTTATATTTTAAATTGGATATATTTTATTAGTAAATGCGATTTTTCACCTAAAATTTGCAAAATTTCATTTGAAAACGAGATTCTTAACATGAAATTGGCTAAATTCCTTATGAATAGGTGGTTTTACGTTTGAAATTATCAAAATTTTATTTGAAATTGTGATTTTCCCTTTGTGTTTGACTTAATTTCAATTAAATTACAAGTATTGGGAAGTTTTCCATTCTAGTCGAGGAAATTTCACATGAAATTCAGATTTTAAACGTGAAATTGGTTTAATTTCAAATTGAGATTTTGTATAAATTTCAATTGAAAATTAGATTCTGCAATTGAAGTTAGCAAAATTTCATATAAAAATGAGATTTTTCATTTGGAATTGACTAAATTTCATTTAAAAGGGATATTTTACTTTTGAAGTTATCAAAATTTCATTTCAAATCGAGATTTTCCATTTGATATTGACTACATTTCAAATAAATTTTCGGTATTTAGAAAGTTTCCCATTCGAGTTGAGAAAATTTCACATGAAATTGAAATTTTACACGTGAAATTCGTTTAATTTCATTTCAAATTGAGATCTTGGATAAATTTCAATTGAAAATTAGATTCTGCAATTGAAGTTGGCAAAATTTCATATAAAAATTGGTTTTTTCGTTAGGAATTGGCTAAATTTAATTAAAAAGGAATATTTTGCTTTTGAAATTATCAAAATTTCATTTCAAATTGAGATTTTCCAAGTGTTTCGAAAGTTTCCCGTTCTAGTTAAGAAAATTTCACATGCAATTGAGATTTTACACGGGAAATTGTTTTAATTTAATTTCAAATTCAGATTTTCCCTTTGAAATTGAATTTATTTAAATTGATATTGAGATTTTCCATCTGAAATTTGCTAAATTTCATTTAAAATGCATTAAAATTTTGGAATTATTTATTTGTTTGGAACTAGGATATTTGCAGCCAATTCCAAAATCTCCGGTTATCCAACAGTTAGAGCTAACCTACAGTTATAGCTGTCAAATTGTATGAAACTGTGAGTTAGCTCTAACCGGAGGTTGTGAAGTTGGGGGTAAATGGAGTAAATTCCAAATAAAATATTTTCAAAAAACATAAAATATTTGTTCGTGCAAATATACTAATTATGTATTTAAAATAAAGAATAAAAAGGTTTGAATATCTTTTTATGAATATTATTTTTTCCGAGTTTCGGTGCAGATTGTCTTAAAAACGGAAAAATCGTAAGTTATTTACTGGAATTTTTGTTTTCATCCCAAAAGCGGGAAAGCCGTCAAATACTGGAGCTAAGGATTTCCAGCCAATTAGTCTATCGTCATTTCTCCTTTAAATCCTGGAGAGGTTAATAGATAGTTATCTCCATCCTGCAGCAGGCCCTTCATACAACCGAAAGATGGGCTACTGATAATGGTTTTATCCAGACCAAGATGGAACTAAAAAAAGATACCACCTGTCTACTTGGGTATATTGAAAATCACTTTTCTGAAAGCGCAAAATACTTAGGATTACTGGACAGAAAGTTTCATTTCAAACCCAACTGTTTGGAAAGAGCAAATAAGGCTGTGGTAGCGCTATATACCTGTAAAAGGGCATTAGGAAAACGCTGGGCTCTGAACCCGCGTAGAGTTTATTGGTTGTATATCACAGTATTCAGGCAGATAATGCTGTATAGAAATTTGGTCTGGTTTATGTTAAAACTTAAAATTTTACATAATCTCAAATTATCCTGTAATGTGTTAGTGGATCGGGACAAGGCTAGTGTCATCTTAAATTTACTTTAGTAATGCATTACAACTATATTAATTATGTTTCAATTGTATCATTATTACTCAGTATATGAACATTTTCTTCAAACTCCAGATCCAACTTTTGAAGGGCCTTATCTTGAGAACTCGGTTTTCCCCAAGACTGTTCCAACTTTTTCAATATCTTGAGGAACTTTATGTGAAGAAATAGGACTGTTGTGGGTAATTTCAGTATTGAAAGGAAATACAAATAATTGTGTTTGGGATTCAAAAAATATTTTTATTCTTGATGTTTGTTTTTGGTATTCGACCTTTTTCTTACGTGTTTTTGTTCTTGTTTTTTAAAAAATCAAGCTCGAGGTCTTTGCTGTTTTGTTTATTTATTTACTATTGTATTCGATTTTTCGATCTTCTTTGAAGATCATCTTCAGGAATTCTACAATTTTATTGAAAAACAAGAAAATTTTTATATAAATAAAAGTTATTGCAAACATATAAATACGAAGGGAGTGAAGATAGAGTCCAAAGTTATAGTCTATTTAGCCAAGACAACAACCTGTTATACTTATAGTCTAAAGTTATAGTCCGTTTTCTCGATGAGCACATTCCAATGATGTAACATTTGTCAAGGTTTATCGTACAGTTTTTGACCCAGTGGACCATATATAGAACCCATATAGGGTCTAACACAATAAAATGGCCCATAGCTCGAAAACTAGATTTGGTTAATCCATACTATGACCACTTGATGGATAGGTCTCGATGAGCACAATCCAATGATGTAACATTTGTCAAGGCTCATCGATACCTATCCATCAAGTGGTCATAGTATGGATTAACCCAATCTAGTTTTCGAGCTATGGGCCATTTTATTGTGTTAGACCCTATATTGGTTCTATAAATGGCCCACTGGGTCAAAAACCTTGACAAATGTTACATCATTGGATTGTGCTCATCGAGACCTATCCATCAAGTGGTCATAGTATGGATTAACCCAATATAGTTTTCGAGTTGTGGGCTATTGAATTGTGTTAGCCAATAGACTCAATTCTCACGTTGAAACATGTGTATTTTTAATTTTTTTGATTTAATCGACTTTTAAAAGTTTTAGGTTTTTCAATATTATATTTTTTATTTTTTCATATCATTTAATTGTTAAAAAAAACTAAATATTTAATTTTTTGTTCGTGTATAACAGTTTGCGAAAACGGACTATAACTTTAGACTATAAGTATAACAGGTTGTTGTCTTGGCTAACTAGACTATAACTTTAGACTCTATCTTCACTCCCTTATAAATACGACACTTCACAACTTACAAATAAATAAAATAAATAACTCATAAACTATCACTATTGTCTGTTGATCGGTTAACGTCGTCATCTGTAATTGCACTGCCCATCATCTGTTTGTTATTGCACGTCATATGTTCCCAATAAGAAAGCGGTAGCTCTGCGCGCAGTTCTCAGTGTCGCTCTTGTAGTTCATTCTGTGTTTTGTTTTTGTGTTGAGAATGTGAAGCATCTCTAACGTTAGTCTTTTGTTGTATTTATTTTCGCATTGCAATTCACTTACTTTGTCACTTTTGATTTTTTAAAAAAACAAGAACAAAAAATATTTTTGTTTATATGAAAGTCTCATGTTGGCCATTATGTATGCGGTGGCTCTGATCCAACAGATACAATTTTTAATGGCTTTGTCTACTGAATTCGTCCGTTGCCCTGAAATATGTTTACTTCGAGAGCATCGGTCGCTTGCGGTTCAACATACATCTGATATGGGTGCCTGGGCATAGGGATATCCCGGGGAACTTCAAAAACGACGAACTTGCCAGGAAAGGGACGACATTAGAAATTTGCATATATTGGAGTGCACTATCCACATTTAAGCTTTGACTTAGGTGAGAGGCAATCAGGTAGTCCAACGAAAGATGGACAGAAAACGGCACCTGTAGATTAGCTAGACAAATCTGGCCAGGATATTACTTCAGAAGCTCAAAATATGTCCTCGCTCTAGAGAGGAAAAAACTGTCTACATTAATTTCAGTTCTAGCTAGACGCCGCCTGATCGGCGAACACTCCAGAATGTTAGTTATTGAGTCCAATGACTTCTGTAGGAGTTGTGGTGATGAAGTGAAGAGCATTGAGCACCTGCTTTGCTACTGTCCCTCATTTAGTAAAAGACGTCTGGATATACCGGGGTCGGCCTTTTTAGGAAGTTTTACAGATCTTTCCGATATATTTCCTAAACCTCTGCAGAAATCGTCCAAATGTTTTCATATTTTTTGTATTTTAGCCAACATTTCCAATGACTATAGAAGCTCACATAGACCAATGTAGGTCCATATTGATAGACATTACATTACCCACAAAGTGAGGGTATAACTTGCTTAATTGAACTTTAGCTTCTTAACGTTGTCCGTTTAAGCTAAAACTTGTATTAATCAGACCTGTATGTACAACAAATATAGCAACAACTTAATTTTATTTTGTATTAATTTGATTTATTTTAGAATATAATTTCTTACATTACAAAATGTTAGCATAAATTTCTTCTGTTTTCTCTTTTTTCTGTGCTCCATAACCCCACTTTTTAATCAGCTGTTTTACTAATGCACGATTCATCTCAGAGGATATGACTGGAAGATACTGAAAAATTATAGTACAAATTTATATTTCCGATTCGTGAGGTATATCAAGATCATAAATAAGGAGCGCACCACAGGCCGAATCAATAGCTTTTAAGTGTATGTCCACGGACATGAGACGTTTAAACTTCTCCTCTCTTCAACCTAACTCCGTTTTAAGTTAAGTTTTTATTCTTCTTCACTCTTTTGAGTTAAAGCTCACTGCCGAAAGGCGAAGGGCAAGAAAAGCGCCAAAATGGCAATACTGTTTGTTGTCAGTCGATTACTTGTTTAAAGCAGTGTTCGGCGGCTGGTTAGGCCGAGCCCCGAACGCAATCGGGTTTTCACACGTACACAACACGAACAGCATAACAAAGAGCACAAAAGTAAGAAAAAAATGTGTCAGTCGCTCATCAGCGTTCAACAAAGCAGGTTCATGTCGCTTTTTATCGGAAAGTTGGTACACTGAGAAATTATACATATTGATATTACCCTTTATTAAATGAAATAAATGTGAAAAAGGTTTTAAGTTAAATAAATCTTATGTTATACTTCTGTTCTAAAACTAAGGACTAATTAATGAATTTTTAACATTTACTTTATTAAAACATTCGTATTTTTAAAATTTTAATCTACGGCAAAAATAAACTTGCACATTAACTTTACTTCTATTTAAAAATGAAGGACTAATAACCTGAATTTTCAACATTTACTTCATTAAAAAATTCACATCATTTCTAATTTTTATCAACGGAAAAAATAAACTTGTACATTAATAATATTAGTAAAATTTTCATCAATAAAATTTTGTTTGTCGAAATCATTGGTAGTAATCAACTGGAATGAAAATTATTTTTATTTAATTAAAATATATTTTTCAATTCTTTTAAAATAAAAACTTTGATTCGAATTTGCGTTATTAAAACGTTTACACAAATTCACATTATACTTAGTCAGTAAAAAAAATAATTTTCCACTCTGTATAACACAGCACATAATAACAAAACCAACAATTTTGTTCAGTGCAAACACACCAATACAGACACAATTTTGGCACGTTCTCTTTACGCCGAACACTGGTTTAAAGTCTGTCTACCTCGTTGGTTAACTCTCTTTGGCTTGGGTTCTCTGTTCTCGCTTGCTCTTTCTCTCACTCTCTCGCATTTGAGGTGTCTGCGTTTCCGTCTGTCTGTTGCTTGGCATACATTAAAATAATTTATTTATATGTTTAAGAAAGCGGAAATTTAAAAAAATCGTTAATTAAAAAAGTCGTTCACCTCCCCTTCACCCCCAACAAAAAAGCAAAAACCCAACAACTCAAAAAGAACAACCTTAACCATCACCACACCACGCCACGACACCACCACCCTTATTATGAAGCAGAAAAAGACAAATTTTAATGAATTCTATTTGAAGTCACAAGAAAAAATGTTGTTTTGAAAAGTTTTCATTGAAAAAAGGAAGTTTAATTTGCCATAACTTGACTCGCGAAAGGACAATTTTGTAATAGCAAAAGTAGAATGTTAAGAAAAGTAATGACAATAAATTTTTATTGCCAAAAAATAAGTGAATTCAAGGAGGAGTTTTCCTAAGGCTGCTCCTTCTTTTTTGTCAACAAATTTACTCCACCTTATTGTAGGGTTTGTTATTGTTTTTGTTGTGAAAATAATTGTGAAAAAATCAATGTTCTGCCTTTTAGGAGAGCTTGATTTTAGAGCAATCTAAAATCTAAACAAAGCCGGTTGTTTTATATGTATGTATGTATTTTGTTTGATTATCGTCGGTCTCTATCATCGTAATCATCCTCCTCCACATTTTTGTTGTTGTGATTATTTGGTCTGTTTATCAAACATAGTCAATCCATCCCCATAGCTTCCACCGCGGCCGCTGCTTGGCTGGTGTGCCATCAACGTTTATTGTAAGTAAACATTTCGTTTTAATGCCATATTTGCGTGTCAATATTTAGTTATTTTTTCGGTTATTAGTTTTATTTGCCATTTGGAGTAAATTAAAAAATTTCACAAAAAATTAGTACACGCCACAATCGCACACTCAGTGACCCCCGACCATCTTTTTGTACTGCTCCGTGGAATTTTTGGTTTTTTCCCGGGGAAGGAGTGGTTTGGTGTTGGTGCTTTGGTGGGGACACTTATCGCCCGTCATGCTTTGACATGCCACACATTTTTTACGTCTCCTCCCCCTTGGTGCTCCTTAAACCTAGTCAATGTTTTTCATAGTTCATACTTCCCCAAAAAAGGGAGTGTTGTTTGCGCCTAAACCGTCAAATAGCAGGAGGGAAAGGTGGAAAAAACTTAAAGTTGCCAAAAAATGGAAAAAAGGCAACAACAAAAATACAACAAACTTAAAGTAGCAAATACAAATATTAGAAATACATAAATATAAAATAAACCCCCAAAAACGTAACGTATAACAGTTAGTTAAGTCTTATTACGACACCGCAATATCGGCACCGTTTTAAAACTAGGCAAAACGAAATTGATTTTTTATGCCATAATTACCTCTTCGGTTATGTCAACGATCATTTAGCGATGGATGATGACTCTTCCAAATGATGTGACAAACATTCACTTCGAAAATATAACAAATAAACAATGATTGAATATTTGTTTTTGTTATTGCTGAGCTCTGCTTATTGATCTACCATTTGAAATGGTCTGGAAAGTAGGGCAATGGACTTGTCAAAAAACGTCAACTAATTTGGGGATTTCTAACAAGTAGGGCAATAGACTTGTCAAAAAACGTCAACTAATTTGGGGATTTCTAACAAGTTTGATAGGCAACTCTGAAGTGAATAACAAATGCCTAAAATTAAATATATATATTTTGCTTCAAAACCCTCCTAGTAATTAAAACAAAGACATGTTATTCTTAAAATTAAGAAAATGTCCTTAATATAAAGTACATTTTCCTAATTCTAAGTATGAGTTGCGCTTATTTTAAAGATTATAACATCTTTGGGGCCTCGGTTATCATACTCTACACCAAGTCTGTCCCCTCCGGGATTAAAAATATTCTAATGTTTTGGAGTACCTTAGAAGCTGCTTAACGTTTTGTGTTGATATCACACTCCTTTCCTCCTACTACGTAGGGCTCCTAGGGTATCAGGACGATGTATTCTGCACCTGTGAACAGGCACAGCAATAGCGCCGCCGAGACGGCTTTAGCCTGATGGAGGTTAATCTGTAGAATTCTTATCAACATTGATAACCGACAGATTAACCTCCACCCGGGGTGTTACGAGCTCCTCCTCCATATCATAGAGCATGTCCCCCATCCGATGCTTCAAGCAGTTCAGAAATTCTCCTCAGCCCCTCAGTGTCCAAAGTCGTGCCCTCGTCATCAGATAAAGGTGTCACAGCCTTTGTGTTAGGATCTGAGGCTCCAGAAATTATGGGCGTGGGTAACTCCGCACTTCCAGAGGGCTGGATGTAAACCACTGTTGATACATCACCTTTAACAAATGGAAGCTATATCCTGATTTTATACCTTTAAAGCTACAGTCCCGAAGCCATATCAAGGGGTTCCATTTTCCTGTTGTAGTTGTGGGATCAAATTAAGCATTAATGATCAAATTGTCCTGCCGTTTTTTACCATCCGCCTTACTAATTTTCCAATTATGGGTCGACTGACCAGGATTGGAATTTATTATTATCTCAAGTATGTAAGATGAGTTGGGGGTCCCTTCTGTAACCCAGATGATGGCCCTAGGGTGACTAGTTATGTTGTTTTTTTTATCGACAACATCCAACTGGGCGACCGGCCACACCTCACCTACTCGACGCAGAGCAGCCTTATTCTGGTCGTCTACTTATCTGGCATCATCGAAAGCTAAGTGTTTTAGTCTCCCCTGATGCCATCCTACATCTTTGCAGATTGGCGATGTGCCCGGCATCGCACTTGAGACGGCGAGGTATTGAGTCTGATTGCACAAGACTCCATTTGTCCTTAGGGATGGGGTCATCTTCACTACTTCTGTTTATAACAGCCATCACTAGACTCTTCTTCGCCACTTCACTTAAGGAATTGATGAGTGTCCTGTTGATGGAGATATTATGGTCGGTTTCGAAGGCAAAGGTTTCATCGGCTATTCTGATTCTTTTGGCTTTATTACGAGGCGTTGTGGCTTTTCAGCCTACTCAGTGGCCAGATAAGTGACTTTTTGTTTTTCGGTAAGAGTCAAGACCTCATCAGCCTCCAACTTCATTAAAACTCTGAGCGCTATCCGGTGCTCATTGCACTTGCCTTTTGACTGTTGGACATGATGATTTCCCCTCACCGTACCACCTGTTTTGGTGGGGTCGACTATTAACATACCAACGGACGGACGATTGAATAAACCCGATCCACTGGAGCATGAAGGTTTCTCCTGGATGCTACTGTATTCAGAGCCCAAAGACTGCGTTGATTTTTGTGTTTTCTGTTATCGATATAGTTCTTGCTAGGGGAGATACGTGTCCAGCATAGCCCCCCTGTGGCAAAGACTGGGTGGCGGAACACCTGTTACACGCTGAAGCGCCCAGGTATCCACAAACGCTCCGTACAAATACAGTCAATTGCCCCTGACTGTAAACCATACACCGAAGGACACGAGGCCGCATTACACCCCCGTGATTGAGGGGTTTTTTGTAATTAGAACAGCTACTTGGTAGATCATTTGGCATTACCCAGGGTGCACTACGATTTTGGTCGAGGTTAAGGTCTTCGAAGAAATTGCACTCTAAGTAGGCGAGACGATACTCCCTGCTTTGTAACTCCGTCAATGAAAATGCACTGCTTCAACTTTTTTGACAAAAGTTCAAAGCGTCTACCGCGCTAAAGCGACATGTGTACTTTCGTCTTTACTGTATGATTTTGGTCGATGTTAAGGTCTTCGAAGAGCTAGCACTCTAAGGCTGACGGAAGACCCAGAGCAAGAAGCAATTTTGCTACGTGAGCCTACAGTGGATGAAAAGTGTTTTCTTATTAGAAAGTCAAACCGAAAGCGATACTCTCAGCAAGAGAGCGCGTTTTGAAGCGTTTCTAGGGCTGCTTTACTTCGTCAGAACACAAACACTTCAACACATGTGTATATTCTCTTTCTCTCTGCAGTCGGAATGACATAATGAGTCGTTGTTTTAGCAGCGGCTTTGAGCAATTTTCGCATTGCTTTGCTTCGGTGTGCGGTCTGCCGTCTGCCTAAGTAGGCGAGACGATACTCCTTTGTAACCCCTAAAGCGTCAGCCGCGCCAACGCGGCGTGTGAACATTCGCCTTTACTCTATGATTTTGGTCAAAGTTAAAGTCTT
The DNA here is from genome assembly GCA_963930755.1 of Eudasyphora cyanicolor. Taxonomy (NCBI): domain Eukaryota; kingdom Metazoa; phylum Arthropoda; class Insecta; order Diptera; family Muscidae; genus Eudasyphora; species Eudasyphora cyanicolor. The sequence goes on along the minus strand of OZ005736.1, from coordinate 275,898,716 downwards.
CGAAGAGCTTACACCGAAAGTTAGTGAAACGATCGATACTCTTTGCTTTGTAACTCCTGCTTCAATTTTTTGACAGAAGCGTCTAAAGAAAGTTTCTTTAAACTTTGGTTTGTCCCGATTCACACGGGGCGACTTTAGTTGCGGCTTTGTAACTCCTGCTTCAATTTTTTGACAGAAGCGTCTAAAGAAAGTTTCTTTAAACTTTGGTTTGTCCCGATTCACACGGGGCGACTTTAGTTGCGGCAATTCAAAAAGGGAAATTCCTCCCTTTCTATTCCCTTTGCTTGGAAAATATATTAGCGGCCTTTGAAAAAAACGATTTAAAAATTTTAAATAATATGTAAATCAAGGGGGAAATTGGCATTACAAATTTCCCAAAGTTATTTTACAAATGCCAATTTTCTAACTTTAATTTTTACAAGCTTTACGAAAATTGGTATAATCCTAACGGCTGTAGTTATATATGTTATACTATATAGAATTCAACATTTTTGACATACGCTTAATTCTCATCGGATATGGTGGACTGTTAATGTACGTAAAAAGCAAAGCGGCTCAGCGTGTCAAAAGTTGAAGAGAATCAGAAGGAATAGAAAGGGAGGAATTTCCTTTTTAAATTGCCGCAACTTAAGTCGCCTCGTTCGAATCGTGACTTTTATAGCAATTTAGTCAAGGATCAATGTACGCTTTTAAACGTTGTTTTGTCCCGATTCTAACGAGGCGACTTTAGTTGCGGCAATTTAAAAAGGAAATTCCTCCCTTTCTATTCCTTCTGATTCTCTTCAACTTTTGACACGCTGAGCCGCTTTGCTTTTTGCTTACATTAACAGTCCATAATATCTGATGAGAATTAAGCGTATGTCAAAAATGTTGAATTCTATATAATATAACAGATATAACTACAGCCGTTAGAATTATACCAATTTTCGTAAAGCTTGTAAAAATTAAAGTTAGAAAATTGGCATTTGTAAAATAACTTTGGGAAATTTGTAATGCCAATTTTCCCCTTGATTTACATATTATTTAAAATTTTTAAATCGTTTTTCCAAAGGCCGCTAATATATTTTTCAGCTAATCCTACCGACATCACAACATTGGCTTGTTATTTTATAATTTATCATGGCCCTCATACCTATCTATACATATTTGCATATTTTTATTCTCAAAGAAACTTATGGACCGAATTCTTCATGCTAAATTACATTTGTAAATCAAATGTCGTCACCCTAAAATAATTCAAAATTGATTTATAGCAAACTGTTATAAGCGAAAATTTATTCTTGATTAAAAAGGCCCTTAGGCCAGAAACAAATATCAAGCACTCTGGCCAGACAGACAGACAGATGGACGAAATACAAATCTCTTGAACAAAATGATTACAAAATATCACTTTATTATAATGTAATATTACAACAAAATGGCATATCTATAAGCGTTATACATACCTACATACATAGTTGTATGTATCTAAACCCCAACATAAAACATCAACACACACATAAGATGTCTACTATGGAGTAGAAGAAGAGGAGGAAGGAAAAGAAGAACAAACTGAAAAAAATTGATACAAAAATGTCGAGGTAAAGTTAAGAAACAAACGACAGACAGATAGCCAAAACGACTGACAGATGGACGGACGGACGACGGAAGGAAAGACGCATGGCATATACGAAAGACAGTGGGACAGACGGACGGACAAAATGCGAACGAATAAATTCCAAAAAAGCGAAGAAAAACGGAAATGAGTGACAATAAAAATATTTACGAAAAAATGAACAAAAACAATAAAAGAAGAAAAAACCCAGCAATCGTAATAAGAACACAACTCAGTCAGTCACAAAAACAACAAACAATACAGTCAAATATTGATGTAATGCCCCAACGAGGAGGAGTAGGAGAATGTGAGAACTCAAAAATTAAGCAAAAAGGGGCATTAGCGGCGGCAGCAGCAGCAGGGCAAGCCCCCCATCTCCAATTTCCAACAAGGGGAGCTCAGAATAGGTTGCGAAGTTTTTAGGGGGAACGGTAGGAGAGGTAGAAGGAGAGAGGCATGAGAAACCACCAAAATTGAAAACAATTTGGAACGATGGCAGATTGATAAGTTTGAATGGATGGGAGTAGAACGTATATATGTTGAACGAAGGAAAACGCAAAACTATAAAGACGACGATTAGTTACAGTGGGGGAAATTTGACAATGTGTTATATGTTTCTTAAATTTTACACAAGTCTACCTTAGGGACAATAAAATAAACGAGGGAAAAATAAAAGTGGAATATTGTAAAAAATGCTGAAATTAGATAACAAAGTTTTTTTATTTTTTACAAAGTTTTGTTTTAATTTTAATATTTTTTTATTATACATATTTTGTTTTTGTACTCAGGCTCAAGATCGTTATTGTTGTTTTCAGTATATGAAAACAACTTTGTTAAAAATTAAAGAAGAAGCAAGTGACATGTATTGGGGGCGGTTGTAATGGTTGGATAGACAGATCTGTTTCGGGAGCCACCAAACTCCCATTATCAATATCCTTATTACAACGATTACTTCAGTCGAAATTATTAAATATATACTGAAAACAACAATAACGATCTTGAGCCTGAGTACAAAAACAAAATATGTACTATGAAAGCAGATCGAATAAAACAAAAAACAAAAACAAAAACAAGGTTTTTTATTATATTTTACTTTTTTTTATTATTTTTTTAAATGTTTTAATATGCTATAAAAAAACAAAGAAAAATTAAAGCGAAAAGCTGAAATTTAATTTTACAAAGTTTTTTCATATTTTTTTACACAAGAAGCTGAAATTAAATTTTTCAAAGTTGTTTTTAGTATTTTTATTTTTTTACAAAGAATTTTATATATTTTTTAAAAGCATCAACTTTTTGTTTGGCTCACGGCAGACAGCACGCTGAAGCAATGCAATGCGAAAATTGCTCAAAGTCACTGCTAAAACCATGCCGCAACATGTCAGGACGACCGCAGAGAGATAGAGAATACAGTCATGTGTTGAAGTGAGAAAGCAGATTGACAGTGTTTGTTTTTTTTTCTTTCTGTCTTGCATTTGTGTACTGACGAAACAAAACTAAGCTAGAAACGCTTCACAACGCGCTCTTTGCTGAAATTATCGCCTTCGGCTTTACATTCTAATGAGAAAACACTTTTCAGCCGCTGTACGCTCACGCAACAAAATTGCTTCTTGCTTCGGGTCTGCCGTCAGCCTTAGTAAATTTTTAAAAAAATTTGCACAACTTTTCCCTAACAAAATAGCGAAGTATTGTCGACAAACATGCAATTAAATTTAGCAACGTTTTTTAACATTTGTTTTAAAAGTTTTTTTTTATTATTTTTACTAAGTTTCTTTTAGTACTAAATATTTTATAAATGCTAAAAAATTACTATTTTTTTGTAAAATATAATAAAAAAATAAAAATTCATAAAAAAAACTTTGTAAAAAAAATTAAAAAAAACTTTGTAAAATCTAAATTTTTGACAATATTTCGCTTTTATTAATTTTTAGTTTATTTTATTGTCCATAAGAAAGACTTAAATAAAGAAATAAAAATAATGACAGAAAACGTGGTAAGGAACTGCAAGGTCTTCGCTTTTATTTTTTCTTCGTTTATTTTATAGTCCACAAAAAAATACTTAACAATTTTAAATTGTACAGTGTTTTACAATAAGAGTGATATGATTTCTTTAAAAAATATCAGTTATTGTTAAGGAAATTCAAAAGTTTTTTATTTAATGTGTGTACAATTAAGTTCTAAATAAAACGTCATTCAAATGGCCTCCACGACTTCTTCTGCAGGAACGAATTCGATGAACCCAATTTTCGAGCACTTTTCCCACTAAATCAAGTCGTATGTCATGATTGACTTGTAAAGCTTGAAGAGAGTCTGGTTTATTTCGAAAGATCCATGACTTCAATTAACTCCACAAGAAATAGTCTAATGGTGTTAAATCACAACTTCTTGTAGGCCATTCAATATCACAATTTCTAGAAAATCCAAACTTTTCTCCCAACAATTCAATTGTTTCATTTGCTGTGTGGCACGTAGCCACAATCGGTCAAAGGCAAAAAGATAGCTCTTAACGAGAGCTTAAATATTGCTCATGGATGTCAAAGTCGTAGGTCGACTGGAAAGTGTTTTTTCTGGATTTAAAAAAAATGACAGCATTATTTTCAAATATGAACGGAAAGTTTATTTTTGCTCTAGCTCCTTAACGGTACTTCGGATCGGGAATGTGTCAATGGCAGAAAGATAGCTCTTAACGAGGGCTAAAATATTGTTCATGCATGTCAAGGTCGTAAGTCGACTGGAAAGTGTTTTTTTTGGATTAAAAAAAATTTACTTAGCGCTCGAAAAGTTGTAATTGGAGAAAGATAATTTTGATAATAAAACTGAATAATTTGCAAACGTTGTTCTTGAGTATATCTCTCCATGATGAAATTGTAAACACTATGGCCGAAACGTCACTTCAAAATCATATCATCCCTATTGAAAAACCCGTTACAAAAATGCTAACAAAATTGTAAAAGATAATAAAAAATTCAAAATTAAAAAAAACTGTAAATAAATAAAAAAATATTTAATTTGTAAAAAAAAAACAAAAAAATACAAAAAATTACAATATATTTTCAGCTTTTCCAAAGTAATTCGCTTTTATTTGTTCTTAGATTATTTTATTGTTTATAAGGAAGACTAGTGTAAAAAAATAAAAAAACAATGTAGAATTTAATTTCAGCATTTTTGACAATATCCCGCTTTTATTTTTTCCTTGTTTATTTTATTCTGATGGACAATAAAATAAACGGGGAAAAAAACCAAAGCGGAATATTGTCAATAATGGTGAAATTTAAGTTTTTCTCTGGTCTTCTAGAAGATTTTTCCTCAAACTTTTGCAAATTTCTTCCCAATGGAGAACAAAATAAAGCAAATCTGAATTATTAAATATAATAATAAATACTACGAACACAAACGAAGCTTGAAAATTAATGTGACAAAGTTCCTACACAGGTCTTGAAGTCTTTAAAAATTGCATTTCAAACAAAATTCCTTGTTGTTTTCGTAAATTTGTAGTTTTACAAAAATAAAAATGTAAATTTACAAAGTGTTTCCTTATTGAGCTTGAAAACTTTTCTTCAGTATTTTACAGACATAATAATAACAACAACTAAATATTTAATTTTACAAAGTTTTTCAATAGAACTTTGTTACTGTGCTGATAAAAAAATCATTATTGTTTTCATAAAAGTCAAAAACACAAATGCAAATGTTACAAAGTTTTTCTTTATTCTACCTAAAGATTTTTCTTCAATCTTCTTTTTTAAATTTTATTCACTATGGAGAACAAAAATAAAACTAATTTGAATTATTACAAGTAATAAAAAAACTACTATATAATTATGTGTATCTTACCAGAAAAATCCTCCACTGTTCACACCATGTAAATAAAATGCACTGTAGAGGCAGGAAATTGGGACAATAGTTTTACAGTTCAAATAGCAAATAGAAATGGAAAATGAAAAATCTGAACAGAAAAACAACTGAAACCCAAAAGGAAAACATAATATTCAATTTTCCATGCATGAGAAACAATGCGACAAGCAAGACCCCATAATGAAAGAGAAATTACCAAAGAAAATATTTGAATAGCTATGTACATATGTTCGAGTACATATGTACATATGTAGTATATAGAAAAAGGGTCAGTTCAGAGTGACCCTATTCAGAAGGGCTAACAAATTCTGGAATCTAGGGCATGCAAATATAATAGACTTAACAAATTGGAAGAGATGTGCCAATTAGGAGAAGCCTAATGAGACTACAACGAAAAAGGAAACTACAAAAGAAGATATTTGAATTGTTAGGAACAAAATTACAATACAAATATTTCAAAGCGTTAAATTCTGGTTAAAGTAAACAAATTTAATATAAATTTTTGGACAAAATAATTTTGAAGTTATTAAAAAAACAATTTATGTATCAGAAACAAACGTTGGATACTTGTAAGGAAATTTTACAAAGTTTTTTGAATCGGTGGAAATAGGCTAATTTTACAAAGTTTTTATGATTCAGTGGTGATAGGAAACTTATAAAATAAATACGTTATTACACATTTTATGACTAAGTTACAAATTATAATTCTATGTTGTTTTTTAATATACGCTTAAATTTACTTATACCCGACCTGCTATGTCGAACGTTAACTTTCGTTTGCCGTCTATGCGACAAACAGCTGATTTGGGACCCACAAAAGGCATCACGACGAAAGTGAATGAAAACATGCTGCCTTATGAGTCGCATATACTTAGTGGGTCGCAAATCAGCTGTTTACCGCAAAGAAGACAAGCGGAAGTTAACGTTCGACATCGAGAAGCAGGCAGTATGTTTTCATGCCTGACTTTCTGATACTTACGTCCAAAACTTAAAAACTATTTTACCCAAGTTTTCATTTTTACATATGAAATGTAATAAATTTGTGTAATATATTTATTCAATTGAATTTTTTAATCAATGGATTTATTATGTTATTTAAATTACTACATTTATTCAAAATGTTTTCTTTGAAATTACACAAGCTTTTTTTGTATAGAAAGAACTATCTATTACATAGATATTCATGTTGTTACTTTCGCCTAGCAATTCATAAAGGCTTTTGTAATTTTATTACCATTTTTTTATTTTTTTTTACAAAGTTTTTTATAGGCCTTTTAGTCAGGAATTTTTTTAGATTTTTTTTTTAAATTTATAAAAAAAAATTTTCTATTAAATTACACAAAGTTGTTTGTATTAGAAAAATCTTTGAAAAAAACGAAAGGATAACGAAATATTACAAAGTTTTTTCTATGTCTGTACTTACGTCAAACAATTCATTCACTATTTTACACAAGTTTTCTTTCTCACACGCCTTTGTATATGTTATGCAATAAACTTGTGTAACATATTTTGAATCCTTAAATATATTTGATATTTTTCTGTTATGCAAAAAAATCTAATTAGAATGCAGATGTGCTATCCCCTGTCTACACCTTGTCTATCATTCGTTGGCAGAGTTACCCTTTTTTGGCAGTCAAAAACATATTTTTTTTCTTGGTAAAACTACTCACACTCAACAGCCACTCCAACGTGAGTGAGTGGCTTTAATGGGGTAGACACGCCGGGGGCCAATTTTGTAATGGGGAGAACATGTCATGCGGGAAAATGGTTAGAAGGATGGAGCATAGAGCATGGAAATGGCTGACTTCCCCAACTTAAGTGACATTATGTTTCATTTCATACACATACAGGCCTAAAACAGTTTCATTGCTTTCATGGTATTGTCAAATAATGTATGGCGGCGGCTGCTGCTCTAGCTGCCTCTGCTTGACGTTTTTTTTTTGGAGGCTACTACGGGATGTCTTTGTAACCCACCTCCTAAATTTGTATATGGCTCCCATGTGTGTATCGTGTGGATGTGTGTGCATATGTATGGCCATTAAATTGTATGCTTTTGCACCAACACAATTTCTTTGTAATTAAAACTAATTAAAAAAATTATGATACTTGGAAAAAATGCTCAAGTTGTTTGCAACATACTTGTTTTCGGTTACATCAGTAACTTGGTGGCGGAGGGAGCAGTATGATCAGCTGGGGAAAGCCATTTAGCAGAGAAACTTGTGTAAAATCCCCATTTAGACAAAAGTTGGCAACACTTTTTTATAATTTTCACTTCGAGGAGTGAAGAATTGATTTTGACTTAAGCTGAAACAGTAGAATAATAAAAACTTGTTTAAAAAATATTGTTGGCAATTATACAAAGTTGGCAACACTTGTTAACGCTACATTGTTTACGCTGATATCTAATTCACACATCATACGTCTTCATGTGAAATAGGTACGGCCGTTAGGCTGCTACTTAAATACAAGTGAGAGCATAGAGAGCGTATGTCAAAAATGCGCTAACTTCAACCTCATTATTATCTCGGCCTCCTTTTTTCAAAATGTCTGGTTAAAATAAAATCTTAAAACAGAAGCCCACAGAAAACAAAATGTGTGTGTGCAAGAAATGAAGAGGCAAAAAATGGCTTATTGGGCAAATATTTAAAGTACGTGATCCAGCAATTTAATGAGAAATTCTTATGCCATATAAAGAAGAAAAACGGACGGACGGACACACTGCACTGGGTAAACTGTTTAAAGGGAAATTTATGCAATCCCATAGACACACAAAGGCATATATTACTTACACAGACACATTCTGTAAAGCAGGAGAGGCAGTGAAAAAAACCAACAACAAAGCAACCAGAAACTGGAAAAGAACAACACACGGGGCCATCAAATGACGTTTATGATGACGGAAACGAAAGGAAATGCATAAAGCCCTTCCTTCCACCCATCCTTCAAAGTAAACAAACCATAGGCATGGGGGCTTTCATTTGAACCGACCCAGAACAACACCAGAGCAGACGAACAGACAGTAAAGTTAGTGCACAGGAAATCAAAACATTTTGCAAAAATTATTAATAAATTCAAAATAGTTTTTTGTTTTTTCTCTTTTTTTTGTTTTGGTTTTTTTGAAAGATAAACAAACAACAAAAAGTTCATTGCATTGCCACAAGAAAAAATTGACTTCTGACTGATTGATTTCGTATTTTTTTTTGCCAAAAACAGAAAAAATTCCAAGAAACATAAATAAACAGAGAACAAATAAAATTCTTGAAATTTCTTCGGTAAACAGCCGTCGTAAACATTAAAATAATAAACAAACTCAAATATCTGGCAATTTTTACAGTTTATTTTGATGTAGGAAAAAAAGATATACGACTTGAATCAAAAACAGCTAAAAAGCAAAAAAAAAAAAAGATTTTTGCACAAACAAATATTTTTGCAAAAAAATAACTTTCAGAGTTTTGGAAAAAAAGTATTCATTAAATTTGAAAGGTTACAAGCAAAAACTTGTGTAAAATACAATGAAATGCAATTTATAGTCAGAGAAATTTAGAAAAATATGATAACCCAATATGAGTGAAAAAAAAAAGTTTTCATTAGTTTCTTTTTAAATTGAGTAAGTCCAGATTTACACTGGATATTTTTTCAGCTGCTTCTCCTCTAATTATGTCCAGATATACACTAGGCAAGTTTTTTCAGCAGCTTATTATTAAACTCTCTTTTGAACTTGCAAGAAGAACTCAAAACGTTCAGGCAGAGTTTTCCCCCCTCTTTCCGACTGCCTCTCTCTCCAACTAAACACCGATAATCTGCTAAACCTTCTAGCCAGTGTAAATCGGGACTAAGTTGCTTGAAAAACAAAGCCGCTTTTCAATTTTGACAAACGACTCACCACACGCTTTTAATTAGGTTGCTTTAATATATGCAGCGAAAATACTGTAAAATTTGCAATCTGAAGATGATCATGGCAAATAAAGCATGTAATTACAGAGAACTATCTCTGAAAAGAGAGCTCTCATAGGAGGAAACTACCTTAGACAGATATGAAATGTCCATGTGTTAAACTTCAAGAAGCCTATGAATCAAATTGAGTAATTTTTTCAGTGCCTAGAGCATATTGTTTTAACTGGCATCAGCCAGTATGTTTCCATTCGATTTGTCGTTCTGATACCTTTTAGTAGGTCTAAAATCAGCTGATTTTCGTTCGCATCGATTTCTTTCGACATAGAGAAACAGGCTGTTAACTTTCGTTAGCTCAAACGCTCGGTTATTTTGCTTTGAGTTAATGAGGGTTAGATTGCAGTATCGCTTGATCTCTGGCAATTTTTGGCTATAAAACAAGTCTTAAAAAATAGGACTGACCATTAGTTAAATCTTATTGTATTTTACACAAGTTGTGCTTTCGTTCGACATAGAGAAACAGGCTGTAAATTGTATGGAAATTGACAGCTATAACCCATAGTTAGCTCTAAAACGTAGTTTATTTTTTTTTGTTAATGGCCCTAAGAATTACAATGTTCGACACTATCTGATTCTTTCGCTTACCGCCATTCTAACAACTTGATTTTGTTGCTCGATAAATATTGTAAATCAAGCGAGATGGTGAAGCGTTTGAAAAATATGTGCATATTGGGTAATTTATTTCACAACATGGTAAAACTCACATCGATGGTCATTTAGAAAAACTTTGTAGTATATGTTAAAGCTTAAGCTTTTGGTAGAGCTTACCAGCTACTTAATTCCTTTTTTGTATCGCGTAAGAAAATCATATGAAAAGCGATCCAAACAGCTTTGTCAATATATTGACGACTTGATTTTGTAGTATGTACTCTGAATATTACAATGTTCGATACTATCTGATTCTTTCGCTTAACCACATACTGGCGACTTGATTTTGTGGCTCGATAAATATTGTAAATCAAGCAAAATCGCAATGTGTATGACAAATAGAAAAACTAAGCTTATTGGGTAATTAACTTCACAAGCTTGGTAAAAATAACATCCACAGACATTTAGAAAAACTTTGTGATATATGTATGTATAAGCTCTAGCTTTTGGTAGTGTTTCCCAGCAACATAACTCCCCTTTTTGTAGCGCGTAAGAAAATCATATGAAAAGTTATCCAAACAGTATGAAAAATAGAAAAACTGAGCTTACTGGGTAATTAACTTCACAAGCTTGGTAAAAATTATATCCACAGACATTTAGAAAAAACTTTGTAATATATGTATAAGCTCTAGCTTTTGGTAGATTTTCCCAGCAACTTAATTCCCTTTTTTGTAGCGCGTAAGAAAATCAAATGAAATGGCGAACAGTTTTGCCATTATACCGACAGCTTGATTTTGTGGCTCGAAATATATTGCGAATCAAGTGAAATCGTCAAGCGTTTGGAAAATAGAAAAATGTGTGCAGATTGAGTAATTTATTTAAAAATACCAAAAAAATGTTATGTGTATATTATTCAAAACATTAAATAAAAATATTAAAAATAAATATTTGATCGTAAAATGAGAATATAAAAAATGGTTTGTAAAGGGTTTTCCAACAAGAGGTGTTATTTTGGTATTATGTAACAGAGCAATGGTTTCGTTGCTTGTGTGGCACGTAGCGCCGTCTTGTTGAAAGTAAACGTTGTCCAGATCAATACCATCCAACTCCGACCATAAAAAATCATTAATCATCCTTCGATAGCGCAATCCATTCACCGTCACTGTTGATCCAACCTCATTTTCGAAAAAGTAAGGTCCAATGACGCCGCCGGACCATAAACCGCACCAAACAGTCACACGTTCAGGATGGAGAGGCTTCTCAACAATAACTCTTGGGTTTTCCGAGCCCCAGATGCGACAATTTTGCTTGTTGACGTAGCCACCGTGGTGGAAATGGGCCTCATCAGTCAAGATGATTTTTCGATGATTTTCGAGTTTTCGAATTTTAATAATTTCAATGCGTTGTTGAATCGTGTATCGTTCCATTTTTAGTAATGGCGTTAGGTTTAGGTTAGGGTGGCAGCCGTATTTACAAGCTCACATAGACCAGTTTAGGTCCCTAGTGACCTAATTTGGCGTAGTTTCTACTTGTCAACTGTCAAAGAATAAAAGCTTCAAAAGTGACAGCTACCGAAATACCGGGTGATTCAAAATAACACCTCTTGTTGGAAAACCCTGTACCTAATGTGGTCATTTATAAATAGAAATTTAGACACATAGAGACAAAACCTTTGTATTTCTGGTATGGGTTTCTTTTTATAAAAGAAACAATTTTTTTGGGAATAATATATTTGCGGGTAGCGTAGTATCGGTCATCATTAGATTCTAATTCTGACATCCAATTATATTTTAAGCGTTGAAGTTAAAATTAAAAATGTTTGTAATGAATCTCACCCCAAATATCTCAGTTTATATTTAATAATTCAATATCTCAAAATTTTAAACTTTTTTTAATAAAAATTTTTTTCTATTTTTTCAGGTGAGTGTATAAAAATCAAGGCTTTTTTCATCTCAAATTGTTTACGATACTTTCAAGGTAATTATTTAAAGACATATTTTAAGGTATAATATATATTGTTGGAAATGTAATGGAAATTGTATAATGCCACAGAATTCACAGACCTGTAACTAATTCGGACGCCAACGCATGAGGTATTGTCAAAATCTTGTTTATACACACGGCAAAATCGCCTTTTTGATATATTTGAATCAAAAGAAATTATATATGGAACAAAAAATTTTAATATTATATATTTCTGAGCAAATAAATTTTATTTGATAATCAATAAAATATATTTGGAACGCATATTTTAATATGTTACAACAAAATATATTTACAAACTTAATTTCTCAAAGAAAAAAATATCAGCCTGTTTCTCTATTTCGCACGAAAGCGATGCGAACGAAAAACAGCTGATTTTAGACCTACTAACTGGCATCAGCCATTATGTTTGCAAGCACTTTGTCGTTCTTATACCTTTTAGTAGGTCCAAAATCAGCTGTTCTTCGTTCGCATCGCTTTCATGCGAAATAGAGAAACGGGCTGTATGTGTTTAAATACAAATAAAATTATTGTTTAGGAATTTCTCTAAGTATATTTTATTAAAAAAGATTTTCAAAACTTATGCTGACTTTTTCGAATTTCAGTTTTACTTTTTCCTTTGTTTCGAATTGTACTCGTACCTCCCAGTTATGATACCATATGCAGCATTAACTTCTGTTTTAAATCAATAATTTCTGAGTAGTCCAAGCCACCATTAGTTATCAATCCTCCAAGTAATTTATTCTGATTCAAGATTATACGATTTCAATTATTATTATTTTATATTTTTACAAACATTAAAAATTTCTAAAAAATTAACTTTGAATAACTGAAAAACTTAACACAATTTAGGTATTTTCTGAATACTTTGGAAGAGGGTTATGAGAACATAAATCGAGTATACATAAAGTTTATTCCTAAAATTGTGTTTTTATTCCTAAAATTAAAAGCAGCCGCTTTTTAATTTTGACACACAACACGCTTTTAATTAGCTTCGGTGTGACATCTGTTATGAAAACGCTGTCAAATTTACAGTGTGAAAGTGAGAGGCAAAATAAAGCCTGTAATTGCAATGAACGTTCTTCAAACGGACAGCCCGGTAGATAGAGACATTCCTGGCTCCTATGACTTTGGTTAAATTTCTAGACCAAATAAATTTCCCTTGGTTCGGGAATAATTTTGAAATTAAATGTTGAGAGAGGTTGGTGAGAAATTAAATCATGAATATATAAAGTTTTCGTGTGTTTATTCATAAAATTGAGTAAGTTTTTTGAAAAAAAGTAGTCCCCTTCATATATGAACATACGACACACACAACACGCTTTTAATTAGGTTCGGTGTGACAACTGTCGCGAAAAAGTTGTCAAATGCATTCTGAAGGTGAGAATGTCAAATAAAGCGTGGAATTACATTGAAGTCTCTCTTAATGGACAGCTCTCATAGACAGACAAGTATGGGGGACAGCACCATAGACAGACAAGTATGAAATCAAGTATGCTGTACAAATAAGGACATCTTTGGGTCAATCTTTTGAGGAAAGTAAGTAATTTTTTTTGCATCAGTGCCTATTACATGTTTATTTTAATTACCCCCATTTATTTATTGTCCAATTACAAATTTGTCTATTTTTCCCGGGCTGTCTTGTTTTGTTTGTCTTTAATCGGTTTGCTTGTCAAAAAAAAGTCGAGGCCTACTCCTTTTTTCTTTCATGCAATATCACTGGATTTCCAGCTTAATCAGTGCCGCCGCGTTGTTGTCATTCAACCTCATTTGGAGTTTTCATATGTGAGTTTGTTCATTTGCATTCTCCTACTTGTTAGTTGCTGCACACTCGCATAATTTCGCTTTCTGCAGCAGCCGCCACACTGTTTACCCCGCCTCCCCCTCCACCACCCATGACCCACAATATTTCATTAGTCTTCTGGGAGTTTTGTCGAATTCCCATGTGGTCTTCAGCTGCCCCCACCAGAAATAGTTGAGTCTGAGAATAGTAGCTGTGAACTAAATTTATATGGTTCTCCTGTTTGACTGTGTGTGAGTGCGCTGCCTTGTAAAAATACCTCTTCTCATTTCTTGGTTATATGTATTTCATTCAACGCTATACTGTTGCATACACACAATGCGGCGGCGGGCGATTGCGTCGTGCAACTGCGTTTGCTGCTGTGCCCGGCTGACTGTGCGTATACATACTTATATAGTTCCCATAGTTCCGTTCTTGATGTTGCTGCAGCTTTTGTTCTTTTAATGTCTTTTTGATCTAAATTTAACAGAAAAACTGCCTTTTTTCTTTTCATCGTTTAAAGTTGGAATAAGTACGCGGCGAGTACATAAATTACTCTCTATTTCTCTCTGGCAACTCGCTCGTGCATTCATTTGTCTGTTTTTTTTTTCGCTTTGGCTGCTGGTTTGGTATTTTGTTCGGTTTCCTTTTTTGTAATGCTTTTAAGTATTTAGCTTTGCTTGCTTCTTTTGATATTAATTTATTTTTATAACTTCCACTGCGTACATAAATTGCGGGTTTTTCGGGGACGATTAAACGAATGGAATGGGCATTTATAGGTATATGGGCAAGTCTATGATCTATATGATTTCCATATAATTATCGGTCTGTTCCTTGTCTTACAACATTTTTCAGTAGGTAAAGGTGCAGAGCCCATAAGAGTGGCACACTTTGTAGGTCTTTAGTGAACTCAAATGGCAGTGGAATCTACTCGTATATCATTGTGAAGCTATTTTCCCAAAAAATTGCAGAATCTTACCAAAATTAGCTTGGATTGATTAAATTATTTAGTATCTTTCTTAGTTTAAACTTTTGAGGAAATCAGAACTACACAAAGGTTTCCACATCTTCTTTATTAGGGTTTTTTGGCATAGGTCCATGTTTTTATAAAATCCTCCATAGGAAGATTGCACCCAGTTTGACTTCTTAAAGCCATAGAAACCAAAAATTTCAGCTGATTTCGTGATTAATACTAGTCAAATTTTATAGGAATAGGTAAAATAAGGTCAAAATCCTCTCTTATTTGAATATTTTTAACGTGACCGTAACGTCGACTTAGCATGTCGAATCAGCTGCTGCAATTTTTCATATGGAAATCAGTGTAAACTATTAGCCAACGAAAAGGAAACTTAGTTGATAAAAAAAGATCTCAATAATAAAGCAGACAACAGGACTTGGGGTATGTCTCTAAAAAGTGAGTTTATAATGCCAATAAAATCCATATAACAATGAAAAAGAAGAAATTCGCCC
Source organism: Eudasyphora cyanicolor (assembly GCA_963930755.1). Taxonomy (NCBI): domain Eukaryota; kingdom Metazoa; phylum Arthropoda; class Insecta; order Diptera; family Muscidae; genus Eudasyphora; species Eudasyphora cyanicolor. The sequence goes on along the minus strand of OZ005736.1, from coordinate 275,883,498 downwards.
AAAACTTTCGCAATGCAATGAAAAATAAGAATTGGAAATAAAATGTTAAAATAAATTGAGTTAATGATGTTATGTGTGCTAAAAATGCCTGAGTAATATGCAAAGTTTTTCAAGTTTTGGGTAATTGCTCATACGGGAAACATTACTTTTTCGATAAAGTTATGTTATGGCTTTGTTTGTCTATCCCAGCCGTAAATCAAGTCATTACATACGCTACAGCAACGTTTCTGTTACGTTAGCTTAACCAATAATTAAACATCAAAACAAGCATAATATACTTGATTGGCAACGCTGAAAAAAATCGCAATGTCGCAAAAAGTTGCAATGTCAGATAGAATAAGAAGACATTCCTTTCGGACGAAACGTCAAAATCTGTCAGGTACGAACGAATAGGAATGAACTGTCACACGCACCTGTCGTTTAATATTAATTTTTTAATTACAACATTTACAAAAAAATCGGGAAAATCGGTCTGAAAATCCTCACTCGTTGGAATCAAATTCCTATTCGTTCGTACCTGACACTTAATCGCTCCGGGATGACATATCTTATTACTTTATTATACAACAAATGATGACTTGGAATAAATAGAAATAAAAAATAGTGCTTTAAAATAAATTTTGCTACTTATGTCATTTTAAATTGAAAGGTATAACTCGAAATCAATAAAAACTAAAAATGAAATTCGAAAAATCTGCAACGCTTTTAAAAAAAAATATATATTTGGAGAAATTCCTAAACAATAATTTTATTTGTATATAAACACATATTTTTTTTGAGAAAATTAGTTTGCAAATATATTTTTTTTTGTAATATATAAATTCATGCGTTCCAAATAAATTTTATTGGTTTTCAAATAAAATTTATTTGCTCAGAAATACATAATATTTAAAAATTTGTGTTCCAAATATATTTTCTTTCGATTCAAGCATATCAAAAAAAGGCAATTTTGCCCCGCGTGTAACATTACAAGCATTTCCCTCACTGCGATAGAAAGTGGTGATTTAATAAATAAAAGCGCCAGAAATTGAGAACAATTTAGCTGCCATTTATCTGGAATACCCCATATGTATTTACATATATACTGCGGCAACCTCGGAAGCATGCTTTGCTCTATTTTTGCTGCAATTGCTGCTGAAGCCAGCAATGTTGCTGCCTCGTCGTCGCTGTCTTTATTTGCCGCTGGCTTATTTTTGTAATCTTGTTGATTTTGAACTTTGCACATCTCTTTTTCCGTCCGTCTGTCCGTGCCTCAGTACAATTGTCTGTTCGTCTGCACAACGATCGGCAGTTGTGCGTTACTCCAATGCGTTTATTATGGGATTTTTGCTATTTGCAATTCCGTTTCTTGCCATTTTTTTCGCTAATGACATCTATTGTAAATGTCAATTATATGTATGTTTTTGCATAGATAAACGGGAGTAAAAATACCCAACGCATACATACATGTGAATGCGTAAGTGTATTTATTATCTCTATCATGCCTTTGAGAGTGTTAATGGTTGTAAATGTCAATGAATTGTTAAGTATCTCTTTTTCTCTTTGCCCTTCACCGCCCCCATCAGACATGTGGGTTTTGACATATAATACTAGGATGAATTTACGCGGTTTTTGTTTTGTTTTCTACAGTTTCTTTCGATTTCATTGAATTAAATAGCGCTTTTTTTTTGTTATCCATGTCACTGAGTTTTAACAATTGTCATTTAGATACATACATACATATGTATGTTATGTACAATATCGAGATGAAAAAGAGATTGTGTGGTATAGAGTAACGTAAAGTGGGGGGTGGGGGTGGTGGAGATGCCAGATAATGTGTATAATTAAACCATCTTTTTTGTTTGAGCGAAAGCGTAAAACGGTATCAAATGATGATATCAAATCAAAACCACAATTATTTCAAAGCCATTCAACAACAAAAACCCCCCAATGATTTACTGATTTACTAACCAACATTTTCTTTAATGACAATCACACACTTTCACAATTGGCACATTAATTGCACTAAAATTAGTGTAAATCGCAAAAAACGAAACAGAACGGGAATATGAAATCATTTTTGTGTACATAAAAAAGTTCTCTAGAATTGATGAATCACGTGGTGATCATATCATCTAAAACTAGCACTAAGTTTCAAATTGTACAATAAATCTGATCACTTTGCAAAGTCATGCTGCAGGTCTTCTTCCGTCCGTTTACGTTGACTAAATCGTTAAGGCTAAGTACACACGAAAAAATGCAACCCTGTTAACGTACAACCGTGTGAACATACATTTTTTGTCTTGCAACGTTGGCAGAAAAGTCTGTGAGAAAATTTGCAGATTGTTAGATGTGCGAAGTTTATGCATTGTCAGAAAAACATTTTCATTGGCAATACTGCATATAAATATTTACAAAATATATTGTAAATATATGAAATTGTAAGGTTTTCTTGCAATCGTCTGAACTGTAAATTCACCTTTGCCTAACAATCTGTCATTGTCCGTACATTTGGAGCACTTTAACAGTGTTGATAACGTTGTCCGATCTAGCAATCGTTATGTGTCGCGTTGCCAATAAATGCGGAATATCAAGTTGTATGTATTGCAAAGACAATTTAGTAACTAAACACCCCAATGGCCTTTTCAAAAGTACATTCGCATCTGCTCTAGATGGCCACCTAAAAATCTTCTCACTCGCATACAAACGTACGCGAAATTGACTTTTCCCCTAAATTGTCTTTGTGTATTTGCTGAAACAGCTGTTCGACTAAATTCTAACGTTGAAATGACATGCTTCCATATGAGAGAATTAATGAAGTCCCTGGGTTCAGTTGAATTTGCATTGCGATGATAATGGCGTTGCAAACCAATACAGAATATTAAATGTTTTTTTACTGAATCAGTTGTTCAATTAAAACCCAGCGTTGAAATTTTAACTACTATATTATTACAATAATACAACGAAATCACACAATATGATAACAAATCACATTGCCAACCACAATACCGAGTATTAAAGGATATTTACTGAATCAGCTGGTTGACTAAATTCCAAGGTTGAAATGCCAATTTTTCGTATGATGCGGCTAATGCAGTCGCTGGGATAAGTTGAATTTGCAATGCGATAAGTATCGCGTTGCCAATGAATACATAATATTAAAGGCTATTTATTGAATCAGCTGTTCTGCTAAAAAAGTTGCTGCGATCAGTTGATTTTGCATTGCGATGATAATGGCGTTGCCAACGAATACGGAATATTAAATGTTATCTACTGAATCAGCTGTTCAATTAAAATACAGCTTTAAAGTTATAGTGGATAAATATTAGAACGAAATCCCACAATGATAATAAATCACATTGCCAACCAATACCGAATATTAAAGGATACTTACGGAATCAGCTGTTTTACTTGAAAAGATAAGCGTCCATATGATGAGGCTTATGCAGTCGCTGCGATCAATTGAATTTTAATTTCAATGATAAACAAATTAGTCTATGTTGAAAACAAAATTCCTTTTTTTAGATTTTGTAATAGTTTGTGGTCTAATTTATCTTCATCATTTTTATTTATAAATCAAAATTCCCAAATTTCTCAGCTCATATCTGTAACAAAAATTGGTAATTAATGGCAATTAATTATTTTATGTTGCAAGCATACTTCTTTCATTTCTCAAATATTGTCTTAAAATTATTCAATCATCAGTTGTGTAATTCTGTCAGTATCTCAAAATTCTCATTTCACATTTTTCATAAGAAAAATAGTTACATACATATGTATGTACTTGCAATTTTAATTTTTAATACCTTTTTTGATTCAAAATAATACAATTTATCCTCATCAAGTGCATTTACGTATTTATTTTGGACTATTAAAAATGTTTATTGTGTAATTGTTTATATTTTTGCTTTTGAAAAAACCGCATATCGCATCTATTCGTCCGTCCGTCCATCCATCTACCTACATCTTTCAGTAGTTCTGCTAAATTTCTTTGTTCTGAATACGTGTTGAATGAATGACTTATTCCGGAAATATACATTTAAAATTCTGTTGTTGTTTTCCAAATTGCAATAATTATTCATCAGTTTTGGAATTTCAAACCAAAAAGATTTATTTTTGTTAAATTTTGAACAAAATTTCACACCTCAAAATTGAGGTGAACGAGAAATGGGAGGGAAGGAATAATGGATTTATTGAAAGAAAACAAAGAACGTCACGTTTCTTTTTTGGAATTTCTTTGCTGGGAAGAAATGTTGATTGATTTATCAAATTAATTTAAAATTTAATTGTATTTAAAATTTTTTTTTGATACATTGAAAGAAATCTTTTGTCGAAAACTTGTTTCCCATGTTTGTTTTGGTTTTTATTCTAATTTCTTTGGAACCCTTCATAGACAAATGTAAAACGATGATGAATACTGGGAACAACATCTCAATTTAGAAACCTATTCATGTCAATATTTTTGTTAGCAAAGCTAAAGCTAATATTGGCTGTGAATCATCCAAATGCATTGTACACACTACAGACACTTACGAGGGAGGTTGCTGTAAACAAAATTCGTAGAAAGGGGGATCTACAATTGTCCACATTTTGTGTAGATACATACATACATACATACATAGATGAGATATATGTACATCCATGGAACATTTCAATATTTTGACAATTCAAATTTGAATGTAAAGAAAAACATGTTTCTATTATTGTTGTTTTTTTGCCGCTATGTGTACTTTCCCAGTTGGGCAAACATACATATGAGTGGTTTTGGATTGAAGATATTGCCAACCAACAACTATGCCACCAACATCATCAGCAAAGGCCTGTTATTCTTCAGCCAGAGTCGCAATGAGATTTTTTTTTTGAAAAATGCACTTATAAATTCTCAAGACGAAACGGAAACAAGAGATTTCCGTTGAAATTGGCCTTGTTTGGAAATAATGTTATTCCCTTTTCGATAGTGATGCTTTATTCCGATGGGAAGAAGGAACAAAAGAAAGACACACGAGACGTCACATGTGTTGCTGCATGAGACCGCGAACATATGACAATTGTGTTCAATTGATTGTGCGGAAAGTGCTGGGAATGGGAAACACTCACGTGTTCTCCCAACTCGCTACACAAAAGCGATTTATTTGAGGGAGGTTTTATTTATGAAAATGTAAAGAAAATTAAATATTTTTAATTATTTGGAAAAAACAGTTTTTACCTAAATTAAATATCAGCTGATTAAAATAATGAAATAGCACAGCAATTACTTGGCAGATAATAATTTCGCCAACCACAATGGTATACCCTACGTTTTTATTATGATATAATGTAACACTTGCACATAATCCATTTTTAATCATATAGTTCAATTAATAGGCCAACTGACCTAGTTTTTTTTTAAATATAGAGTACACACACACACATTTCGACAAGGTATCAAATTTGTTAGGAAAATAAATTCTACATATAAATATTTAAAAAGTGTATGGGCAGCTGATTTTTGTTTATTGTTTCATGTGAACCTGGCTTATTTTTGTCACTGGGATTATGTCCATGGCAACACTTTAGTTTAATTTTGCCACAAGGATTATTCATTGACAACACATTTTAACTTAATCTTGTCACAGTGTTAATCAACTGGTTGGAAACACTTGTCGATCATTTTAAAAGAATTGTTCTTGTAAGAATTATGAATTATAAAAAAAAATATTAAATATTAAAATATTAAAAATAAAGTATAGAATAAAAAAATAAAATATATAATAAAATAATAATAAATTAAAAATAGAAGAAGAAATAAAAACTAAAAATTAATAGGTCATACATAGGTATTTTTTCACAGAGAGTAGTTTTTCCTATTGTTAATTTCTGCATAACTGTTTATAATTACCGTGAAATTAAAATTTTTTTTCATATTTAAAAAAAATAAATAATTTTTTTAAAAAATAATAAAATAACAAAATATATGAAAAATAATAAAATATGAATTATTAAAAAGATAAAATAATTAAAATATAGAAGAAATAATAAAAATGTATACATAAAATAAAAAGATCATCTGATTTATCAAAAAAGTAGAGTAATTACATAGATTACATCATAGTGGAATCGTATTGTTAAACTATGTTTTTACCATGAGATAATCTGGTCGATTAATTCATAGTGGAAACGTAGTATAAGGCTTTATTATTCCATTATGGTTTTCAATGCGATTTAATTCGTGTTTGTTAATACTATGTTTGCACTATGAGATAATCTACTATGAAATCTAGTCGATTATTTTCATCATTAGGCAACGGCAGACTTTTTCGCCATTTCATTTCAATGGGCAAAAGAGTTATCGTTGCCAAATGATGCAAATAATATACTATATTTTAAAGTAGATAAAGTGTATACGTAGTGTTACACAAATTCGATGATTTACTGAATCAGCTGTTCGAATAAATTGCAACGCGAAATTTACTGTAATAAATCTTATAATATGAATGAATTAGCTTTAAGAGAGTAATTATCATATAGTTTTATAGAAAATTATTTTTCAGTTTCATATGTGATCTACTATTTTCTCAGTTTAGCTTTTAAATTCCAATTGATATATCTTTGGTGATTCTGTTGGAATTTTCTTTTTTTTCTCATAGACGAAAAATAACGCATTTTTGTTGCTGATTAATCTGTGTCGTGCCGTCGACGCATATCAATTCGTTTGTTATTGACACAATTATTCCAACGAAAAGCAATTGAAACAACAACTTTTCTCTAATAATGAATAATGGAAAAGCAGAGGAAAAAAACAAAACTTCTCAATTGTTCATTAATTCTACAGTTTTTTTGTTGATGTCATTCGCAGTAGCATTATGAAGAATTTGTTGTGAGGCAAATAAAAAATGTCATTGCAAATCATGTGAACAACAGCATTAGCCTTCAATTTGTTATGACTCAAATATGAAATGAAATCAAATAAATTGCAATTCCTCTCATTAACCATATTAACATTAGAGTTTGTTTTTATTGTTAAATAAACAATTTACCACAAAAACAAATAAAAAAAACTCGAGCAATAAAAACTTTGCCGTCCAGGTTAGACGGCAAAGAGTAGGTAGCAGCGTAACAAACACTTCAAATTTAAATTTGAATTTTTTGAACGAATTTAATTTGTTACGTTGCTCACTCCGCTTGCTCCTTTCGGTTTTGACGTTTTTGTTTACATATGACAAAATTTTTGGTTTTGGCATCACATCAGGCCATAAAAATCGTTGGACATGTTAAAAAAAACTAAACAATAACACGCACTGTATAATTATTTTTTGTTAGATTGTGCTTTTTTGCTGTTTTCATTTGCCATGGTTTGTTTTTGGAGCGGAAAAGCAGTCACGTTCCGTGACAGCGGTGTTAAGAGACAATGTTTCATTAAACGTTTTTTATAACACGTTAGTTTTGTCGCCGCCGTCGCCGCCTCGTGTAACGTCCCTTCACCTCACATACTCCTTAAAACCCCTTCCCTTTCCCCATACTTCCTCCATATGTAAATATTTATTTAATGACATGTAATGGCACATATGTACATATTATGTATGTGGACTATTGCATGAGATGAATACTTATCGTTAAAAGTGTAACACTTGAGTTAGAAAACTATTATACAAAATTCGAGTGGTGCTGTTGTTCAGTTTACGATGATAGCCCCTGAGGAAATTATGGGTTTTCAGGCAAAACTTGTATTTAGTAATAGTCTAGTTCTGTGAACTCGACCATCAATCATTTTTGTGCGTTTAAAAACACTTGGATAGTTAAAATTGTTATTATGCATAGAATTGATGTCATTTGTTTGGTCTCTGATTAAAATTAATTAGCTAACCCCTATACGTAGATAAACTTAATGAACTTTGAATCACATTTGTACATAGTATAAAGTTATACACTTATAATGTGCTATAAAATTAGTTAGAAGTAGAAATTCTATCATTATCCTAACGGGTTGTGTGTTTTAGTTCTTGTACAGCTGATTTACACTTATTGCTTCATGTGAATCTGGCTTATTTTGTCACAGGGATTATTCCTGGATTGGCAACAGCTTGTCTGCATTTTGGGGATTACCTACCATCAGTTGGCAACACTTGTTAGTCATTTTAAAAGCTGCGTTCTGTAAGAAATGCATATGTATGTATTATTTAAAAATGCTAAATAATAAATAAAAAAATATTTAATAAATACAAAAAATGAAATAAAAAATTATAAAATATTTAATTAAATTAATTAAAAAATAAAATAATTAATTAAAAAATAATATGTAATATAATTAATTAAAAAATAATAAAATGAATTAAAAAATAATAAAATAATTACTTAAAACATAAAATAATGAAATAATGAATTAAAAAATAATAAAATAATCAATTAAAAAATAAAATAAAAACTAACAAAAAATAATAATAAAATAAATAATAATAAAATAATGAATTAAAAAATAAAATAAAAACTAGCAAAAAAATAATAATAAAATAAATAGTAATAAAATAATATAATAATAAAATAAATTATAAATAATATTATTATAAATAATAAAATAGATAATTATAAAATATAAACTAAAAAAAGAAGTAAAAAAAACTAAAAAAAGATGTAAAATAAAATTAAAAATATAACAATAAATAAATTCTAACAAAACAAAAATATTATAAAATAAAAAAAGCTTTTAAACAAATGAAAAATCAAAAATATTAAAAACATAAAACTTAAAAAAAATCAGAAACTAATAAAAAATACACAGAAAATTTCCAATTAATTTATAATATATAAAAATAAAAAATATTCGGTCGGTATTTATTCGGTTTAAGACATTTGTTTCAGTTACTTTCTGTCTATTGCAAAAATGTAATAGAGATAAATAAAAAATTGGTAGAGTTTTAATTGCTTTGTAGAATTGACTGCAGTTTCAATATAAAAAATAAAAAACACAAATAATATACAATAAAAACATATTAAAATAATATAATAACAATTACTAAAATAATAAAAATGTATAAAAAAAATATTCAAGATTAAAAATTAAAAAAAACTTAAAAAGGAAAGAAAAGTTATACCAAATAAGAAATAATAAAATAAATAAGTAGAAGATAATATATAAAAGATAATAAAAATAAATAAATAAAAGATAATAAAAATAAATAAATAAAAGATAATAAAAATAAATAAATAAAAGATAATAAAAATAAATAAATAAAAGATAATAAAAAAATAAAAGATAATATAAAAAATAAAAGAGAATAAAAAAAAAATAAAAGATAATACAAAAAATAAATAAAAGATAATAAAAAATAAATAAAAGATAATAAAAAATAAATAAAAGACAATACAAAAATAATAAAAAATAAATAAAAGATAATAAAAAATAATAAAAAATAATAAAAAATAAATAAAAGATAATAAGCAATAATAAAAAATAAATAAAAGATAATAAAAAATAAATAAAAGATAATATGTAAAAGATAATAAAAAATGAGTGAGCAAAATTAAATTTAAAATATGGGAAAATAGAAAATGATGATGGAAAATATATAAAAAGTATAAAGAATAAAAATTATAAAAAATATTAGAAATATTAGAAAAATAAAAAATATATTTATACAAAAAAAAACAAAACAAAATATTAATAGAAAATAAATAATAAAACAACAAATAGTAAAAAAAAAACGAAAAAATAATATAAAATAATAAAAACAATTAATAAAATTAAAATAATTATTTTTTGTATATTTTTTATTATTTGTATATTTTTTTATTATTTGTAATAAAATAACAAGTAATTAAAAGAAAAATAATTAATAAAATAATAAAAAATTATAAACAAATGATACAAAATATAAAAATTAATGACTATTTTGTTTTAATTTTTTCTCCATATTTTTTGTATATTTTTAATTTTTTGTATATTTTTTATTTTTTATTTTTTGTATATTTTTTTATTTTTGCCTTCGAAGGCAGAACAGAAACTATCGACTACTACTTAACAGAGTTAAGAGTTAAGTTCTGTTCTAAATGTAATTATTGCGATATTATTTTTTGTCTTTAAAACATTTTTGTATAATTTGTTATTTATTTGCATTTTAAAGTGAATTTCCCTGAGGATGACTGTCGAAGGCAGTCGAAATATTGGAAACAAATAAAATAGAAACTATTTAAAACAACAAATCCATCGTTTTTTAAATAAAACATGACCTCAAGCCTAACCATCAATAACTTTATAATATAATAAAGGTGAACAATAAATAATTAACATATTATTATAATTTTTTTCTGTATTATCTTATTTTTTGTTTTTTAAACTGTTTGTATATGTATTTATTTTTTGTATTTTTTATATATATTTTTATGTTATATTTAATTTTTTATATATTTTTTATTTTTTTGTATATTTTTTATTTTTTTGTATATTTTTTAATTTTTGTAATTTTTTATTTTCTTATTATTTCTATTTGCTCATATTTTCAATGTTATTATTATTGTTATTTTTTAATAAAAAAAATAGTAAAAATAATAGGTATATATGTATATGAAATAAAATAATTTTAAAATTTAGAACGTCTTTGGAAAAAAAAAATTGGAAATATATATGAACAGCTGATTTACGCTCATTGCTTCATGTGAACCTGCCTTAGTTTTGTCATAGAGATAATCCTCGGATTGGCAAACAGCTACAGCTTGGCATAATAGTGTCACAGTGATTACCCATTGGCAAAACTTGCTAATCATTATAAAAGTAGTGTTTTTGTGAGAAAAATTCTTAAAAGATTGTTTGTCAAATGTCACTTATCTGTATTGTAAATATGACATAAATCTTAAGAGACAAACAATCTTGCAAATCAACAAAAAATATATGTAAATCTGCAATTTGAAAGAAAAAGTATCAGCTGTTTTCATGAAACTATATTCTTTTTGTAAATATTTTTTCCGGCAAAATCCCTCAATCATCCACGGATTAAAATTTCATATTATAAGATTTATATATTTTTAGAATTTACAAAAAAAAACACATGCCATATTCTTTCGCGTATATTTACTTGTACATACCTATATACATCTATATAGGTATTTCTTTAAAGTGTAAACATGACTTAAGACAATGTGTTTACTTATTATTATCTAACTTTCGATATGCAAAGGCCATTGTCCCATATGTTACCTCATTTTAATATTTTTTTTCTTTTGAAGTTGTTCGTCCGGTTGGATAGTAGATTAACATATGTATCTGCTGCCGTGTGTTGTGATTCCATAAAACTGTTCGGAACTACATACATATGTTGTTCTTCAAAGATTAGGAACTGAATAAAATTCATGACAGTAGTGTTTTGTATACATAAGCATTACTACTGATGTTGGATTAACACTTTGTGTTTTTCGGATTATCTTCTTAGTACGACAAAGAATAACAAAAATATTAAGCTGTGGATTTGCATCTTAATTCCGGAAGTTATAATGTCTTACATATGTAAATAATTTATTTCCTCTACAAAATTTCTTGTAACGTGTTAAAAACCCAATAAAAGGTCATTTATTTTCTGCCTAAACTGGACCGGTTAGCAAAATATTTTAATGAAATATGAAGTGTCGCTAAAATATTAATTACTTATTTTCACTCAAAAAATAGGCAAATGTTGGAATAAAACTAAGCTATAACTTTAGTTCTAAAGGAAACCGGCACTAAGGTATTTTAAAAACTTGTTGGACAGTTGAAACATTTCCTGTCACTTTTCCTTGAAAAAAACAGCTGATTTTTCTCTTAGAGCTTTAAACAATGTTGCCACTATGAGATAAGCTACTTAAAATTTTAGGCTGCTACTTAAATAGCACATCGGCGTTCGACGTCTGCCAAAGTGTTGTTGTGTGCACAGAAAATAATAGGATGAAATTTGAGTTTGACAGACGCCGTTAGTCGACGATGATTTTCATCAGTTGGCAACGGCAATTTTTGTTTTTGTTTTGTTTTTCGTTTCATGTCATGTGTTGTTGGTTGAATAGTCCTGATTCACACGAGGCAATTTTTTCCAAGCAAGTGTTAAGTTTTGTAGGAGAGTGAGGCATGCGGAAATAGCTCTCTGCCTCTCTCTCATACAAACTTGACACTTACTTGGCAAAAAATTGCCTCAGTGAAGCAGGACATACGAGTACTTTAAGAACGAAATGCCGCACAAGTCTGTGGTTGCCAACTTATCAAAATAACCCACTAGATTTCAAAGTAGATTGTTTCATATTAGAAAGATCCCGATTTTTATATTAAGTACTTTTAATACTAAAAATTAAGAGAATCAAAAAGTTGTCAAAATGGTCCCAGAATAAAAAAAAATGTAGTCAGCTCTTCACTTGGCAAAATCTTACAACTATTGTATCTTTATTTTTTATCCAGCAAATGAACTTTCGTTCAAGTCTGGCGTTGCCAACTTATCTCATATTGAAATTGTAGTCACGTTAAACGGGAAATCATTGGCTTACCGAGATACTGTTTCGTGATCACTTTTTTTTTGCCTTTTTTTCAATCCGACGAAATCCCATTTGTATCTCATATAAATATGACAACTCTGATTGTTATCTTTGCGCAAAACCTCTGTGATTTCATATCGAAAAACATCTGTTTTTCCAGCTGTTTATGATGTTATCATAAAAATGCAATTTTTCTCCAAACTGAACAATGATCTTTTCATGTTTATAATCGAACTTCCTTTAATTATAGTCCTTTGTATCCTTTTTAAGATTATAAGTGAAGGATAACTCTAGATAGAGAGGGGAGGAGAGAGAGAGAAAGAGTCAGTAGCAACAGATGAAATCTGTTATTATAATCTCTTCAAAGAAACAAACGTAGGACGATTTCTCGAAACAATTCATCAGAATCTCTGGGTCGTCATCATCATTTGAAATTCAATATTTACACATTGCGAGCTGCTGTGGATGGTGTCTTTTTTTTTTTTGCTCTCGTTGAGAGTTTGGGCGTTTCATTTGAAATCTGAACGATTTTAAGGAGGCCAGCTGTGTTTTAAATTGCCGGGCAGCCTCGTCGTCTCTTTAACAATTTAAAAGCACAACAACAAACATAAAAAGGAATTAAAATCTCAACATGATTTTCTTGAGGAACACAACTCCTAAGAAAACAGATGCAATTTCAAATTCAGAAAAAAAGAAACGCTACAACGCATATAAATTAAACAGCAGCAGCAGCAGTCAACAAACAAAGAGAAACCCATTTTAAGGGTTGCTTTTTTTGTTTCTCCATAATAAACTGCAACAAGTCTTAAGATCAATTTGGGCCACAAGAACAGCAACAACCACACGTGGAGTACCTACCTACATATATGTGGAGTATGGAGTGCCGTCGCGGCCTGGATTCGATTGTGGAGTGAAGTGTGTACAGAGGAGGACAGCGAAAAAAAATAAGCCACCATAGAGTAGAGTTCCCGTGAACAGATGGCCTCATTTGATGACGATGATAGGAGTTCATGTTGTTATTTTTTTCTCCAGATGATGATGATGTCGATGGTGGTGGTGGTAGAGTGGTGTTGGTGATTACAATAGCGCGTGTACAAATAAGCTAAGGGGCGTCGTTTTCCACTCGACAATAAAAGGCCGCAACCAGGAAGGTACATAAATGCACCTGCTCGAAGAACACGAAGAGTGACATAAAGATGGGCAGACAGATGGATAAATGCTCGGACGGACGGACAACAAAGAAAAGAAATAAATGGACAGAAAAGGGAAAGAACACAGGTCTTCTCTCTGATTTTATAACAGGAAAGATGATTGGATTTCAGCAGGACATTTAGATATTAATGTAGCAGGACATATATGTGGACATAAAGAACACCCGTAGGTCCTAATACAAATCCATTTTTATTTTAGATTCTCCAAGGAAATTCCTTAGAAAGTGATAGCTTCCCACTGGAAATTCAAATTCTTTTGCACCTGTGCAAATCAATTCGAAACTTAGCTGTATAGACGATCACTTCAGCTCTTGATGTGGCGATCGAGGACTATGTAATGCCTCAGCTATACTATCTGCAGAAAGCGCTCGACCTTTTTTGGATTTCAAAACCCTAAAGAATTACCAAATAAATTCCTTAGAAAATGATAGCTTCCCACAGCGAATCCAAATTCTATTTCGCAGGTATCAATTCGAAGCTTTGCTGTTTATACATATACTTCACCATTTGGCATGGGGTCGAGGATAACCTAAAGCCTCAGCTATTATGTAACAGCAGCAGAATTATATTCCGCTGGTACCAATTCGAATCTAAGCAGTATAGAAGTTCAATTCAGCTCTTGGCACGGGGGTCGAGGTCTATCTAATGTTTCTGCTATCCTAAGGCTAAAAGAACCCTGCTTGTTCGACAACCCGCAATGTTGGGCTAACATCACAGCCACAGGAAATGATACCCCCACAGGGAATCCGTATTCTTTTCCACAGATACCAATTCGAAGCTTAGTTGTATAGACATTTACTTAAGCTCTGGATATGGAGGTCGAGGACTATATAATGCGTCTGCTATTCTAGGGGTCACAGCGCCCTAGTTATTAAATAACTCGACCTGCAGCAAATGCTCTACGTTTTGGTTTAAACCAAAGCCACAGGAAGTGATACATAGCTTCCCACAGGGAATCCGAATTCAAGTCCTCAAGTACCATTTCTATGCATAGCCGTAACAAAAATATGAGATCCTAGTCCTTCAAATCAGCCAAATTTAGCAGACATCCAAGGTTCTCTGGGAAGTTATAACTGGGTTATAGGTGCTACTGATCACCCTTGGTAAAATACCAAGTCTCTGGCCGGTTTTCGTATCTAAAATAGTTTTTAGTTTTTCAAGTCCCCTCGTTGAACTTATTGCTTTAAAAGCTCAAGAGGTGGCGGATGCAAAAATCGGTCAAATATGAACCTTGGTTTGCATGTCGCCTTCCCTAGAGAGGGCGGCCACAGACACAAAAGTTGTTCTATCATTTTCTCCTTCTCTTAGTTATCGCAGGTCCTACAAAAGTTCTGTCGTTTTTCTTCGTCTTCGCACTGTCTCTCAAATAGAACGTGCAGGTCATACCTGTTGCCCTGAAGCAAGTAGGTACGACAGTGACACGGCACCCATATCAGATGGACTTTGAACTGCTCAGCCATATTGTTAGGAGATCTGCAGAAGTTGAGAGTTGTTCTTGAATACAGGAATACAGACACTAGGGATTTACCGGAGAATGTATTAATTCCAACCTTAGATGTACATAGTTCCAGACTAGGGTACTATCTCTCAAGAAGAGTTCGCTGGTCAGTAGCGACATATCCAAAATATTCCAAAGACTCTAGACAGGGCAACAGCAGTCTGGAATCTATACATTTCCTGACTAATGATCACCTATAATTTGTTGTCATAAGGGCACTATATATAATAAGAGGTTGCAGGTCTCTGAGAGGCATCCCTATATATTCGTCAGGTAGTTCTTAGCCTTTCAAATATAATAAAGTTTGACCAAGGGTATTATCTTCCTCCAAAAGGTAGTCGACTGAAAATTCTTCACATTAATGAATATATGTGAATATATTCGTCAGGTAGTTCTTAGCCTTTCAAATATAATAAAGTTTGACCAAGGGTATTATCTTCCTCCAAAAGGTAGTCGACTGAAAATTCTTCACATTAATGAATTTACGGAGACGTACAGAAAACCCGTAAGATAGACGTAAACAAATATAGGCAAATAAACAAAAAAACAATAAAGATTGACGGACAGCCCATTAGGAGACACGGAACCTTTGTTTAATCAGAAATATGAGATATCGATCCTTCTGCAGAGCCTCACAATCAAATACACGAATGAGTGATAACCGCCGCTTCTATGGCTGTCTATCCTTTACGTATTGTTTGCTTTTTCAGTTATCTCTTTGCTTGTCCATCTTACTGTTATCTTACGGTTAACTTGGCCCTCTATGCCTTTGACAAACAAACTGACAGCTACTACCAAGCTGCGTGCGTAGAAAGAAGGACAGATGCTTTTCGCCCCCTTTGAAAAAGAAAAAAAAAACTTAATCGCAAAGCAAAACAGAAATAAAAAACCGCTGGAGTCTTTTTCTTCTTTTTTCAAGATAACCGCAATGAAATGCAATCTTTTTTTTTTGAAAGTTGAACAGTATTTAAATGTCAGGCCCTGCCAGGCGTATCTTATGTAGCACTGAAAACTGTAATAAAATCGTTATAAATAAATAAACGAAACGAAAAATTGCAGCTGGTCAACGGAGCAACATGCAACATTCGATGAAAGCCCTGCATTATATTTTCATGTTTCGTTTTATTTCTTTAAGAATAAAAACAGTTTTTTATTTTTTTTTGAAAATTATGTACGCATATGAATTTTTGAAATCATGATGACTTTTGATGATTTTGGTGGCGGACGAAAAAGTGAATTACGAAACCGAGTAACTAAACAGATGTTCAAGCAGATACCCGCCGTTGCATTAACATCAGCAGAACAGTAGTAATGATTATGATGACGATGTTGTTGCTGCTGGTGGTGGTGGCGTTGTGGATGTGGTTTAATTTATTTTAAATTTTCAAAATATCCCCCATTTTTATGTGATTAAGAAGTTCTTAATATATGCAGTGTATAATGGAGAAGCATTTCTGCTTCTGCCATGTATGCATTAATTTAATGGTCATCTGAAGAACAGATGAACATTTTAAAACTCGCAAGGAGGCAGCAGAGCCAAAGAGATTAATGATATAAAGAAGGGTTCTTCTGTTTGTTGTGGGGGTGACAGAAGTTCAAACACATTTAGAAAGAAAGGGATTAATTTTTATTATATTTATTGAGGGAGATATTTTAATTAAATTTTATGGTGGTAGATATTTTCAAAAAAAAATTAATTAAAATCATTTTTCATATCTACACGCTATTCTATAAAACATTTAAGAAAGTAATAAAAAAATGTCTGTCTGCAGCCATTTTTATTTGCAATTTAGTGTAAACGCTCCTTTACTACCTTTGTATGAGGTGTTGCCAACTTATTGTCTTTGTTTTAGAATACCAATACCGTTGAATTCAAAAACCGCTCGTACACTGTCGCAGATCTTTTAACGAGATGGTCGATCAGATCAAAATCGGAACATTCCAGGAAACTGGAACCATTTTTCATATCTACACGTTATTCTATAAACCATTTAAGAAAGTAATAAAAAAAATGTCTGTCTGCAGCCTTTTTTATTTGCAATATAGTGTAAACGCTCCTTTACTTCCTTTGTATGAGGTGTTGCCAACTTAATTGTCTTTGTTTTAGAATACCAATACCGTTGAATTCAAAAACTGCTCGTACACTGTCGCAGGTCTTTTAACGAGATGGTCGATCAGATCAAAATAGGAACATTCCAGGAAACTGTAGTGCAGAAGAGCTTGCAAGGGTAGGATAGTTAGGCAGAGCCACATATTCCAGTTCCTCTAAAAACTATCCTACATGCTGTAGGGAAACTGGATATGAGGACATGCCTCTTGCGACCTGCAAGCCTTTCATGAGATATAGAAATGTTTTGCTGATGTTGCCCTGTCAAAACTACTTTACATGCTCCAGGGGAATCGGAATATATCGCCTATGAACTTGAGATCGCGGATTCGATTCCGAAATGTCGTACAACTCTATCGTTGCCAACTGATAAAATAATCTGCAATATTTCGCAGAAGATTATCTCTTGGTGGAAAAAAGTGTATTATGATTTACGCCAGTTTCACATTTTTTTAAAACTTCTTTCATTTACCAAACGAACACCCTGTATAACTAAACCACACTTTTTCCAGATATTCTTCTTTATTTATATAACATATAATTATTCCATAAAAACGCACTCCGAACTGTATAGAAATCATCATAAAGTGATGGGGTTGAGCATTAAAAAGTCATGAAAACCTGGGGTGAACACTTTTCCCTCTGTACATCCACACAAATAGCAACACCAACATAGCAACCGAGTTGGGGTGTCCACATGTTGTTATGTTGTTGCTGCTGGATGTTTTTCTGTGGTGTATAACAGTTAGTAAAAACAAACCAGAAAAATTTAAGCCGGCAACCCAGCGGTGGCAACCACCGGCAACAAGATGTTGAAAACTTTACAAAAACGAACCACCACTTGTTGCTGGTTATACATATCAGGAAAAAAGAGAAGCAAGAAAGGAGAAGAACAACAAGACTTGCTGCTCAAAGGGAACGGAAAACATGTCAAGTGTTAATTTTGTTGCCGCGTGTGGTTCCAGTTCAACCTTTTAGTTGCTGTAGAAAAAAGACTAGAAAAGGAAGAAAATATAAAATAAATACAAATGGCAGAGACTTGGACAGATGTTTCAAACATTTATGTGTTTAGAATGGGAAAGGTTACAAAATATCATAAATAGGTAACCAAAAAACCGGGTTCATCATCGTAAGAGACACTAACAGGAATGATGAAAATCAGCTGTTAGGACAGATGTTTCAAATAAATATATAGAAAAGGATAACAAATCACAAATAGAAAACCGAAAAACCGAGTTTTCATAAAAAAAATATCATAACACGAATAATGAAAGCTGTTAAGACAAAAATTTTTAGATTAGGAAAGGGTAACACTAAGATAAGGTAGAACTAATTTACTTTTATTGCTATGTGTCTTGTACCTGACTAATCAGCTTGATTTTCTTCAACAACAAAATGAAAATCCGGGTTTCTGATCAGTGAGCTTTTCACACAGCTCTAGTTATCACATCCCAGTGCAAGTGTCACTCTTTCATGAATGATTCTTTTTTTTTTTTTTCAAAAAAGTCAAATAACAGAACGCAACTCTGTGGCCGGCAATGGCTCGCTCTGGAGTTGTCGCCATTATTTTTTTTCTTATGAGAAGAAACTGAAACCATATACTGGCCGCCGTCATCCACCAGCCATGACAGCGCTTAACAGACCGGCGAAGGGAGTGTTTATGTCCATGCTTCTGTGGAGGAAGCATGGACGTGAACGGTGGATGTTATATGTTGACATAATTAAGAATAATGTGTGAAATACTTTTTAACGATTATGGGTGTTATGTGACGCCGCTGCCGTCGATGATTATGATGATGTTGATGACAATGATGATGAAGATCTTTGTACACGACGAACGCATTTGTTGCAAAGCATCATCATAAAGACTGGCAGTAGTAGACTTTATTTTATGAAAGATTCTTTTTTTTTGCTTTTCCGTTTCTTTTTTTTGTTGTCCTATAAATCACAAGACTTTTCATTTTAAGAATGGAAGTAGGGAGACCGCCGATTTTTTTTCTTGCTGTTTTGTCTGGTGAAGACTTTGAAGCCCCAAAGGTCAGTGAACTGTTTGAAGTTACACGCGTTTATTTAGATCGACTAATTTGAGAAGGGAGCCAGCGAGAGCCTATACAAATGATGGCTATAAAACTCTGCATTCTTGTTGTTGCTGACCCCAAGACCAAGTGGTGGATAACTAATTTGGGAAGTTTAATTTAGACAAATGATGACATATGGATGGTTGGATGAATGCATTATTTTATGTGGGGGGACGAGGGGGTTTTTTCTTCATGCAAGCTTCTTAAAATTCCTAAAGTGGTTGGAGTTTTAAAACGTTTCCATTATTTTTTTATTACACTGAAAATGGTTTCTCCATCCTATTACAGATTAAAAACAATTAGCGATTTATTTATTTTTTTTATTTTTATTTTATTTATTCAATATCAATACAAAGAAAGCCAAAAAGGCCAATTATACATGTATTGTCAGATACTCAACTATGTACAGCATTAACAAACTTATTAAACTAAATGTATTATTATGAATTATAAAAATAGTTCAAAAAATAATTAAAGATTTAAAAAATGGCTCCCCAGCCATATGAATAGAGGAAAATGTGGTTATAAAAAAAGGCCTTAGAATAGCTAGGACATGCGTAAAATTTCAAGTTAGTATTACGGCAGAGTGCCGTTATAGTAATCAGTAAGGTGTCTCTTATATGTGGTATAAGAGTAAGAAAACATTTTCAATCGATTAGGAAGGCAGTTCCAATTACGGTAGACTCTAACCAAAAAAGAAAATTCAAGAGCTGTAGAGTGAATAAGGGGGGCATCAATCTGAACATTACGCGTTGAATTTATAAATGAAAATTGATTCACCAAGATTTCAGGCTTTCCTATTTTCATTATCTTATAAAAATGTAGTAGAATACGAGAGTTTAGATAATCCCTAAAAGTACACCCTAAAAATACTGGGGTAAGTTCAGTTACACGCTCATGATCTTGTATTTTCAAATCGAAAACATAACGTACAATTTTTCTTAGAATCTTTTCAATGTTATTAATGTTATAGGTCCAAGTCCCAGAAAAAATTTCTATACCATAATTCAGTGTGGACATTAATAACGAATGAGCCAAACGACTTCTTACATGCCTTGGTGTGTAAGCTTTCAAAGAGTATAGTCTTCTTAATGTAATACATACTTTGTTGGTTATTGAATTTATATGGTTATCAAACTTAAGATTATTATCAAGTATCACACCAAGGCATTTAATAGAATCAACGAAATAAATCATCTGGTTATTGATAACAATTCTAGGATTTGAAACATTATGGTGTCGCGAATGGAAACTTATAGCTTTTGTTTTAGATGGGTTAATTTTAAGACAATTCAAATACATCCAATTGGCTATAGAGCTGAGATGATTATTAATATCAATCTCTAAATTATTATTTTGCAAGGACTCGGTTTTGTACAATAAAAATATATCATCAGCAAATAAGTATGGTTGACAAAATTCATTTTTCATTAGTGGAATAACGTCGTTGAGATACGTTAAAAAAAGTATGGGGCCTAAAACAGACCCAGAAGTAATATCACCCACGCTAGAATTTAAGCCATTGATTGAAACATATTGGGACCGATCTAAAAGATATGAGAGAACCAGTTTGCATGCTGATTTGGAAAAATTAAATTTGTCATGTAATTTTCTTACTAAGACAGAATGATTGATACTATCAAATGCCTTAGAAAGATCTAAAGAGACCAGAGTACAACCTCCTCTTTTGTCTAATATTTGTCTGATAGAATCTGTAATTGAAAGTAAAACAGAAGTTGTGTTGTGGTTTTTGCGAAAAGCAAACTGATTTGGATGAAGAAAGGAGAACATTTCACAATGAGTAAGAATTTGGGTTTTTATGACATTCTCAAGAATTTTAGACATAACAGGTAATATGTTTATAGGTCTCAAGTCATCATTGCACCGATTACCATTTTTCGAAATTGGTACAACGCGTCCCAGCTTCCATGCCGATGGAAAAATAGAGACTGTCAAAATTGTATTAATTAAGTCATTAGAGTACATATTAGTACATACATACCCTATATCTCTCCCTGAAAAAATGTTCCTTCACATGCAAATTCTCAAATTGTGTATGTTAGGGCCATTAACAATAAATAAATAAATAAAGTCGGTTTAAGAGCTAACTACCGGTTATAGTTGTCAAATTCCATACAATTTAACTTTCGTTAGCTCTAACGCTCGGTTATTTTGTTTTGTGTTAATGGGGATAAATGTTAGATTTTTGTGTTGACTATTTCAAAAAGTTAATTTAACGATTTTTGTGCCCTCATTTTGATAATGTTCAGTCCAAATTTCTTTTCCGTAGAGGGAATTTTTTTTGCCATGCAGTTCTTTATTTATTTCTCAACTGTCTCCTACATTATTAAATGGCATTGCCAACTACAAGTTCGTTTGTACAGCACAGCTGACAAAGCGCCATCAATCAACGGCACCTTTATGCTCGTTCTCTCTCTCTCTCCCTCTTGCATTCTGTTATCAGTGCATCATTTGTTTTCTAGAATTAATTGAGATGTTGTTTTTTATTATAATTTAAATTAGCTTGTTTCCAATTCAATTCTTCCGGTTGATTTGCTTTTGTGTATTTTGCAATACTTTTCTTAAGAATTACAAATGAATCATAATTATCGTTGTTTGCTCGGTTGGTTGGTTACATTTCAGAGAGAACCTTGAACTATAATTGTTGTAAAGCCAACCGGTAGTAATCTCGTTATTTATACACACACACACACATACCCCCAGACTTATTGAGATGTAATATAGCAATTTGTGTGTGCGTGTGTCGTTGTGTTGAGTTTCATTTACAATCTCTTTCCCTTTGAAACTAATTCAAACAAATAGCGATAATTTGCTATAATTTTATTATAGCAAAACGAGAGCTACAATCAGTCTAAGTTAATTCGGAAGTTCATGTAACCACCGACGACTACGACTGCGACACCGACAATCCTATGACTTCCTCAAACCTTTGTACTTTACATCCACCCCAATTTCCCACATAACCAAGGGTCTAGGGGGTTCTTCTTAAACACCCTATTATCCCATCCCATTCCATTCCCTCTGCCCGGCCTCTCCCCTCGAAACGAAAAAAACTGTTTTGTTTGGCGATTACCACGAATCATAATGAAAGGTCGGTCGACGGTTTAGTCTGGTCTAGCCTAGCCTAGCCGGGAACAGCGAACACAAAAAACAATGCCTTGAAGAGTAGGGAAATATGAAAATCGTTTTTTAAATATTTAAACGTTGATGACTGTTGTTGCCCGCCACTATTTCTGCTTTTGTTGTTTTTACCCCATTCCTTAGTCCGTCCCCCGCCCCAGTCAACCGAAGCTTACAGAAGTTTTCGCGTTGTTATTATTACTATTACTAAGCGTTTACTGCCGCAGAGTCAGTCAGTCGGTGGCAATGTAAAATAAAAATGTAACGATAAGAAAATCGAATATGTATGTGCTTATTTTTCAATATAGCACGCACAGTGGGCTGTTGTGGCGTGTTTCGAAAATAAAAATGAGAACAGATGTTTAATGGTGTTTCCTTTTGTGCCAAAAAATACTAAATTTTTGCTGCTTTTCGCCCCAAAAATGCCTTTTTGTTTTCGTTTGTTAAAAAATGCTGCACTTTGATAGGTTTCAGATCATAGAAAATGCAGCAGTACAAACGGAGGGTGTAGGCAACGTTATTAAAATGCTGCTCTCTGAAAGGGCAACATCTTTTTTAGAAAAGAAAACACCATAAGAAGAGCTATTTTACGTTATCATTTGAACAGCTGATTCAATGTTAACTAAAAAGCCTGGATTATTCATGCGTGAACGTAACGTGGCGGATGCTTAATGAATCTGCTGATCGAATATGGGTAAATGATTAACCAACGGCAAGGTTGCGCAAAGAGAATAATCTGTTATTTCTGGAAACAATTAATTAAAATAGAGGTTATATAGTTAATAAACCCAGAAATATACTCGAATAAGTAAAATGTATGTGAAATTGTTGTGTACTCCTGAATTATTTGACACGTTCTTCACCCGTTTGATAATTGGTGCAAAGTTACGTTTACGCTAATGATATGTTACGTTTAAGCATGGCTAATCCAGCCTTTAAACTTTTATCTGAAAAGCTGATTCAACAAACCTATAGATACAATCAATTACCATGGTACAATAATGTAAAGGTAGAGTTAAATGATGAAGTGATTGCAAGTTTTATATTTTAATGTATTCTCATAACATTTTCAATGTCGATTTAATTGTGATGTTTTAAAGAACCAACCGAGCGAACAACGATAAGTGAAAGAATCTACTTTCAAGGACGTGTCGAATCATTATTTTTTGTTTTAAAAATGCGAGAGCAAGGTCAAAAAATTAAAGAAAAACTCCACGAGATTTGAGTGCTTAGTACGATTTAACGTTGTGGTAGACTTTTAGGGTATTTAATTTCAACAAATATCGTCTGTTAACACAAAGATGTGCCAAATTATAACTTTACATTGTTTCAGCAATTGAAAATTAGTAAAACTTTAAATTGAAATCTTCTATCTTCTATATATATATATATATAAAAATGGAAAAATGTTTGTATGTATGTGTTTTATAGACGTTTAAACCACTGGACCGATTTTAAATTTTTTTCTTTAGTTTGAAAGCTATTTGGTCTGAGATGGTTTTGGAAAAAAAATTGCAAATAGTGGGCGGGGAAAATGTGGGCGTGGCAAATCGTTTGTTTGTGTGTTTGTTCCACTGCTGTTCTGCTGGCAGTCTACGTCAGTGGTCCAAAAATGGACGGGATCGGAAATATGGGGCAACGAAGTGGACCGGGTCCAGCTAGTATTGTATAAAACAGAAAATTCAGGTTATCTTTGTAATTTCCCCAGACGCAAAGGTGGTACTATGACGAAAAATATTTTTAAATGAGTGAAAGAAAGGGAACGCTTGGCCTTTTTTTGCAGTTTTTCATACACTAATTGTGCTTTACAATTTTTTTGTGGTACACTTTTGGAGTTTTTAATAATTGTCCGTGGCCCTAGGATGCACGGGCTGATAGGATTGAATTTTTTTGTTAAAATGAAAGCAACAAAAAATTTTTACCATTATAATATTATATAAATATTGCGCTTTGTTTTTGTGGTAAACTTTTAGGTATTTTAATTTCGCCAAATAGTCACAAATGTTACGTCGATAACTCTTGTGCCTAGTATGTACAGAATATAATTTTAAATTGATAGTGAAGATGAAAATAATCATACAATTGTCATTTTAAATTATGTAGTTCTGCTACCTGAATTTTTGTGGTACACTTTTCAGATCTTGGAAACTCTCGAATTCAGACAAGTATTAAATTAATCTAAAGCTCTTGAGCCCTAAATGTGCAGAATAATAGTTATGAATTATTTCTGGGTAATTTAAACTCACATATAATATAGAATTTTATTTTATTGCCCTACAGATTTTTTTGTGGTACACTTTTAGGAGGTTTAATGCCCTCAACTTCTCACAAGTAGTATATCAATATAAAGCTGTTGGGCTAAATTTGTGAAGAACATAATCTTAAATTAATAATGATTGTGAAAATGGTCATGTTAAATGATGTATTTATAGGGTGTCCCAAGAAGAGCGCAATTTTTGCAGCAATTGAATTGTTTCTCTGGCTGTATGACATGTGGCGCCGTCTTGTTGGAACCACATGCCCTCCACATTCATTTCTTCAATTCTAGGCAAGAAAAAACTGGTTATCATTTCACGATACCGAACACCATTGACTGTTTGCGCTTGACCTGCCTCATTTTCATAAAAAAAGGTCCAATGATTCCTCCAGCCCAAAAACCACACCACACAGTGACACGTTGAGGATGCATTTGCTTCTCGTGAATCACTCGAGGATTTTCCGCACCCCAAATGCGACAATTCTGCATATTGACGAAGCCATCAAGATGAAAATGGGCCTCGTCACTGAAAATGATTTTATCGGCAAAATCAGCATTTTCATGTTGTCTCTCCAATACCCAATTAACGAACTCCCTTCGCTCCATTTTTACTAACCTCGTACCTTCTACTAACAAACAATAACAATTATTCAAATGTCAAACAATGACACTTCGAATGTTGCGAGATTAAAAAATTGCGCTCTTCTTGGGACACCCTTTATATTAGTTCTGCTGCCCAAATTTTTGTGGTATACTTTTGGACTTTTTAATTACCTCATATTCGAGCATTTATTATATAAATAGAAATCTTGTAAACCAGTAATGTGCAGAATAATATGTTTGCTTTATTTTTGCTAAATTTAAAGTCACAAACATTTTTATGTTTGTACAATAGTCTAATAATTGCTCTTAGCGAACTTTTTTGGTACATTTATAGGAGTTTTAATTGCAACAAATTTTCATAAATATCATATCGATGTGAAGCTTTTGAGCCAATTAATTGCAGATTATAATTCTATATTGGTAAATATGAAAATTCACAAAATTATCATTTAAATTTACGTGGTGCATATTAGTACTGCTATCCGAATTTTTGTGGTACACTTTTCATGTCTTGGAGCTCCTAAAATGCAAACAATTCTTATATGAATGGAAAGGTCTTGATCCAAGGATGTGCAGATTAATAACTTTGAATTATTTTTGGTTAATTTAAAATCACAATTGATCTTTAGTTTTGTATTGTTGTTTAATGATTGAATTACACAATTTTTTGTGGTACACATTTAGGGGGTTTATGTCCCCAAATTATCACATATATCATATCTATAGGAAGCTCTTGAGCCAAGTCTGTGCATAATATAATTTTTAATTTTGTGTATATATGTGTATATAGTTGAACTAATAACTACCTGCATTTTTGTGGTACACTTCTAGAGCTTTTAATATCCTTAAATTCTCACTAATATTATATCAGTGGTAAGCTTTGGCCCCATGGATGTGCAAAATATTAGTTTTAAATTATTTTTATTAAATTTACAGTCGAACTCAACTTTTAGTTTTATATCTGTTTAACGATTGCCCTACACAATATTTTGTGGTACACTTTAGGGTTTTTCTTTATTTTATTTCCAAACAAATATTAAACCAATATAATGTTCATGTTCCAAGCAAAAATTATAAATTATGAAGATAAGTCATCCCGAGAACTGTCAAAATCTATCAGTTACGGACGAATAGGAATGAAATGTCACACGCGAAAAAACACTTTTCCGCGAAGGTAATTTCAACTTTTTTTGCACTAATCGATTGATATTAATTTTTTAATTGTGACAATTACAAAAAAATCGGGAAATTCGGTCCGAAATCCGCGGAAAACCTCACTCTTTGAAGTCCTACTCGTTGAAATTTTTATTCGTTCGTATCTGATAACTTACTCGCTCCGGGATGACATATCTTATTATTCATTATTTTTGGTTCCAAGTGCAGAATATTATATTTAGCATGAAAACAAATTTAAATTCTTAAATACCGTATTATTATTTATGTATGTTTTTAAAAGTTCTGCTACCTGCTTTTTGTGGTACACTTTTCGAGACGTTAATGCTATCAAATTCTGATTTATATTATATCAGCGGAAAGCTCTTGATTCAAAGATGTGCATAATAGTAAATTCAATTTATTTTTGTGAATCTAAATTCATAAAAGTTAATTTTAAGTTATATACTTATTTATTAGTTGTACTACCTGCATTTTCATGGTACACGTTTAGAGAGATTAATGTCCTTTAATTATATCTTGTATGGCGTTAGTGACGAACTCTAGACCTAGAGAAGTGTAGGATAATGTATTTGATCCCTTTAAGTTCATATAAGTCTATTTTAAATTATAGGTGTATTTATTAGTTCTGCTGCCCAAATTGTGGTACACTTTTTGAGGCTTTAAAATTCTAGCTTTTATTATATCAGTGGCACGCTATAGACCCAATGAAATGCAGAATAATGTTTTTGATTTATTTTTGTGAATTTAATTTCGTACAAATTTAATTTTAAATAATGTATGCATATATTAATTAATCTTGCTACCTGCATTTTTGTGGTACACTTTTACAGTCTTTAGTGCCCTTGAATTCTAGTTTGTATTATATTTGTGGAAAGCTCTAGGTCTAAGGAAGTGCAGAATAATACTTTTGCTTTATTTTAGATCCATTTAAACTCATAAATTTGTCTTCTAAAATAATATGTGTATTTATTAGTTCTGCTATCCGAATTTTTGTGGTACTCGTTTAGAGAATTTAATGCCTTTTAATTTCTTACTTTTATTATATCAGTGAAAAGATCTTGGCCCTAAAAAGAGCCGAATAATATTTCTTATTTATTTTTGATTAATTTAATTAAGTTCATAAATTGTATCAGTATTTATTAGTTCTACTAACCGAACATTTGTGGTACACTTTAAGAGACTTTACTGCCCTTAAATTCTAGCTTTTATAATATCAGTACAAAACTCTAGGTCCAAAGAAATGCAGAATCATATTTTCGAATTATTTTTCTTTCTTTTTTTGAAATTAGATTTTTAATAATAAAGATTTGAAATATTTTTTAGTTTTTATGTTTATGTTCTCACTCGATAAACCACTGTTTTTTACTTTGTTTGAAAATATGTTTGAGGTTTAACATTCACCAGGCCACCGCAACCAGCAACAAACCACCCCCTTAACTCTCTCACTCCCCCCGTCTTCCGGCGAAAAATTAAACCGAACTATTCCCTATATTTCTTTCATATAAAAACCACAGAGAAATTAGTATGAGTGAAAGGAGAGAGTTTTGAATAAATGAATAGAAAGTTGAAAGTGCAGGGAGCAAATAAACAAACCCGACCGACCAACAAACGAACTAACTTTTCCAGAACTATATGGCAGGCAGTCAGGCCGGAAAAAGAAATGCTCCATCATCAGACAGAGGAAAGGTTGGTAGGGTTGGCGATAGAGGATAAAGCAAAATCACTCTGTCAAAAAAGAAAAAGGTGGGGTGTAGGTCGTTGACTTTTCACGTTGGGATCTGGACGGTAGTCAGGCGAAAAGTGTTAGGGCGTTTAATTTCAGGGAAGGTTATTTGGTTGACGTGGTCTAGGTCTTGGTCTTCGCTTTTTTTTTTCAGTAAATTCGAATTCCTATTCTTCTTTAAAACCCACTTGATGTTGACCTTTTGTGGCTTTGGAAAAAAACCCTTGAAGGTTGTATGTCGCGGTTGTTGAGTTTTATAAATGTTTTTCTTTTTTCATAAATATATATAAACTTGAATTTGTTTTTATTTTTCTTATACTACTTATTTTTGTTTTCAAACCTTGAACTAGAGGAAGTCAAGCGTTCACTCATGATTTATGCCTATTTAATAATAATTGTTGTGTTGTTTTTGTTCTTTCCTTTGCAGATTAAAAATCTTACAAATCTAGCCGATACTTGTCAGAGTATTGGCAAAAGTGCCATTGCAACGGCTGGCAGCAATAGCAACAGCAACAGTTGCTATACCAGTCCCTCCAAGTTAAGTTCGGGCGGCGGGGACTATCAGCACAGCTACCATAGTACACCCGGCGGCATCTTGTTATCCTCCTCACCAGGCTTAACGGGCGGAGTTAAGCTACGTAAATTCTCCGACCGCTGTCTGACGACATCTTCTCCCGGTTCCGGTGAAGGTGGCGCCTCGCATTCATATCGCATTTCAATGGCGAATCTAGAAGAAACACAAGAGTCCGAACTTGATGTCATTTTGGGAGAGCTGAGCCTTTTGGAGGCTCAAATTGCTACAGGAGATGCCAACTTTCTGCCGGCCGCCGGTGCGCCCGGTGGCATGTGTACCCCCTCATCGACACGCACTCACTCACGCACAAATTCCACCATATCCGGGGCCACCTCGATTTCGGGCTCCTCGGAGGCGGGCAGTAGCAGTACTTCACATTCATTATGTTCCTCATCGGGTATATCGGAAAACGGTAGCCATGCTAGCCATAATCCTTCCTTGCAATCAACAAACAATGGTCCTACCACACAACTAAGAGAGCCACGTACCGAATCGCCCGACAATGATTCGGCCTTCAGCGACACCGTCTCCCTCTTGTCCAGTGAATCGTCCGCCTCGTCGGGCATGAGTTCGGCTTTGCATCATAAACGTCTGATGCATCAACATCAGCCGAGTCTACCATTGTCGGGCAATACCAAGGCTGCCAAAATTCAGTTGGCTCTGCACAAATTGGAAACGGCTCCCATACGAAGGCTGTTTGTGAAGGCCTTCACCTCGGATGGAGCTTCCAAATCGTTGTTGGTCGATGAACGTATGACGTGCGGGCATGTGACACGTTTATTGGCCGATAAAAATCATGTACAAATGCAACCGCATTGGGCTTTAGTGGAGAATTTAGGCGATTTACAAATGGGTGAGTACGAATGAAATTTGAAAGAAAAGTGAGAAGAAAGGAAAGAAAAGGAAGAAAGAATAAGGAAGTCATTGGACAAAAGGCATTATTACATATTCCCAAAGTCAATGTGGATTTAGAGAAGAAAAGCTCAGAGAGGTTTTATATGAAAATTTTCAAAAATCGGTTTAGAATTTTTTTAAACTATAAAAAAAGGCCTCAGAATTTGAATCTAGTCCAAAAGAAGGTCTCAGAGGTCGAATGTAGTCAAAAAGAAGATCTTAGCGGTCAACTCTAGTCTAGAAGAAGATTTCAGAGTTCGATTCTTGGCTAGTAAAAAACTTCAGAGATCGAAAAACAGAGATCGTTTTAGGAAAACACTTGACATATCTTAGAGGTCGACTTTAGTCTGCAAGAATATCTTAGAGGTCGACTTTAGTCTACAAGAATACCTTAGAGGTCGACTTTAATCAAAAAGAAGATCTCAGAGGTCAACTGTATTGTATGATAAAGACCTAAGAGATCGGGTCTAGTCTAGAGGGATGCTCTAAGGTCACTAGTATAGAGAAACAGCTCAAATGCAGACTCTAATCAAGAATAAGTCTTCAGAGATCGACTCTAGTATAATGGAAGACCACAGCCGCCGACTCTGGTCTATAACAAGAGATCTGAGGTCGACTCAAGTCTCGAAGAATAACTCTAGGATCGATTCTAGTATAGAAGAATACTTCTAAAGACGACTATAATATAACGAAAGGTCGATTACAGACTATAAGAACGGCTCAAGGGTCGATTCTAGTAAAGAATAAGACCTCAGTGGTAGACTCTAGTGTAGTGAAATACGTTAGAGGTCGTATTAGTCTCGTATAAGTTTGAAGAAGACCTCAATAGTCGACTCTAATATTGCAAATCACCGCAGAGGTCGAATCTAGTAGAGAGGAAAACCTCAATGGGCGACTGTAGTGTAGAGGGTAGTCGGAGGATGATTCTAGTTTAGAGGATAACCTCAATGGACGACTTCAGTATTGCGAAGGACGATAGAGTATAGCGGAATACTTTAGGGATCGATAGGAGTATAGAATATGGGCTCAGAGGTGGATTCTAATAGAGAATATCTCAAAAGAAGACCTCAGAGGTCGACTCAAGTATAGAGGAAGACCTCAGAAGTCGACTCTAGTATAGAGGAAGACCTCAGAAGTCGACTCTAGTATAGAGGAAGACCTCAGAAGTCGACTCTAGTATAGAGGAAGACCTCAGAAATGGACTCTATTATAGAGGAAGAACTCAGAGGTCGAGTCTAGAATAAAGAAAGACCTCAGAGGTCGACTCTAGTATAGAAGAACCTCAAAGTACGACTTAAATATAGTGAAAAACTGATTACAGTACAGACAAAAACCTCAAAAGTATTCCCCTATTAAAGCCAAATACCTGAAAGGTTGGCTTTAGCATAAACAATTACCTTAAAAGTCGACCTTAGTATAGCGGAAAGCCTCATAGGACGTTTTAAGAATACCGAAATGCTACAAAGATTGATTCCAATACAGCAGAGGACCCAGAGGTCGACTATAGTATAGATAAAGCCCTCAGAGGATGACTATAATGTAGCGAAATACCTCAGATGTCGACTATATGTCGACGAATGATTGCAGTGTTCTACTATAATTTATCGAAATACGTCAGATTCCGACTCTAGTACAAAGGAATGCCTCGAAAGCATTCCTCTCCTATAGCCAAATACGTCCGGGATTGACTTTAGAATAGAGAAGGACCCCAAAGGTCGACCATAGTATAGAGGAAGGTCTCATAGGACTATTATAGTTTAGGGAAAGGCCTCAGAAATAGAATAGCGAGACATTAGAGGTCGACTGTAATATAGCGATAAACCTCAAAGGACGTCTCGAGTACATCGAAAGGGCTTAAAGGTCGACTTTAGTATAGCTAAAGGCCTTCGAGTTTGACTTTAGAGCAGATAATGACCCCAGAGGTCAACTCTAGTATAGGGGATGACCTTATAGGACGATTAAAGTATAGCCATATATAGACCTCAGAGATCGACTAAAATATAGTGAATGGCCTCAGTGGTCGACCCTAGTATAGCGAATGACTTCAGAGGTCGATTCCAGTATAGCGAAAGAGCTCAAAGGTGGACTTCAGTATAGCGAAAGAGCTCAAAGACAAAGACTTTAGTTCTGGACGAAGACTTTAGTATAGAGGAACACCTCAAGAGGTCAACTTTACACACAGAAATCAACTCTCGTCCAGTATAAGACCCCAAAGGCTTTAAAGGTCGACCATAGACTAGAGAAAGACCCCAAAGGTCGACTTTAGGATAGAGCAAGACCTCCGGATCGACTCTAACATGGAAGAAGACCTCTAAAATTGATTTTGGAATAAAAGAAACCCTCAAAGAACACTTCTACTATAGTGGAATACCTCATTGTTCGACCCTAGTATTATCGAAGACCACGAATGGTCTCAAAGGACGAAACTATTGCAGCAAACAAGCTCAGATGTCGAATACGATATAGCGAAATACCTCAAAGATCGACTCTAGTACAACTAAAGGCTACCGAGGTTGACTTTAAAGCAGAAGGAAATGTCAGGTCGACTTTAGTATAGAGGAAGACATCCGAGGTCGACTCTATTATAGAGGAAGACCTCAGAGGTCGACTCTAGTATAGAGGATGACCTCAGAGGTCGCTAGTATAAAGGAAGACCTCAGAGGTCGACTCTAGTATAGAGAAAGACCTCATAAATTTCTCATATAGCTTTGCCGCAAAACCTTTTCCTTGTAAGACTTTTTGTAATATGTACTAGTTTGTGTACAGTATCTTACCACTTCACAAAAATGAGAAAACAAAATTGTCTTAACATCTGAGGTTTATTGTAGATGAACATTCAAATCGGAATTTCAAGGTTTTCCTTAATCCTTTGGTAGCAACTTTCACATTTTCGAAACAAAATATGTATGTTTGAATTTTCGAATGGTCCTTCGACCATAGAACCTTTCGTTAATACTTTGTTCGTCATTCATGTAAATACTCCACAATTTTCTCATTTAGTCTTGCCGCAAACCTTTTTCTTGTAAGAATACGACCTATAAGAAAAAGTTGTACGAGTTTTTGTACAGTGCCTTAGAACTGTACTAAAATTAAAAATGTTAATAACATCTCTACAATGTTATTCTAAGCGAATTCGAACTCTAGACTAGCATATGCATTTTGTCTGGTTGGACATTTGGACATCTGTTTAGAATTACTCCAATTTCGAACTCTACCTTACACTGTAGACTTCGAAATTCTATTACAATTAAAAATCATAACAGAAAAAACTGTTGTATGTAACCTTCTCAGAGAAATTTTTGGACTGTATAAAAAATAATCTCTTAAATATCTCTACATTAGATTCGTAATCGAATTTTGAACTCTACACTATATGATTTGATCTCCTTTAGTTCTGTAATTTACAACTGGATTTGAAATTATTTATGTACAGTATCTGAGGAGTGAATACTTGAATTTGAAAAGTCCCTTTTAAATCGGTGTAGTCTACTCAAATGCACTTCGAACTTTGAGAGAATATTTTTCTTCAGTAATTGGAAACACTGATTCTTGTAGAGTATTTTATATTCCCAAAATTTGAGGAAAAAACGCTCTAAGAGTAAATAATCCTAGAGAAATCCTTTTGTAAACGAATTGCCAACTCTAAAGCAGATATAGGCAAAACATGGGTGGCTTTGACAGTAATTTGTATCCTCAAAATTTTAAAAAATCCCTCTGAGAGCAAATTGTCCTAGAGAGCAAACATAATAAAAAAAAATCATTCTCATATTCTTTACAAGCATTGAGAGGGGGACAGCTTCGCTCACCTCTAAAGCGTTCTCTGCTCTTGCTCTCCTGGGACTAACGGATATTTGTTTTGAAAATTTTCTCAACCAAAATGAGGCCTTTCCTCATAGTACAATCCTTGTTTTCCTCCCTCTCTTCTCTCTCACTTTTTTCCTATTTACAAACATTTTTCATTACCTTTATCTTTCCTTTTTCCCCACCCAGAACGTCTTTTCGAAGATCATGAGCAATTGGTGGATAATCTTATGACCTGGAATTCTGATGCTGGCAATCGTGTTCTCTTCCAACAACGCTCCGACAAGATATCCTTGTTTATACGCCCCGAGTTGTATTTGCCCGGCCCCCAGATGGCTCCCGGCAGTCAACATGATGAGCACACCCGTTCCATGCTGTTGGAGGAGTTTTTCGAAACCAATGCCGAAATCCAAGTAGATGGCCCCCTGTACATGAAGGCCGATCCCAAGAAGGGCTGGAAACGTTATCATTTTGTTTTGCGTAGTTCGGGTCTCTACTATTTCCCCAAAGAGAAAACTAAAAATGTGCGCGATTTGCTGTGTCTAACACTCTTCAATGGCTATAATGTCTATCGTGGTTTGGGTTGGCGCAAAAAATGGAAGGCCCCCTCGGACTACACCTTTGGCTTTAAGTCGGCGGTCGACTCGAGTTTGGGCAAGTCGTGCCGGACTTTGAAAATGTTATGTGCCGAAGATTTGGAGACCATGGAAAAGTGGTTGACCGCCATTAGAGTGGCCAAATATGGCAAACAATTGTGGGATAATCATAAGACCCTGATGGAGGAATTGACTATGGGTGGTGATGGCATTTCACAAAGCAGTTTTGCTGTCTCCATGCGTAGTGAGTCGATAAGCAGCATTTCTTCGGCGGTACCTTCTCAGTGTGGCAGTGTTTCATCGGCTATTTCCAGCATGTCGGCCTCCTCCAGTGGTGGTCGAGTGTCGCGGGCCTCTTCATCCTCCTCCAGTGGTTGTTTGTCGGATGACAACAATGGCTTTGACTCGGAATTCACTACGGGAACTATCAAACGGAAGCCTTCAATGAAACCCAATCTACCCTTGACCACAATGACCCGACAATTGAAGGAAGTGGGAGAGATAACCCAGGCAGATAATGAGGAATTGAATACATCGCCAGAGCACAGTGGTACTCTGACGAGACGTCACAGCCGGCGTAAATCGCAGGAGTCCAATGGCAGCGGTACCTTGAAGAGAAGACCAGCCGGAGCTGCTGCGGCGGCCGTGATAATGACGGGCCTAACGAAACGCGGTTCGGCGGAGAGCATGAATGCCAATAACTCTTCGGGTTCTTCGAACTCCACACCCACACCTACACCGAGTATATGTGCAAAACCTTTGGTGGCTTCCTTGTCGTCCTATCAGCAGCAGCAGCAGGACAGCCAACTGCCGCCACCACCGCCCTCAGTTTTGAACAATGTGCCGGCGGCGCCAGTGGATACAATGAGCTCCTCCACTTTGTCGCTAGACTCATTGCCACCACCACCGCCTCCAGCAGCCTTACACGAAAGTGAACACGATGTTTATGGCTCACAATTGTCATTGGTCTCATTGCCACCACCACCGCCGCCCGAGGAAGTGGCCATGACGCCCCAAACTCCCACGGCGGCTGCGAATACAATATATGCCACGGCCACGGTGCACAAAGTTCCACCACCAGCGGTACCAGCCAAGCCCATTAAGCCAGCGGTGAAAACGGCTCCACCTTACAAAAATCCGCCAGACTATAAAGGCAATGCAGCGGCTGCCGGGCAGCAATTGAGCACCATCCATCCTCCACCACCGCCCATACAAAAGAAAGTCTCCTTTGCCGATTCTCCGGTATTGCTGAGAAGGAAAATGCATTCACCCGAACCGGCACAGCATCAGGAACCCTTCTATGCTCCGGGCCCACTGCCACCACCAAGAAATGATCTCACCCGGCTATCGAACTGCTCTTCAACCATTTCCTCAGTCTCGCAACAGGACTATGGTTCACCCAAACGTCTGCAAGAGTCCAATTCAAATCCTCCGCGGGATTTCCTCAAAGATCTGCAAAGAGTAATGCGCAAGAAGTGGCAAGTGGCTCAGAAATGTAAACTGGAACCGGCCACCACGCCCCATGAAGTCTTGGGATTCCGGGACTTTTCCTCAGAGGAGCTATTGGCCCATAATCTCAATTCAAATTCACATTTCTATCGTGAGACAGCCAATGTTAGCAATTGGGTGCAAGAACACTATGGAGCTGGGGTATCATGTGAACCACCGCCACTAAATGAATATGCCCTCTATGAGAATATCCATACAAATAGCAACAGCAGCAGCATGATGACCGCAGCAGCGGCGGCGGCGGCGCTAGAACAACAACAGCAGTATGCCACCGTCCCCAATATGCAGGTGAACGCCGCCGCGGCCGCCGGCCCCCCTCTGCCACCATTGGCCCAACGCAGCAAGCGTCCTCCACCTCCGCCACCAAAACGAAGTGATTCCACGCATCTAACACATCGCGTTTAGTCTTTTCTGGGCACGTGCTTCCGGGCACGAGGTTTTTGGCAAAAATAAGCAAAAAACAATAGCAGCAACTACACACACACATATATATATAAGTACATAGATACATACATATATAAACAGATAGATAAATGCAATTTTGCAATGCAATCTAAAGCAGCAAAAAAGCTCTTGGCAAAAACATGAAAAAAACAACAAATTCGAATTTTTTTGGCGAATATACACTGAAAGAAACATTAAAAAAATCATCCCCAAAATTTATAAATTTTTTAAGATTTTAATTAAGAAACGATGTCATTTTTAAGTATTTAAAAAGTGCTTTTAAAGTTTTTTTATTATTATTATTACTATTGTATTAAGTTAAAGGCAATTATTTTGCTAACAAAAACAAAAAAACACAAACAAACCTGCATTCAAACAAACAAGAAGTAGAAGAGGAGAAGGTCGAAGAAATAGAAGTACATGTATAAGTTAAGTTCCTTTATTTTGAATTGTAAACTAACAGTTTTTTGTAAAATTATATTGATTATACATTATACACATTTATATATATATACCTACCTAAATACCGATCTAAAATTTAGAATTATGCAATGAATTTCGTTTAATGAATGGCGGCTCCACGGCGCTGCTCATTATCCTTCTTTGAAGTACATACATATATGCAATAAATTTTATTTAAATTACTACTACGAAAAAACAAAAAAAAACACACAAATTCTGTATTCTAAATTTGGTTAGGGATAATTCGAAATAGACTAAATAACCCTGGGAAGTTATTAGAAGTCCTAGGAAAACAATTGGAGATATTTCCAGGGAAACATTCAATATCAACAGATTTGAGAAATCTTGATAAAATAAGGGTTTCAGAAGAAACAATAAGGGTTTCGTTAAGTACAGGTCGCAATTTCGCTCCGATCATGCTGAGATTTGGCAATAATGACTCTTTCGCATCTGGGAAGAACAATTGAAGTTTATCCATATCTTCGAAGTGTGTAAATACCCACATTTTTGAACCATACGCCTGTATAGATCTGCAGACTGTTAAATATAACTTCCACTTCATGCTTAAATTTATAGACTCTTTGATAAATAGTTCCTTCCATGGGCTATTGATTGAGTTTTTGGCTTAAATGTTCCTCTTATCAGTATGTTAGGTGAAACTCAGCTTTGGAGTGAAAGTTCCACGTAGTCGTTCGCAATTTTAATTTCTTCAAAATTTTAGGTCCGCCTTTAATTTTGGTTGAGGTTTCCATCTTTATGAAATAAAAACATTTTGTCATCGGAATTAATTACCAAATTTCAGTTTCTGATGCGATTATTCCCCTGTTCTGTATTCCGAATTTGTCTTGAGTCGAAATATTCTGCTCGGAATCGAGTTTCTAAATTTGTTTCTTCGTACCCAAATATGTTCGAATGGAAAAATAATGGCTATTTGCATTTGCAAAGAATCTTCAAAAGACTTCTGACAAAAATTATGTACAATTTTATGAATTCAAATTCAATCCGCTCTCGCAATACAGAACAGGGCTGTACGTTCTCCCCTGGAGCCTTGTTGGACTTCACTCTAGGTATTGATCTTCTGAAAATATTGGGGCATAGTATACATATCGATACCTCCATTCCTAAGCATGCTAAGTCGAAACAGGTAGTTTTTCAGGAGAGCCGATTAAGTTTTATGAAATTTTTAAACATGTGTGGAATTCCTTTGTAAAGCAAATCGAAACACCTCCACTGTTTTGTGTATAACTTTTTATTGGGCTGACGGATCAATGCCAAATTTTTACTGAATATACTATGAAATATTTAGAGTTTAAGAAAGCTATGTCGCTAAAAGCATGCAAAGCTGACTTAGCATTCTTTGGGGTGGAGGTATCTATAAATATTTACACATATGGACTATGAAATGGGTCTACCCTCCAGTATTAAGAATTTTTCAATAAACGCAAGAAAATTTAAGGAAATTCTACTTCGTTACTATTCTCAATTAGAGGAATAAATTCATGTTTGGAGTTCTCACTGACAATCTTTACATACATATGTATAAATGTCTGATAAATTCCAGGTGGTTTATGTTTAGAAAATGTGCGTTTTAAGGGTTTTAGTATTAAATCTAGTTTACGAAATTTTTCTCAATGAATTGTATTCCTATCAATATATAGTCCAAATATGGGCTTTAGTTGATAAATAAATATTGTTGACTGAATTTTATTTGAAATTGAGATTTATCTTTGGAAATTGTTTAATTTTCATTTTAAATTTGGATTTAACTTTTAAAATTTACTGAATTTCAATGAAGTTGTGATTTTTCCATTTAAAATTTAGTAAAAAATCATTTAAACATTTAGATTTTCAATTTTTTAATTGACTTTGTTTTCTTTGAAATTGAGATATTCAGTTTTAAATGGACTAAATTTAATTTGATATTCATATTTACATTTGAAATGTTCCTAAATTGCAAATTGACTAAATTCCATTTGATATTGGGATTTAATTTTTTTTAAATTGGCTTTTTTATAAAGCGTTTTCCCACAAGAGGTGTTATTTTGGCATTCAAAGAAAAATTCAATTTTTTGACATAAATGATCGGTGTTTATTTCATAATAAAGATGAAGGTATGCCGTTAATAATGAAAAACAACATCAGCCAAATGGCGTGGTGACCACGCTTACAGGACTATATCCTTTTCATGAAATTTTCCATAACCAAATCGCAAAGTGGCTGCCCTATGTCCTCGATAGCCTCACGAATTCTATCTATGAGGTCTTGAATCGACGCTGGGCTGTTGACGTAGACCTTATCTTTCACGTGTCCCCAAAGGAAGAAGTCGCAAGGTGTTAAATCACAAGATCTCGGTGGCCAATTGTGATCACCTCTTCGAGAGATAACACGGTCCGGAAACTTTTCCGGTAACAAAAAAGTAAACGTTGTCCATTAATCATTCCTCGATAGCGCAATCCATTCACCGTAACTGTTGATCCAACCTCATTTTTGAAAAAGTAAGGTCCAATGAACCCGCCTGAACATAAACCGCACCAAACAGTCACACGTTGGAGGCTTCTCAACAATAACTCTTGGTTTTCCAAGCCCCAGGTGCGACAATTTTGCTTGTTGATGTAGCCACCGAGGTGGCAATGGGCCCCATCAGTCAATATGATTTTATCGATGATTTTAGATTTTTCTAATTTTAATAATTTTAATGCCTTGTTGAATCGTGTATCGTTCCATTTTTAGTAATGGCGTAGTTTCTACCTGTCAAATGTCAAAGAATAAAAGCTTCAAAAGTGACAGCTACCGAAATACCGGGTGATTCAAAATAACACCTCTTGTTGGAAAACCTAGAAATGATGGTAGTTACTAAACCATTGTAATTGAGAAAATTTTATTTGAAATTGAGCTTTTTTTTACATGTGGAATTGAATAAATTAAATTCCTTCTGATATTGGGATTTTAAATTTGGAATTTAGATATTTGCAGTTGACAAAAATAATTAAGTTGAGAAAATTCTTTTGAAAATTAGATTTTTCAATTGAACTTCGCAAATTTAATTTGCAAATTGGACTTTTCCATTATAAATTGCCTTAATTTTGTTTAAAATTGAGATTTTGCATTGGAAATTGACAAATTCTGTTTCAAATTCAGATTTCACGTTCGAACTAGACTAAATTTCATTCGAAATTGAGATTTCCCTTTTGAAATTGATTAAAACACCTTCCAAATTAAGATTTTTCACTTGAATTTGATTAAATTTCTTAGGAAATTGAGAAATTGTATTTAAATCGACTACATTTCATTTAAAATTGGGTTTATCCATTTGAAATTGTCTAAATTCTATTAGAAATTGGAATTTTCCATATGAAATTGTTTCAATTTGGTTTGAAATTAAGATTTTCCATTTGAAATTGACTTAATTTCATTTGAAACTGAAAATTCCCAATTTAAATTGATATATTTTTTTTCAATTTCTAAGGTAAAATCTCAATTCCAAATGAAATTTAGACAATTTCAATTGGATAATATCAATTTTAATTGAAGTTTGTCATAGTTTAAATGTAAAATCTCAATTCCGAGTGGAATTTAGTGAAATTGAGAAGTAAAATCTTAATTTCAAATGAAATTTAGTAAACTTTAAATGTAAAATACCAGGTACCATGTGGTACCTGGCCAATTTCAATTGAAGTTTGGATAAATTCTAATGAAAAATCTCAATTTAATCTGTTAATTTTCAGTTCTATGCGAAATTTCTGTTGAAAGTGTTGTAGTAAACAAGAACCGAAATGTTTAAAATGGAGATATGCTAATATAAAATGGAATCTCAAATGTAAATTCTCAATTTCAAAGAAATATGGTAAATTTCAAATGAGATTCGATAATTTTCAAATGGAATTCGATAAATTTCAAATGGAATTCGATAAATTTCAAATGGAATTCGATCGATTTCAAATAGAATTCAATCGATTTCAAATGTTTTTATAAATTTAATATGTAAAATTTGCATTTCATATAAAACTCCTTTAATATAAAGTTCAATTTCAACAGTAAATTAATCAATCTTAAATGTAAAAACTTAATTTCAACTGAAATGTTGACAATGTGACAAAAATGTAAAAACCACGTTCTAGTAAAATTTGTTCAGTTACAAGACAAAGGTATAAGGCAACAAAAAGGGGATCAGAGCACATATTTGGATAGAACACCTCAAAATAAGAAGAAATATTAAGGGACATGTTATCGATGTTAAAGTTTAAAAAAATCGTTTTTTTAATTGTTCTAATAGCTTTAAATTCGAAATTAGAAGAAAAATTTAAAAAATAAGTCAATGGACATGTTATCGATATCTTCTTTGTTAACAAGTTATCGGATGCTAATGTATGAAAAAATCTATTTCTTTCAATCGATCTAATGAGTTGAAAACCGATTAGAAGAAGAATCGAAAAAAATTCGATAACTTTCTTGGCTAACTCATTTTCAATTAGAAAATATTTTGAATAACATATTTGTTTCTTATAGAAAATGTATTGAATAAAAAATTTTCATATGGAAAAAGCTTGAGAAACTATATTTTCATATAGAAAATTTAACGGATAACACATTTTCACATAGAAATTGGTTTGGATAACACATTTTTATAAAGAAATTGTGTCGGTTCCCAAAATTGCATATAGAATTTGGGTGTGATAACCGGGTTTCGTACAGAAGATGTGCTGGATAAGACATAATCGTAAAGAAAAGGTGTCGGATAACACATTGTCATATAAAAATGTGTCGAATAACATATTTTCATACAAAAAGTGTCTCGGAAAACACTTGTTCGTGTAGAAATTGTGTCGGTTAGCACATTTCAGTAAAGAAAATTCCAATTCTGCGTTTTGAAACCGAAAATATCAAGCGAAATACGATAATCATCACATGGGCAATACTAACGACTAACGAATGGCCTTTAGTCAGCAGGGATTTAGGGCGTTTGTGTTTTTCAGCTCCAGCAAAACTATCACCGATCAGCTCCGCTCTCTGCGGACAAATAGAATCATGGACAAATCGCAGCTGAGCTTTCGCTCAATGTTAAACGAAACATTTTCTTCAAGACAATGTGTTGGATAAAACATTTTTCTATAGAACACTTTTGGATAACAGATTTTTTTAAAAAAAAAAGGCATTTCCTAAAAAAAATGCGTTGGATAATACATTTTCCTAAAGCAAATGTGTTTAATAATATATTTTCCTAAAGAAAATGTTTTGGATACAAAATATACCACATTGAAAATGTGTTGGATAAAATATTATTTTATTAAAAAGGTGTTGGATAACATATTATTATAATAAAAATGTGTTGGATAACAAAATTTCTCATTAAAAATGAGCTGGGTAACATATTATCAGATTAAAAGTGTTTTGTATAAGATATTTTCATACTAAAAATGTGCTGGGTAACACATTTTCGAATTCAAAGTGTGTTGGATATCACATGTTCCACATCAAAATATTTTGGATAATACATATTCCT
Source organism: Eudasyphora cyanicolor (assembly GCA_963930755.1). Lineage (NCBI taxonomy): Eukaryota > Metazoa > Arthropoda > Insecta > Diptera > Muscidae > Eudasyphora > Eudasyphora cyanicolor. The sequence goes on along the minus strand of OZ005736.1, from coordinate 275,841,483 downwards.
AGAGAAAATTACAGATTCTCCTAAGAACATTTGTTGGATAACACATTTCTTCAAGAATACATAATTGTTGGATAGTAATAACATGTTTTCATATTAAAACTGTGTTGGATAAAAAAAAATCGCATTAAAAATGAGCTGGATAACATATTATCATATTAAAAGTGTTTTGTATAAGACCTTTTCATAATAAAAAACTGCTGGATAACACATTTTAGTACTCAAAATGTGTTGGATATCACATGTTCCACATGAAAATGTGTTGGATAATACATATTCCTAGAAAAAATTAAAAAATTTCCTAAAAACATTTGTTGGATAACACATTTCTTAAAGAAAATTTGTCGAATAGTACATTTTCCTAAAGAAAATATAATGGATAACACAGTTTCCTGTTTTGGATAACACATTTTCCAAAAGAAAATAACCTGGATAACAGATATTCCTAAAGAAAATGAGCTGGATGACGTATTTTCACATTTAAAATGTTTCGGTCAGGACATTTGTCATATTTAATATATATCGGATAACACATTTTCATATATCAAATGCGTTGGATAACACATTTTCACATAGAAAATGTGTAGTATAACACATTTGCATATACAAATAGTGTTGGATAACACATTAGCATATTCAAATAGTGTTGGATAATATATTTTTATATCGAAAATGTGTTGGATAACGCATTTTCACATGCCAAATATGCTGAATAACACATATTCACATAGAAAATGTTTTGGATAACACATTTTCATATAGAAAATGTGCTAAATAACACATAGTTATAGAGAAAATGTGTTGGATAACACTTTTTATATATAAAATGTTGCTGATAACCAATTTTCATTTAGAAAAAGTTTCGGACCGGACAATTTCATATTTAATATATTTCGGATAACCCATTTTCATATAACAAATGGGTTGGATAACACATTTTCACATATAAAATGTTTCGGTCAGGACATTTTCATATTTAATATATTTCGGATAACCCATTTTTATATATAAAATGCGTTGGATAACGCATTTTCGCATAGAAAATGTGTAGGATAACACATTTTTACATAGAAAATGTGTAGGATAACACATGTTCACATAGAAAATGTGTAGGATAACACATTTTCACATAGAAAATGTGTAGGATAACACATTTTCACATAGAAAATGTGTAGGATAACACATTTGCATATTTAAATAGTGTTGGATAACATATTTTTATATCGAAAATGTGTTGGATAACGCATTTTCACATACAAAATATGTTGATTGACATTTTAAAAAAAAAAAAACATTTTCACATAGAAAATGTTTTGGGTAACAAATTTTTATATAGAAAATGTATTGAATAACACACAGTTGTAGAGAAAATGTGTTGGATAACACTTTTTTTATATATAAAATGTTGCGGATAAATAATTTTCATATAGAAAAAGTTTCGGACAGGACAATTTCATATATAAAATATTTCGGATAATCCATTTTCATATATCAGATGTGTTGGATAACACATTTTTATATAGAAAATGTTGCGAATAATCAATTTTCGCTCAGAAAATGTTACGGATAACACATTATTCCATTTTTATATACAAAATTTCTCGGATAACACATTTTTACATAGAAATTGCGTTGGATAACTAATTTTCATATAGAAAATTTTTTGGATAACGCATTTTCATATAGTGAATGTGATGGAATGTTGCGGATAACCAATTTTTATATAGAAAAATTTTGGACAGTACATTTTTATATTTAATATATTTCCTGATAACCCATTTTCATATATCAAATGAGTTGGATAACACATTTTTACATAGAAAATGTGTAGGAGAACACATTTGCATAATCAAATAGTGTTGGATAACATATTTTTATATAGAAAATGTGTTGGATAACGCATTTTCATATACAAAATATGTTGAATAACACGTTTTTTTTAAAGATGTGTTGGATAACAAATTTTTATATACAAGATTTCTCGGATAACACATTTGCACATAGAGAATGTTTTGATAACAAATTTTCATATAGAAAATGTGTTCAATAACAGAGAAAAATGTATTGGATAACGCATTTTTATATATAAAATTTTGCGAATAGCCAATTTTCACAAAGAAAATGTTTCGGATAACACATAATTCTAAAGAAATTGCGTTGGATAACTAATTTTCATATAGAAAATTTATTGGATAACGCATTTTCTTATAGTCAATGTGATGGAGATCTCATTTGCATTGAGAAATTGTAATGGATAACACTCAATAGTGTTACATATATAATAAGATAACATATTCTCATATAGAAATTGTGTTGGATAACATATTTTTTTATAGAAAATGTATTGGATAACGTTTATTACATAGATAATGTAATGGATAATAAATATTTATAAAGATAGTGTGTTGGATAACACATTTTCATAGAGAAGTTGCGATGGATAATACATTTACAGAAAGAAAATGTTTTGGATAGCACATTTTACTAAAGAAAATGTATTATGTAACACATTTTAATATAGAAAATGCCTTGGATAAATCATTTTCATATATACAAGGTGTTGGATGACACATTTTCGTACAGATAGTGTATTGGATAACACATTTTCCTAAAGAAAATGTGTTGGATAATACAATTTCTTAAAGAAAAGATAAAGATAAAACAATTTTCTAAAGAAAATGTGTTGGATAATACAATTTCCTAAAGAAAAATTGTGTGGGATAACGCATTTTGATATTAAGAACGTTTTGGATAAAACACTTTCATGAAAAAAAAAATGAGTTCTATAACACATTTTCATATACGTTATCATAATTCATATACCGGATAAGAGATTTTCGTATAGAAAGTATGGCGGATAACGCTCTTTTTATATGGAAAATATAATGTATAACACTTTTTCATATATTACTTGTTTATAACACATATTCATATAGATAATTTGCGGATAATACATTAGAAAGTACCAAAGGATTATAATTTTGAAATCAAGAAAGGGACTTAACTTAAGCATTACACTTTTTTGGAACGCCTTTTTAGCACTTTTTAAATACAATAAATGTGGTAAAGAGTTTTTGCTATTGAAAACTTTTGACTTGAGACTTGAATTTCTTATAAAAGGCAATACAAACGTACATACATACATACATATGTTCTAATTTAATAACTGCTTTCATTTTGAAAAACTAGAAATGTAAATTAGATTAAAATTTATAAGAGCAAATTGAAATGATTAAGAAGAATTGAGGAGATGGAGAAGAAAAGCTAAATATTTATAAATAACTTAAAAATATTAATAAAAAAAGTATAAGAAAATTTTGAATAAACATTGAATGAATGAAAAAAATATTGAAATACAAAAACCTGCCAATTTAAGCAACTACAAAAAAGGGACTTTTTTTCAAAAAAAAAAAAACGAAAAAGTCTACATTTAAATATTTATAAATAACATTTTCTTTTTTTTGTTTTTTTTTGGTTCTCCACTTGGTATGGTTACTACATAAGGTATTGTTCCAAATAGAGACGTAATAAAACGCCATAAAGTTTATATAGAAATATATTTCTTTTGAATTTTTGTAATTCTTAAACTAAAAAAAAAAACAAATAAAAAGTAAAGTGAAGCGAAGATAAAAAAGAGAAAAACAAACCGAAACTTTAGTAGGCATACAATGCTTTTTATAAACCAATACATATATAAATATAATTATTAATATTAATTACTAAAACAAATTTAGAAATAGTAAAACAAACAAAAACCGAAAGAAAAGCAAACCCTAAAATAAAATATTTTATATGAAAATTTAATGAGAAAAAATTAACTAAAATTTACCGCAAAAATAATGAGAAAATATTTTAAAAAAATCTAAACATTTCAACCTTCAAGAATATAAAGAAAATATTTAAAACAAAAAAAACAAATTGTTAAGCCACATCATCAGAGCAAATATCTAATTTGCTTATTAGATTTAAATAAAAATTAAAATTTAATGCTTTTTTATACATCGTTTGATCTAAAGATATTGGCTTTTAGACATATTTTGTACTTAGCAGACAAAAAGATAATATCTTTTATAATTTATAAAAGATATTATGATCCTTCCCTTAAGAAAAATTACTTTAAAAATTGGTTTTATTTAAAACAAAATTATATCTCTAAAGCGATGCTTTTTCTGGACTTTTGAAACAAATTTTATAAACTAATAGAGTATTTGATCTGAGGATAACTATAGAGTCTAACGAGAGGTGTCAATTTTTAACATTTAAAAGTTCAGTTCGAAAAATTGGAAAGAAAATTCGTTGAATAACACATTTTCATGTGGTGGATATCACATTTTCATATTGAAAATGTAATGGATAACACATTTTTATATAGAAAATGGGTTGGATAAGACATTTTCACAAAGAAAATGTGTTGGATAACACATTTTCATATAGAAAATGTGTTGGATAACACATTTGCACATCGAAAATGTGCTGGATAACACACTTTCATATAGAAAATGTGTTGGAAAACACATTTTATGTGTTGGATAAAACATTTTCATTTAGAAAATGTGTTGGATAACACATTTTCACATAGAAAATATGCTGGATAAAACATTTTCATATAGAAATTGTATTGGATAACACATTTTCATATATAAATTGTATTCGATAACACATTTTCATAGAGAAAATGTTTTGGATAACACATCTTCATATAAAAAATGTTTTGGATAACTCATTTACATATAGAAATTGTATTGGATAACACATTTTCATATAAAAAATGTGTTGGATAACACATTTTCATATAGAAATTATATTGGATAATACATTTTCATATAGAAATTGTTTTGGATAACACATTTTCATATAGAACTTGTATTGGATAACACATTTTCATATAGAAATTGTATTGGATAACACATTTTCATATAGAAATTGTATTCGATGTGATGGATATCACATTTTCATATATAAAATGTGTTGGATAACACTTTTTCATATATAAAATGTGTTGGATAACACTTTTTCATATATAAAATGTGTTGGATAACACTTTTTTATATAGAAAATGTGTTGGATAACACATTTTCATATAGAAAATGTGCTGGATAACAGATTTTCATATAGAAAATGTGTTGGATAACACATTTTTATATAGAAAATGTGTTGGATAACACATTTTTATATAGAAAATGTGTCGGATAACACATAGAAAATGTGTTGGATAACTCTTTTTCATATAGAAAATGTGTTGGATAACACATTTTCATATAGAAAATGTGTTGGATAACACATTTTCCTAAACACATTTTCCTATAGAAAATGTGTTGGATAACACATTTTCCTATAGAAAATGTGTTGGATAACACATTTTCCTATAGAAAATATGGCTTCTTCCTTCTTGCCGGTGGCTCGTATTCCCTTCAAGAAAACAAACCAGAAAAAAAACATACAGTCGCATTTTATTTTGTTTTGCTTTGTTTTTCACAGCAACAACAACAACAACAGTGGTGTTCCTATAAATCAAAATAGTTTCAGTTTATTTAAGTTTAAAAGTAAAATACAACACTACACAATAACTCCTAAATATATGATATATTTTTTACTATAAAAACCAATAACTCCTTAAGGTATACTTTTTAAATTAGGCTTAGCTTTTTACTCAAATTTTACGTTGAGAAAATTTAGGTTTATTAAAAACCCTGCATTTAACAGACATCCATTAAAAAGCGCTCTACCTACTCTAAACTTATGTAAAATATGTATTTGTGTAAAAAAAAACCGAAAAAAATCAAACCGGATTTTCTTTTATTAAAAATAATTTAATTGTAAGCCATTTTTACAAAAAAGGTGTTTTTGTTTTGTATAAAAAAAAAAAAAAGCCAGACAAGGTAATTGATTGTAATTATTATTAAGTGCCATAGGCCCCCTCCCCTCGTAACAAGAAAAAAATACCTTTAAAACCCAAAACAAATGCAAAAAAAACATAGAAAATCCAAAACTTAAAAAGAATTTTTTTACCTAAAGAAATTATAAAATAAAAAAAAACAAAATTTCTGTATAATTAAAACCTTTTTCTAAACCTATCAAACAAAAATTTTATTCTAAAAATTGAATACTAATTTACTTCGCCATTTCCCTCCAGCTTAACCTGTTTTGCTTTTGTTTCTTTAATCATTCATTTGCATTTGATTTGTATACAAGAAAAAAAAGCGAACAAAACACAATTTTATATACAAACAAAAAAACATACATACTTATGCTTAGTATTTATATATACATAACTTCATAACATATTAAAAAAAAAACCATAAAAAAATTAACAAAAATTCAACCATTAAACATTTAACTCATTTCTATTATAATTTTTCAAATGAAAATTCGAAAAATCCAAAAGAAAATAAAAAAAATCATATTTTTATTTAAAATAAAAATAACCCATTACAATACAAAAAAAAATTGGTCTATTCATTCATCTTATTAATTGGTTGGCTTAAGTTTATTATTTCTTTTTTAAATGTTGCAGTATATTCATAAAGTTAGATAGATTATAGTGAAAAGGAGCTAAGTCCAGTTTTTATTTAATGAATAAAGCGAATGACTCAGTTGAAAAAGGACATATTTTGCATCTTTAATTTTCTGAAAAGCGTGTGAAAAAAACGATATTGATATAGCAAATAATAAAATCTACAAGTAAGAAAGTTTCAGTCGGGTAAACCGACTAAGGTATACCCTCACTTTGTGAGTAATGTAATATATAACATTACACCAATAAATCTGTCAATTTGTGTGGAAGGTACCAGAAGGGGTTTTCCAAATACACATATTTTTCGGTAAACAGTACATTCTTAAATACATTGCATTGTGCTGAACTATAAGCGTTTATGTGCACTGGTATATTGTGTGGGAGGTACAAAAAGGGGCGGGGTGATAACGCCCACTTTTTACAGGACTATAGGCACTATAACAGCATTACACTGTACAAAATTTCAAGTATTTGTATGCACTGGTATTAAAGTTACAAGCCGTTTACTTTTGGTACGAAACGGTCCATTTGTGTGGGAGGTACCAAAAGGGGCTGTACAATAATGCCCATTTTTTACCGGACTATAGGCGCTACAAAAACATTATACTGTAGAAAATTTCAAGCATTTTTATGCACTTGTATTAAAGTTATAAGCAGTTAAATTTTGATGCAAAATGGTCCATTTGTGTGGGAGGTACCAAAACGGACATGCCAACTTCACCCATTTTTCTCGAGTTAATAGCGACTAATATACTAATATTATGTGCAGAATTTCAAAAGATTCGAATAAGTAGTATAGAAGTTATTAAAGAATCAATATTTCACTAAATTTTAACCCTTTGTGTGGGAGGTACCAGAAGGAGTAGACCAATATGGCCCATCTTCGAACTCATCCGGAGATAGATCAAAATATTACCACATACCAAATTTGAAGTCAATCGGTTACTCCTTTCGAGAGTTATCGTGCGCACCAGCCAGCAGACACACAGACAGACAGACAGACAGGCAGACAGACAGACAGACAGACAGACAGACAGACAGACAGACGGACGGACATTGCTCATTCGACTTAAAATGACCCAAAACGGATTTCCTCCGAACATACTTAGGGTCTTAGATCACTCCTTCGATGTGTTACACTTTTTTCCGTAGCAAATGATATATACCCTCGTCACACTAAAGTGAGGGTATAAAGATAGGTCTTAGTACTTTTTCACTCTATGTTAGCGTTGTTCACTTCCTTATTGCAGAAAGAAAATCGTTGTAAATGCCACTTTAGACACAATTTGCTTCAGAAATTAAATTTTAGTCCGTTTGAAAAGCCATTTTAATTTTTGTTAATAAAAAAAAGTGAAGATTGGAATTAATTACAACCTTTCCAGATAAGCTGTATACGAATGTTTTTAAACAAACTACTTGAATTCGACAGAAGCTTACACATACTCTTTTTAACGATAATAAAACCCCTTTTCGATCGAAAATTACTCGATATCGAATGTCATGATTTCACCCCTGGTTTCATCTCGGCAAATCAAATTTTCCAAAATCGGAAAAATATCTTCAGCACGAATTCTGATACTATATCTGGTCGATTTCAGAAGGCTTCTGTAGTGTATTTGATTATCGATTATGTATATGCAAAGACTTTGGGCATACCACAGAGAAGAAAATCTTCAACTTCGACCGAAGGATGGTTTCGCAGAAACTCTTTTGTCCGCGTAGCCGCCTCTGGAAAGATCAAAATTTTTTAACCATTTTTTGTTTTGTTTTTATTCAAGAGGTGAAAGTAACAAAAAAGTAGAAAATCATTTGCATTATTCAGGGTTGTTGTGGAATCCGATTGTTGTCGGAATCGGAATTGAAGCCGAGACGAAAAATAACTTTGGTGTCACAGGAGGTTATTTTTTTTTGATTTCAATTCCGATTCGGACAAAACTTGTGTTTTCTGCACTGAAAAAAAATATCATAAAATTAAAGAATGGCTGCAAAGACGTCCTTAGTTTTTAAAATAAGTACATTTTGTGCTTAAAATATATTTAATTTCATTAATATTACATAATTTACTTAATTTTAAATAAATTTTCTTAATTTTAGGTACAAAATGTACTTATTTTGAAGACTAAGGACGTCTTTGGAGCAATTCTTTAATTTTATGACAAATTTTTTTCAGTGTGTTTTAGACAGCAATCGTTTTCCACAACAATCCTGATTATTTTGCAATTTCGATAACAAAATGCAATATTTTTCGATTTTTCAAACCTGATCGCCCGATAACTATGAGAGATATCGCTAACACGACCGAATCCATATTTTTTCTATGTTTTTGCCTGTTTTTAAAATAATCTGCATCAACACTTGGAAAAAATAATATTTTAAAAGGAATATTCAAGCATTTTGCGGTAATATTTATACACAAAATATTTGGTTTAAATTTTGCCCTCAAACATATTTTGTTTAATGTAGATATATATATATATAGCGTGATCCATTTCGAGGTTCCCTACTTTTTTAAAGAAAAAAAACACAGAAAATTCAAATTGAATGGGGAATGTTTATTATCATTTGAAAGAACATTCTTTGGCATTTATTTTTTGAAGATTATGTCAATCAAATGTTGGCCGCGGCTACGTCTCACTCGATGACTCGCTCGAGCATTTCGACTGGTAACTGGCGAATGACACGCGTGATGTTTTGCTCCAAGACCTGAATCGAAGCGGGTTTGTCCGCATAAACTTTAGACTTTACATATCCCCACAGGAAAAAGTCTAACGGTGTGATATCACACGATCACATCGACCGGGCCAAAACGTGAAATTATCTGCTCACCGAAGTGTTCTCTCAATAAATCCATTGATTGATGCGATGTGTGGAAAGTGGCGCCGTCTTGTTGAAACCAAATGTCGCCGAGATCACGAGCTTCAATTTCAGGCATCAAATAGTCGGTTATCATGGCACGATAATGGTCGCCAATGACGGTTACGTTCTCACCGGAATAATTTTGGAAGAAATATGGAACGATGATTCCGGTACGTCGGATCGGGAATCAGTCAATGGCAAAAAGATAGCTCTTAACGAGAGCTAAAATATTGCTCTGGGTGTCAAGGTCGTGGGTGGACTGGTGCTTTTTTGGATTTAAGAAAAAATTGACTTAGCGCAATTGGCGAACGATTATTTTGATAATAAAACTGAATTATTTTTAAACGTTGTTCAGGCGTCCATGATGAAATGGCAAACAATACTTAACAAAAATAACATGACAACATGACACGACTCACACGTGATCTGTCCAAAAAAGGCTATTGAAAAAAGTATCTCTACTTGGACCACCCTATTATGTATATATACCAGCTGATTCCAGCAGACGTTGTCCTGCCCGTCCTGTTTCGGGCGTATTGGCTTGTTATGCTCTGGAAATTCGAATTTCGAAAATTATCGAAAATGTTTACCCAATTTTTCGACTTTCAAAATTTCTACAGAAAAGCAAGCAAAAAGTGTCAATATCCATTCTGTATTATTTAATCTGAAGTCTCGTATAATTTCCTTCTTGCGATTGTCTCACATATGCACAACATAGATTTGCGAGCGAAAAGTTAACGGTCTTTATGTTTTACACACATCACTCCACATACCTTAAATTATACAGATGTGCCGTCAGCCCGAAACGTCAAAATCTATTAGTTACGAACGAATAGAATGAACTTACAAAAAATTCGGGAAAATCGGTTCGAACAAAGACAAATAGAATATAAGACGACATTCCTTCAGGTCAAAACGTCAAAATCTATCAGTTACGAACGAATAGGAATGAATTGTGACACGCGAAAAAACAGTATTCCTTACTTACACTTATCGATTAATATTAATTTTTTAATTGTGACAATTACAAAAAATTCGGGAAAAACGGTCCGAAATCCGCGGAAATCCACACTCTTTAAAGTCCTACTCGTTGAAATTTCTATTCGTTCGTACCTGACAACTTACTCGCTCCGGGATGACATCTTATTATTTATTATTTTTGCCCCGGAGCGAGCAAGTTGTCAGGTACGACAGTGTGACATTTCATTCCTATTCGTTCGTAACTAATAGATTTTGATGTTTCTCGCTGACGGCACATCTGTATAATTTAAGGTCTGTGGTACGATCAACGTACAAACAAACACAACAGCCAACGACGAACAGAGAAAATCGGACAATTAGAAGCAAAGAAAATAAAGTTATAAAGAACAAAGAAAATAAAGTTATAAAGAAGGTGCGTCTAGTAACGAATAGTCTATCAGTGAAGAACGAATAGAAATTTGATTTCAGCGAGTGATTTTTTGCGTATTTTAATACCGATTTTCGAGATTTTTTATAATTAACACATTTAGAAAATTAATATCGATCGTTAAGTACCAAAAAAGTTCAAAAAAAGACCAGAAAACTATTTTTTTCGCGTTTGAAAATCATTTCTATTCGTTCGTAACTCACGCAAATGTAAACAAAGTCACGACGGAACATCTGTATAATTGAGAGTCTGTTGGGTCTGTTCTGTAGCAAGGTGATTTGAAATCACGGTGATTTTAAAATCGCCGGCGACTTACAATCACTGTTGGAGTTCGAAATCGTCCGGTTTATTATTCATAGCCTCCCAAAAAAGATTGTTCGAAATATGTTCGGGTGATTTCGAACTCCAAATGTGATGTTAAGTCGCCGGTGATTTTAAAATCACCGTGATTTCAAATCGCCGTGATTACAGAACAGACCCGTGTGATTAGCATAGACGAGCAATGGTACGCCAGAGTTGCCACTATAGGTGTAATTGCCAGCATTAAGAGGAATCATTCTAGGGTGAAACAAATTGGTAATTTCAGATTTGTTTTATATTCCAAATCTATTGCAAATAACACTATGCAACAAAAAAAATTTTTGTTTGTGTCCGAGACCTAAGAGCCATTTTTCAATAGGTTGAGGCATACTATTTCATGAAGCCAAAACAAATTTTTTTTTGCCACTCTATCATCTTCAGAATTCAATAGCAATGATGTATGTTTTTGACTTAAATCAGCTGAAATACTTATGGAAGCAGTAAATTCAATTAAACAAGAACTGCTAATTTTGCCGAACTAATTTTTTTTTGTAAATTTCCAATTTTCATGGGAGTTACCATTAATATTTGGAAGATATTTTTGATGTATAAGCTCCATAAAGCCAGAATATCATTTAAATTAAAGGAAATTATAAGAGCTGGAAATACTAAAAACATCAGTTTCACGTAGATACGGAATTTTAGAAACTGTCGTTAAAACAATCAAAAAATTTGATTTTTTTTAAAAAAATCTTTTTTTTTTGCACGAAAAATCCATAAAAATAGAAAAATTGTAAAAAAAAATGTTTGTTCCATTTCTTGAAAGCTACATTCTAACGAAGAAAACAATGCCTATTTGAAAATATCTATGAATAAATGTATAAATTATAACCCATATTGTAAAAATAGGGAAAAGTAAAAAAAAAATAATAGGCATGTTTTCGTTACAAGCTAGCACTTTTAGTTTAGCACTTTGCAACGAAAACAACTGACTTCCACTAACTGGCACATAAGCAATAACTTGTGGATTTTCACTATCTGGTAGCAATGGTGTCATGAGTTGCGAAGAAAGAACAGTGCGAAACAGACAAAAAATTCGTGAAAAGTATTTATAAAACATATATTTACTATTCTATGTTCAATTGTTTACACTCTTTTGCAAATATTAAAATAATTTCCCATTTTTGTTCTTCTTCTTCCCGTTAATTCACAATAATTGATAAAATCTCTCCAAAAATGGGATGCCATATCGCTAAATATAGGGTACCCAATCTGGCAACATCATACTCGATTAAGACATGAACACAAGCACCAAACTTCATCGGGAACTAATAGTGCTTAGCTCCCCATACAAATTAAGCACTTATGGTGTAACGAAAACACGCCTAATATTTCATATTTTTTATTTTGGCAATTTTGTTTTGGAAGTACCAAAAGGGCCTTGGCAATAACGCCTTTTATCTAATATACTATGGGTACTATAAAAAAATTACACTGTACAAAATGTCTGACACTTCTATTTGCAGGAAATCTCGTCATAAGCCGTTAACTTTTTGTGCAAAATGGTCTATTTGTATGGGAGGACCAAAAGGGTTGTGGCAATAAAGCCTATTTTGTAATATATCGGGTGGCGCAAAAGTAATCCTCCTATCAGAAAATGCTATAAATTTTGCGAGGCCCCTAATGTCAGTTCTGTTTTGACATTTGTGCTCTGGAGCAGTGTAGCGTAACATTGTTTATTAACGTGTATTCGCATGTGTTAACTACACAAATGTCAAAACAGAACTGACATTAGGGGCCTCGCAAAATTTATAGCATTTTCTGATAGGAGGATTACTTTTGCGCCACCCGATACTATGGGTACTATAAAAAATGACACTGTACAAAATTTCTGGTATTTGTATGTGCAGGAAACCACGTCATAAGCCGTTAACTTGTTGTGCAAAATGGTCCATTTGTATGGAAGGTACCAAAAGGGATGTGGTAATATCGTCTATTTTGCACGGGGCTATAGGTACTGTAAAGGAATTACACTGCACAAAATTTCAAGTTTTTCTTTGGACTGGAATCAAAGTAATAAGCCGTTAACTTTTTGTGCAAAATGCTCCATTCGTATGGGAGGTACAAAAAGTGCGTGGGCGTGGCAACTTCGCTCATTATTCTCAAGATGAAAGCGTCCAAAAAACTAATACTATGTGTAGGTACTCGAAGGAGTGGACCAACATAGTCCATCTTTGACCTTAGTCTGAGATAGAAAAAAATATTGACACATACCAAAATTGAAGTCAATCGGTTAATCCTGTCGAAAGTTATCTTACGCACCAACGAGACAGGCAGATGGACAGGCTGACGGACATTGTTAAAATGACTAAAAAGGATTTCAGCTAAATATTCTTGGGGTCTTTAGACCTGCAGCATCTGATATATAGCATTGTTCACAATAGGTCCCATTAAAAATTTTCCGAAAAAGCAATCGGGTAGAGAATTAAGCTGCTTTGTGTGCACTAATTCCTCACTCGCTTCCATAACCGATTCTTTTTATAAAGGGATAAGACTTCAGGAACTAATGCTGAATTGATGAAAAAGGAACGTCTTCATTTTTGACATTTTCGCCAGTTTAGAAAAATGAAAATAAAAATTTCTTTCTTTTTCTCTATATTTTCTATCCGACGAGGATTTGAACCCGAGTTACTTGCTTCAAAACAGTGCGTGATAGCTCTCTGCACCACCAACGGCCTCGAACTCGTCAACGCTAATTTCTATTAAGTTTTTAAGGGAACCAGATTTTGTCGATAGCTTCGCTTCTTTTTTGGGATTTTTGGAATAAAGCTGATAATTTGGCAGTTCTATTTTTAGACTCGCTTACTTTTGCGGATTTTTGGAATTATGTTCTCCACTAGAAAATGCAGAAAAAGTATAGCACATTATAACCCGTAAGGAAAAAATGCAATGAAGACTTAATCTCTTGGCGCTAGTTCTACAGCTACTTCGATAGCCTCGCTTCTTTTTTGGGATTTTTGGAATAAAGCTGATAATTTGGCAGTTCTATTTTTAGACTCGCTTACTTTTGCGGATTTTTTGGAATTAAGTTCTCCATTAGAAAATCCAGAAAAAATATAGCACATTATAATCCGGAAGGAAAAAATGCAATGAAGAATTATTGTCTTGGCGCTAATTCTACAGCTACTTCAATAGAATGCAGAGAGCAATGCTTAATTTAGTCTTGGCAAACGAAACTGGAAGTATTTCTGGGAGAGTCAGTTACAAATACAACCAGTTATTTTTTACTGGGGTATTTTTTCTTATTTCTACCAAAAGTGCTATAATTTCTACATTTCTCCATACATTTTTCTCAAATAGACATTGTTTTCTTCGTAAGAATCAAAATTTTCTATTTTTTATGTTTTTTTTGTGCCACCAAAAAGCAATTTTTAAAAAAAAAAATCAAATCTTTTCTAGTTATTTTAACGACATTTACTTGACTTCTGTTTCCACGTGAAAGTGTCATTACTGACATTTGTAGTCCTCATGATTTCCTTTATTTTAAATTATATCCGGGCTTTATCGAGCGTATTCAAAAATATGGTCCAAATACTACAGATACCTTCCAAGAAAATGGGAATTTTAAAGATTTTTTTTAAAAAAATTCCTATCTATCCTATTTTTGCAGAAAAATAGGATTTTTCATAAAAATTGTTAGAATAAAATGAGACAATTTCAAAGAAAATCGATGGGTAATTTAAATGTTTGATACAAAGTTATCGATAATACGAACAACGGTACCGGAAATATATGTCGAGACTTCCTAGAAAGGCCGACCCCGGTATATCCAGACGTCTTTTACTCAATGCGGGACAGTAACAAATCGGCAGTTGATCAATGCTTTCCACTTCCTCCTCATCTCCGCAGATGTCATTAGAATCAATTTCCAAACTCCAGGCGTCTTTGCCGATGAAAAAAATCCGTTCCAAAAATACTAGATTCGTGCCAATGAGATCTCTTTGAAACTAAGTATCTTAAAATATTTCATATTTTTTTTACCGTCTTAAGGCTGGGTTAGGCAAACGTAACCGTAACGCCCCCGTAGCGTAACGAATCAGCTGATTCAATCTGACATATGGAAATCAGTGTAAACGATTAGCCAACGGAAACGAAACGTAAACGGACGGCTGAATCTGCTGAAATGTGATTTGGACGGTACGTTTACGTGCTTTTGCAAACAAAATTAGTAAAATAATGAAAAAATAACAAATTTATGCGGAACTTTTGAAAGGTAATGATAAATAAGTAATATAATGATAAATTGGTAGAAAATAAATATAAAATAAAATAAATTTTTATTTTGCTATTTTTGTTGTGA
The DNA here is from genome assembly GCA_963930755.1 of Eudasyphora cyanicolor. Lineage (NCBI taxonomy): Eukaryota > Metazoa > Arthropoda > Insecta > Diptera > Muscidae > Eudasyphora > Eudasyphora cyanicolor. Next base: position 275,826,048 of record OZ005736.1, on the reverse strand, counting down.
ATGTCTGAGAAATACTGCGGGATTTTAAGTATTAAAGTTAAATTACGGTTAAGTTTGCCTAACCCGGCCTTTATTCACTTCATATTTCTCTAAAAAAAACATATAAAAGATAATTAAAAAAAAAAGTAATTAGGATTTTGTTTATATATTTAGAATTTCATTAGAATTTCTGCATTAATAAAAATTCTCTATTGTTATAAAATTTTTTCTTCAAAAAAATATTTTAATTTTAAAATATTTATTATGTATTTAAATTTTATTAGAATTTTTGCAATCATAAAAAAATGTTTTTTAAAAATAATAGTTTTTAAATTCTCTTTAGATGCCAATTTCCTTAGTTCTATAAATATTTTGTAGCAATTGTTAAATAAATATAACCACATTAAATTTTTTAATAACAAACAAAAACTTTGTAACTGTTTTTTTTCTAAAAAAAATACTAAATGGTTATAAAATTAGTCTTAAAAAATATTTTGATTTTAAAATAATTTTTATTTGAATTTGCATTCGTAAAATTCAATTGTTATAAATTTTTCTAAAAATTATATAATTTTTAACTCTTTTTAAATTCTAATTTCTATAATTCTACGGATATTTTAAGGCTACTATAAAATTATTATAACCTCATTAAATATTTTAAATAACAAAAAAATATTGTAACGATTTTTTCTAAAAAAAATAGTTGTTTTATTCATTTTGCTGCTAAAGCGCAGTTGTAAATCTTTTAATAAAATATATCTCAGTTTTGACTTTTACATTCTTTACTTAAAATTGAATTATTACTTTATCATAATGCCTTAAATTATGCTATAAAACTGCTATGAAAATGTTCAGCCATAAAATATAGTGTACAACTTTTACAGTCATCAGCATTTGAATAAATATATTTGATAAATGTCTATGGTAAAATGTTTAAATAATATTAAATATAATCATGCAAAAAAGAGAAATAAAAATAAAGTAAACAAAATTATGGCCGAGAGGATAAAATAAAATATAGAAAAACTCTTTATTGTATCAATAAATGAGTAGCAGAGCGAGAGAGCGAACAAGCGAGAGTGAGAGGGGGAAACTGAAAGGAGAACAGATTTAAGAAAGCCCAAAAATAGGCTATGAAAAAGGTAATAAAAATAATGTTAAACCAAACTGAAAGTGAAATAAAAAAATGGAAAAGCTACAAATTGTTGGTTAAATGCAAAGAAATACATAGTAAAATAGAATTGAAACCTATAAATGGATGTGAAGATTTTTTCTGTTTGTTCAAAAAAATAATGTTGTTTCACAAAAAAGGAATTCATCCTATAACTTATGCAATAATAAAATATTTATTAATTAAAGCTAAAATGAAACAAGAAAATCAATAGACATTAAGACAGATGATACTTACACTTACACAGACTCAAATGCAAAACCACAAAAGACTTTAAAAAGGGGATCTAATAAGAATACAAAAAAAGAATAAAAAATGCCACTTACAAAACCAAATTTAAAGAGACATTTGATAAACAAAAAAAAACTACTTTAAAACTGAAAAATAAACAACTTTTTGACGTCAGACATTTACAATTTACACCAAGTAATATTAAACTAAAAAAAATAGAAAGAACGATAACCTAAACAAAATAAGAGCTAATAAAAAAGATACAACTAGCGAAGACACACACAAAAAAAGAAAACTCATATTAAAAGCCTAAAAGTATGCTAGACATTTTTTGAACAAAACTTTCACAAACGAAACCATAAACCTAACCACAAACAAAAAGAAACCAGTTGCCACATATGAATGAATAGACGGACGGAAAGGATGTAGGACGTCGGTCATTCATTCATTCAAAAATCAATGTTGTAGTATTATAGTGACAAATAAAAAAGCGCAAAGAAAGCCCCCCAAACAATGATCCTGAAAAGCAGTGTTATTTATAAGTTAAAATAAAAAAACAAAGAGATAAGTCTTTTGATATAAAACATGTTTTGTAATTCCAATAAAATAATGTTTCCATAAAATTTTTTTAATTTTGCTAATATCCTCCCCACAAAAACTATAATAATAACAACAATAATAAAACCGTAACAGACAACCGAAATAACCACAGAATTTTTTGATAATTATAATTGTACAATTTTTCCTTTTTGTAACTTTTTTGATACCATATAAAGAAAAACTCAATAAAGACGAATTTTTGCATAAATATACGAAATAAAATAACATAGAATGGGGGACAATTTTATTTAGTTTTAGGCCAAAACATGTTCTAATAAAGGTGGTAAGTGCGACAGATTACCTAGAAGGTATGCCAAATTTTTTTTTGAACAAAGAGGCGTTCCCTAAAGTATGCATTAATATGTACTTAAAACGGTAAATTTTAAAATCAAATAGGAATTTAATAAAATAAATAAATTATACTAAAAAAGGTATAGCAATAGAAAAATATGTAAGAGCAATATAGTATTTAATATGCCACAAGTTTCTATTCAATCGAACATTGTATTCAAGAATAGCAGAAAACTTCTCCCTTTAAAATTCCATTAAGATTGGTTTAAAAAAAGACAGACAAGAAGTACTAGACGTAACGTTTGCTACTGACCGGCTGTCAGACAAAATTATTTAGTGGAATGTACTGGACGATCACTCATTCTCAGATCACCATTATATTGAGTTCAAACTCACTGAAAAAGCGCATGATCCTGCCGTCCACAGAAATGTGAGAAAGACAAAGTGGCACCTGTATGAGAAGAATTTCAAGAAAGTCCTCAACTCCAAACTTCTGTACGAACCGAATGACAAAGCCGGTCTGGATAATGTGGTCGAACATATCACCACATCATTCAATAGTTCCCTTGAAGAAGCCTATCCAAAAACAAGGTACACGGGTAAAACTAAACTCCAATGGTGGACTTCTGAGCTAACGGCTATGAAAAAGACCTGCAACAAGCTATTCAACAAGGCTAAATCTACTGGGGTCGCTAATGTTTGGGATGCCTATAAAGAACAACTCAAGATCTATAAGAAGGAGCTTAGAATGGCGCAGAGACGCTCTTGGTATACCTTCTGTGGCGAAGTGGAAAAGGTCTCCGACGCCGCAAGGCTGAGGAAAATACTATCAGCTTCACCCTGTACAGTGGGTTACTTGCAGGATGAGGCAAATAACTGGACCAAAACAGCGAGAAGTCGCTCAATGTACTGCTCGACACACATTTCCCGGGGAACTCTGTAACAGAACCCGAGGATCAGCAGGACCAACAAGAATGCGAGTGGACTGCGAGCCTTGCTAGCTTGTTGACTGAGAGATTCAGAATAAGCTGGGCTATTAACAGCTTTGAGCCCTTCAAGTCACCTGGACCGGATGGCATCACTCCAGCAGAAATGCAGAAAATGTTAAAGTACATTATCCCCTGGCTGGAGAAAATTGATGTAGGCTGTATCAGGCTTTCATACGTCCCGAATCGATGGAGGGATACCAAAGTGGTATTCATACCAAAAGCGGGCACACTAGGCCAAAAGACTTCAGACCAATTAGCCTATCCTCCTTCCTATTGAAAGGTCTGGAAAGACTTTTAGATTATTTCATTAGGGAAAACCTGGATACAAAACTTCTGTCGGTGAACCAACATGCTTACAATAAGGGGATGTCTACAGAATCAGCCCTGCACGAACTTGTGAGCACTATCGAATCATCCCTGCATTTCAAGGAATTTGCTATGGTGGCATTTCTTGACATAGAAGGGGCTTTTAACAACATTCACTCACATGTCACATCTAAAAGTTAACTCTAGTTTGATTAGACTAATTCAAAGTCTGCTCAACAGAAGACGCATAACAGCACGTGTTGGGTCCACAACTCTAACAAGGTTTGTAAACAGAGGGACCCCACAAGGAGGAGTACTGCCTCCACTAATTTGGAACATAGCGGTGAATGAAATCCTGCTAGATCTAGAACGTTGTGGCTGCAAGGTCGTGGCATATGCGGACAACGTGGCAATCGCAGTGAGTGGAAAATTCGAAAACGTCCCCCGAGACATTCTACAGGTGTCTCTGAACAAATTGGCTAGATGGGCCAGAAACAGCGGTTTGGGCGTAAACCCAAACAAGACAGAATTGCTTCTCTTTACTAGGATGAATAATGACCCACATGTGGACCCTCCACCTCTGATAAATGGAACAGATCTAGTCTTTTCTGAAAGTGCAAAATTTTTAGGAATAATTCTAGATAGAAAACTGTTATTTAGACTTAACGGATTGGAACGTGTAAGGAAGGCCAACGTCGCCTTATAGTCCTGCAAAGAGGCTGTAGGGTCGTGGTTGGGCCTCCTAAAATCGTCCACTGGATATATGTAGTAGTAGTTCGTCCTATACTGTTATACGGCATTGTGGTATGGTGGACGGCAACTGAGAAACTAACCATCACCAACCTACTAACAAAGGTTCAGAGAACAGCCTGCCTGAGCATAAGCGGAGCCTTAAGGACTACAGCGACCGAGTCTCTACAAGCCCTACTCCATATACTGCCGATTAATATGTGGCGAGAGCAGTTGCAACCAAAGCGGCAATAAGATTAAACTGCCTATCAATGTGGAGGTACAAGAACTACGGTCACATAAGGATATCAAAGTGTAGTGCTATGGTAACCGACCGAGTGGACTATATACCAACTGTGTATACCTTCGAGAGAAATTACATCACTATGATTCCCGCCAGAGATGAATGGGTTGGAAGAATACCAGGTAATAGAAACCATCTCAACTTTTACACGGATGGTTCGAAGCTTGATGAAAAGGTTGGCTTCGGAGGACACTGTGCAGAGCTTAGTTTGGATATAGCTCACAGACTTCCAGATACCTGCAGTGTCTATCAAGCCGAAATAATGGCAATATAGGATGTAGCCAAGTGGCTGAGTCGCAACATAGTAACCAACACTGGCGTTGTCATTTACTCGGACAGCTAGGCTGCCATCAAATCTCTGGAGGCAACATCCCTAAAGTCAGAAACAGCCCTCGACTGCCGCAGATCTCTTTACGAGATGGCTGAGCAGTTTAATATACACCTCATATGGGTGCCTGGGCATAGGGATATCCTGGGGAACTGCAAAGCCGATGAACTTGCTAGGAAAGGGACGACATTACAAATTCTCGAAGAATTTGCATATATTGGTGCGCCACTATCCACGTGCAAGCTTTGGCTTAGGCAAGAGGCAATCAGGCAGTCCAACGAAAGATGGACAGAAATCGGCACCTGCAGGGTAGCTAGACAAATCTGGCCAAGGTATGACCTGAGAAGATCAAAATATCTCCTCGCACTAGAGAGGCAAAGATTGTCTACGTTAGTATCAGTTCTGACGGGACACTGCTTGATCGGCGAACACGCCATAAGATTGGGCATTGACTCTAATGACTTCTGCAGAAGCTGTGGAGATGAGGAAGACTGCCCCGCTCTGAGTAAACGACGACTGGACATACTGGGGTCGGCCTTTTTAGGCAGCCTAACAGATCTTTCCAGTACTGATATTCGTACTATCGATAAATTTATATATCAAACAGGTTGGTTTCGATGAGGGGCATTTCAGCCCGTGGTAACACTAGGGACCTAAACTGGCCTATGTGAGCTTGTAAAAAATACGGCTGCCACCCTAACCTAACCTACGTGCTATGTGAAATTTAAAGTAGTGTATGATGAGTGTATGAAATCTCAGTGTTACTGCATTTAACCCTTGTTAGGCCAGCATTTTATTAATCGAAAACTTTGGTTTAGAATTTTCTAGAATATTTTTCCTTGGACTATTCGATGGATAGTTAAAATCAATTTTGTTACTATTCAACTATGAGGTCTAAACATTAATTAAAATTTTTATTTTGATTGCAACATGATCTGAAAGTAATTATAATTATTAATAGTACAATTAAAATTTAATAAAATAATATTGATATAAGAGAGATTCAAGCAGTTTTAGTAGCTATGTATATATAATATATTTGACAAAAAATATATTTTATTTATATTTTTCTTTCAAACATTATGTATCTATTTTTTTTCTCCGTGTAGTTGAATGAAAGAACTAAGTTTTTACATCCACAACGTGTTTTCAAAAAATATAATTTGGAATAAAATTAAAATTTCCCCATTCCCCTTCTCAATAAATGTAATCATCCTATTCACATATGCTCTTATATAGCGGCAACTCTGCCACACGCAAATTCTCCCATCTCTTTGGTTTGTCAAATTGTTTTAGATCGGTTGTCATCGTTTCGTTTAAAATGCTGATTTTTTTGTGAATAAAACGGAATACAAGTTCGCAAATTGTAATATTGTCTGTGCACAACTAAAGTTTATTAAATAATTTAATTAAAAATATAAACATTTTGTATGAAAATGGTGAGAAAATCAATGAAAAAAGGGTTGCAAATCTGTGAAAAATTAATTTAGCATACATAGATCGTTAACAATGTAATGTAAACAAACAACGTTCGTGTCGTGGAGGGTCGGAAGGGGGAGATATTGAGAAAGAGAGTGTAATATCGTTTGTAGACAAGATATTGTATGAAAGAAATAAAACAAAACGGGAAAACAAATGCATACACGCATAAGAAGTTACAAATGTGTAATATAATACAGTATAAAGGACAATTACACAGTACAACACATGGTTTTGGGACTCAATTCTGCAAACTCAGTCCGTACGGAATATCCCTTTTGTGTCCGAAGCAAAGTTGTAGATATATTTAGGAGACAAAAAATCCTACAAACCTACCCGAGAAAAGTGAATCCAGTGCCTTCGTGTTCTTTCTCAAAAATGTTCCGTTCTGCTTTATACGTATACGTATTTTTCAATACTTTACTGACAGATATTTTATGACTTTGTGGGCATTTTTGTGATTTTTAAGGCACTGGATGCACCTTTTTCGGGTAGTTTTTTTTTTTTTTTTTTTTTTTTTTTTTACGAACGTTCCCAACGCAGCCACTCTTACCCGCCCCTTCCGACCGCGGGGGCCACATCCCCATAACGTAGGGATTGCGTACACACCATGATCCGAACCATGGCGGGTTAACAGTAGAGGGTGGAATACCAGCTACAGAATATATATCAACAGCCGGTATGTACATACATACATGCATAAAAAGTGTTAACTTTGTTTAGTTAAATAAAGAACACACATAAAACAGAATTTCACTACTGATTTAAATAACATATGATTCTAGATTTCACTATATCTATTCCTACATTAAAGTCAATAATATCATATAAAGTGTTAAAGTTTATGCACATTCTACGGATAGGCTCTGCAGATGCGTAATTTGTACGTTGAAAATCAATATGCAATAATTGGTAATATCTGGAAAATCTGAATGGTACGTTAAATCTTATCTTAGAAAGCATGTATCCAGAAAGCACATCACAATTTATAACCTTCAATATCATTGTGGTGTTCAGCATAATACGTCTGCTCTTAAGAGTAGGCAATCTTATCAAGCTCAACCTATTAGTATAGGGTGGAAGAACAAAATCACTATTCCAATGCAGGTGCCTCAAAGCAAATAATAAAAATTGTTTCTGAACGGACTCAATTTTATCAACATAAATCCCATATTGGGGGTCCCACACAACAGAACCATATTCTAGAATAGGTCTAACAAGTGTAGTATACAACTGTTTCGTTACATATGGATCCGAGAATTCTTTCGCCCATCGCTTAATGAAGCCAAGGACACCATAAGCTTTGTTCACCATTGTAATTATGTGATTATTGAAGTTAAGTTTAGGATCCATTAATATACCAAGATCCACAAAGGATTCAACAGTTTCTAAATTGGAACCAAGAAGACTGAATTTAGATGGAATCAATTTCGATCTAGAGAAACACATATGTTTACACTTCTTCAAATTAAGGTCCATGCAATTAATTTCACACCAATAACCAAAGTTGTCTAAGTCATTTTGAAGAAACAAAGAATCATCAGATGTGTTACGAGAATAAAATATCTTAACATCATCTGCATACATCAGTAATCTAGAACTAATAATTGAATCTGGTAAGTCATTTATAAATAGTAGAAACAGCAAAGGGCCAATATGACTACCTTGGGGTACCCCAGATGAAACCAAAATCGGACCTGATGGTCCACATCCCTCAACATCAAAACCAATCTGCCTATAGCCTTTAAGTGGCCATCATAAACAGATAATTCCGAGTTTGGTGGGATGTAGGAACATGAAACCAATAATTTAGCTTTACCTAAATTAATAGAGACAACAATAAGTTCAATATCTTCAATCTCATCAAGAATGACACGCTCAGAAGAAAGCGAACTTTTTACAGCAATAAGAACTCCACCACCAATTTTTTGAATGCGATCTTTTCTATAAAGAACATATTCATTCGACAGTATCTCTGAATCAAATATTGAAGGTTTTAACCAGGTCTCAGTGAAACACAAAATTGAAAAATCAAAGTCAAAGCTCTCAGTAAATAGTCGGGTTAATTTAGTATTAAGCCCTCTTACATTCTGATAAGCTATGACCAAAGAGCTATTCAGTTTTTTGATGAATTAGAGCTAGGAGGCCTCAAAGGTAATTGCGCTAAATTGTCGACCCTATCAACAAATTCTTTAACAAATGCCTTAGGCGGCCAAAAATCAGAAGATATCAGTTTATCAAAGATCTTCGGTTGCACGATGATCTTAAATGATGACCTAGAATTAGAGGAAGACGAACGAATCTTAAATGTCTTAAGATAAAAGTCACCTTCAATCTTAGATCTAATATAAAAGTCTATATCTTCGGAGGATGTGTCGGGAGCAAAGCGCGAAACAAAAACGACTTTCTTGGCTGGGACCACAGTCAGAGTTTTCGATTTCCCACCGGCTCGTGATGCTACATTTGCAGGAGGTTTAGGGTTCATTTCAAGATTACCCATTGAATTTCCCTCCTGTATAGAGACAACCTTATCAACCCTTGGTGTTACAGCGAGAGCAACCCTCTGCTGATCAACAGAAACTGAACAAGGAGCACTGACAGAAGCTGATGATGTTGTAGGCTCATCCGACGACGTACGGTCAGAAGCACTCGGTGTACCGACATCGAGCTTCTTAGGAAGCGTCTTTTTCGTCGACCTTTTGCGCTTCTGTCCGACAACGTCAGGCGAACACACAAATGCATTCAATTCCGGGAACCTATCAAACAGAGATGCATATTTATTAAATCTCGAATACAAAGAGATTTTTTTTTCTTCTATTCAATATCTACAACTTTGCTTCGGACATAAAAGAGATATTCCGTACGGTATACCGAGAAAAAATATAGAAAAAGTGCAAAAAATCCACCTTGAGCAAAAAAATGTGTATGACCATTAAATTATTAATTGAGCCCAATTGACTAAACGAATGATACATAAGTTCTTATTTTTGTCCCAAAATCATGTGTTGTACTGTATTAGTTGTGATTTAGTAAATAACTAACTAAGCGGGGAACTTGAGTTCGATTAGGCCTGGTCCCAGTGCATATAGAAAGACATATAAGTTAATAGAAAGACGATGGAAATCAGATGTAGGCGATATTTCAGTTGACGGAGTTGCCATAGTGGACGAGGACCGGAAGATTGATTGCTTGAAGACTCATTTTGGTCGGATTTATAATAGCTCTCCTCCGAATAGGGATGTATCAATGATCGAAGAGTCGATAAGAAATGTGCTCACTCAGGTTCCCGACAACTTAACGGAATTTTGTTGTCTCTATGGGTGATGATCGATTTACTTCTCTAGGATCAGTACAAAATTTCTCAAATTTGTTAAATAGTAAGAAATCATCTGGATCAGACAATATTTAAAATTTTTCGATAAAAAATTTCCGATAAGAGCATTTGAATTTTTAGTTATCTTATACAACAATTGCAATAACAACTCATATTTCCCTAGGGATTGGAAGATTGAGAAAATTCTACCTATTAGAAAAAAAATCATCTGATATCAATAACTTAAGACCAATATCGTTACTTTCTAATTTAGGTAAATTGTTCGAGAAAATTCTACGCGAGAAAATGGATTTAGGGGTTCAATTAGATTATATTCCAGAATACCAATTTGGTTTTAGGAAGGGTCACTCGACATTAGATGAGTTGACAAAATTTAATAGTGACGTCATTAGTAATCTGAGGAGGAAGATATGCACCGTTGCCGTATCTTTAGATGTCGAAAAGGCATTTGACAATACTTATCATGATGGCGTTCTGTATAAGATGGTACAATTAGTATTTGCCCCAAACATTATTCAAATTTTCAAGAGTTTCTTCACCAATAGACAATTTTTTATACAAATGGGTCAAATAAATTCGTCACTGGATGATGTAACATGCGGGGTACCACAAGGATCGATTTTATCGCCGCATATGTTTAATATAGGGTGATCCATTTCGAGGTTCCCCACTTTTTTAAAGAAAAAAAAAACAGAAAATTCAAATTGAATGGGGAATCTTTATTATCATTTGAAAGAACATTCTTTGGCATTTATTTTTTGAAGATTATGTCTATCAAATGATGACCGCGGCTACGTCTCAGATGGTCCATCCGTTGAGTCCAATTTTCGATGACTCGTTCGAGCATTTCGACTGGTAACTGGCCTGAATCGAAGCTGGTTTGTCCGCATAAACTTTAGACTTTACATATCCCCACAGGAAAAAGTCTAACGGTGTGATATCACACGATCTTGGTGGCCAATCGACCGGCCCAAAACGTGCAATTATCTGCTCACCGAAGTGTTCTCTCAATAAATCCATTGATTGATGCGATGTGTGGGAAGTGGCGCCGTCTTGTTGAAACCAAATGTCGCCGAGATCACGAGCTTCAATTTCAGGCATCAAATTGTCGGTTATGATGGCACGATAACGGTCGCGGTTACGTTCTCACCGGCATCTTTTTTGAAGAAATATGGACCGATGATTCCGGTACGTCGGATCGGGAATCGGTCAATGGCAAAAATATAGCTCATAACGATAGCTAAAATATTGCTCATGGTTGTCAAGGTAGTCGACCGGAAAGTGTTTTTTTTTATTAAAAAAAATTGACCTAGCGCAATTGGCGAACGATTATTTTGATAATAAAACATAATAATAATTTGTAAACGTTGTTCAGGCGTAAATCTTTCCATGATGAAATGCCAAACAATACTTAACAAAAATAACATGACGGCATGACACGACTCACACGTGATCTGTCAAAAAAGGCTATTGAAAAAAGTATCTCTACTAAGATCACCCATTATCTACCTGTATGACTTTCCACATCAGCACATCACATCATGCCGACGATTGCCTGTTATATGCTCACGCGGAATCGCCAGTTGAAGCTTTGGCAATTGTATCTGGACTTCTAAGGTCGGTTAATGCTTTTAACTCCAAATGGGGAATTAGGATTAATACTTCCAAGAGCGAGGCAATTTGTTTGAGTAACGCTTCTGGAAAGTCTGAAAGATGGGTCGTACCTGGGAGTAGATCTCTAAACGGTATAGAGATACCAATTAGAGGCAGCTTCAAATATTTGGGTGTAAGTTTTTTTTAATAAATTAGTTAAATATAATGTCAGTGCACGATCCGCCTTAAGTAAGGCGTACCGCATGAAGGGGTCTTTTGGAAGATTATTCAATAGCAGAACTCTTTCTGTTAGTACTATTGTTGTATAAATTGAGTGTAAGGTCGGCCCTACTATATGCTTTCCCAATTTGGTTTTCTATTTCTCCCACTGTGATGAAAGAATTTGGGATTTTAGAACGAAAAATTTTACGTAGTTGTATAGGACAACATTTTAAGTCATTTAACAAGCTTTTTTAAACAAATATATATATGAGACTGCCTAGTTTCTAAAAGTATATATTTATCGACCTGATTACATTAGAAGCGTCTGCCCATTCTCTCTTATTTCTATAATTTTATGAAAACCCTAATAGTATGCAAATTTTTCAAAGAATCTCAAAGTATGCCTTGCAATATAAATGATTTTTAAAGAAATGTACATATTTCTCAACTGAATTATTTTTTAAATATTGATTTATTGCCCAGAAAATGCGCGCGTGCATGAGTCCAAACTTTGTATCTATATTTCGTATAATTAATTAAGTATATTTTGTAATCAACTGTACTTTATTTTCATGATTCCCTTTTAGAGTTTTCATGTTTAATTACCACTTTTTTTGCCATCCATAAGATTTTTGTTTTTTGGCTTTGCCTTTTTCACACTCTTTCACTCGCTTTTCCCCCCAGATATTGTTGTTGTTTTGTTGCGTTGTTTTTTTTTGGTTATTGTAAAAGGACAAGTGCGTTTCTGTTATTCTTAACGCCCGTCGAATGGCAAAAAAAGAGTAAAATCTAAAAACCATTAAAAATTATGTTAAAAAGAAATATAATACCCGACCGACCCCACCAAACACCCACAACAATGAAGAACTCCTCCTCTTAGCCACGACGAACGCGAGAAGGACCTCGAAAAAAAGGATAGCCGCGCCAGCAGTTGTACTGCTTTGTTAATACTACTGCTGCTGTTGTTGTAGCTCTTATTTTCACTTGATTTTAATGAAAAATCCAACATCTTTGCCAGCATTGGCAAGGAATTTTTGCATCCCCAAAAAATCAACGATTTCTCTGTTTTCTGATATTCAAAAAGGACGAATGAAAGGTTTGCTTTTCGCCCTCTGCCTTCTTCTACTGCTCTGGCGAACTCTCAAACCCTTTGCCGTTTGACACGTTTTTATACTGAATCTTCTTTAAAATATACATATAGATTTTTTTGGTTGCCAACAATTCATACATATTCATTGACCGTTATTAACAGCAATGAAATGTTTTGTTGTTATTTTTTCACTTTTGTTCGAATTTTGTTTCAAAAATTTGTTTGCTATTCTGCTAAAATGTCTCTCCCCTTTAACTCATTCTCTAGAACCTGTGATTTGTGGCGTAATGTTTTTGTAATTTGTGAGTGATTTCGTTTTTTTTTGGTTGTTTGGTGTGTGAAGGGTTTCCCATTTTTTCCTTTCTCTTGAGCTTAGATATATTGGCATTTGTCCATTACATTTGGGGGGATGATAAATAATATTTTCCTTTCAATTTCATTTTGATGACAAAAGAGTGTATACTCAAATGACATTACTTAATGCAAATGAAATATATAAAATAACGTGAATTTGTTACCTATTCTTTCTTTTAATTTTTGAAGAACTCCTATAAATATGCAATATTTATTTTTTCAGCGACAGACCAGAGCCTCCGGTGGGAATTGAACCATCGAACCCAGTAATATCAGTTGTAACAAAATCTAAATAAAATCATTTAATAAAGAAACCTATGACCTCGATCTTGAAATTTTATTGGATATTAATAAAACTTAAAATTGTTATAACTTCTTAAATAACCCTAATAGAGCAAAAAGGGCGAAATTTGTATATCACTTTTGAACAAGACGCCTAGAATGAAAAGGACGAAATTTTGGATATCACTTTTTTTTTGAAAAAAATTTGGAATTTCCGTAGCATAACTTAAAATTACTCTATTTACATAGAAAATTCCACTGGAGGCAAAAAAAAATTATATTCCTTATTTTTGGAACAAAATTTTGAATTTCTAAAAATTACTGTATTTCTTAAATATGTCCACTAGAGTCAAGTGGAACAAAATTTGAATTTCCTTTGTATAACTTAAAATGGCTGTCTCTCCTTAAACAAGCCGCCTAGCGTGAGAATGACGAAATCACTTTTTTTTGGCAAACATTTTCAATTTCCTTGGTAACACTTAAAATGGATGTATTTCTTAAATAAGTTCAAAAGAAGGAAAAGGGTGACATTTGAATATTACTTACTTTTTGAACAAAATTTTGAAGTTCTTTAGCAAAACCTAAAATGGCTGTATCTCTTTAGCGAAAGGATGAAATTTTGATAGTACTTATTTTTTTGAAAAAAATTTAGAATTTCCTTAGCAATACTTATGGCCAATTCCACAATCTCCGGTTATCCTACAGTTAGAGCTAACATACAGTTATAGCTGTCAAATTGTATGAAATTTTTATTTTTTGATCGGCTTGAGGTCCGTGATGAATAAAAGACAATACTTTTATTTATTTTTCTTTTTTGGCCAATATTTCGGGTAACTTCGTTGGTCATCATCAGGGGGAATATTTAATATTGTTGTAACAAAAAATAGTCCTTTACTATGTGAGCTTTCGTTAGTTACTTTTTATTTATTTTTTAACTGTGAGTTAGCTCTAACCGGAAGTTGTGAAATTGGGGGTTAAAGTGACTTTATTTCTATAATAAGTCTCCTAGAGCGAAAAGGAAATATATTGATTGCCTTTATTTTTTGACAAAAATTTTGAATTTCATATGCATAACTTAAAATGGCTGTATCTCCTTAAACAAGCCTCTATGCCACTTATTTTTTTTTGACAAAAAGTATAAGTCCTTAAGTAAGCATGCTGACGCGAGAAAGAGGAAATGTTGATATCACTTGTTTTTATTGAAAAACATTTTGAATTTCCTTAACAAAACTTGAAATGGCTGGATTTCCTTAAATAAGTTCACTGGAACAAAAAGGACGAAATTTTGATATCCATTATATTTTGACAAATCTGTTGAATTTCCTTTGCATAATTTAAAATGGCTGTTATTTGACAAACATTTTGAATTTCCTTAGGAAAACTTAAATGGGTTAAAACTTCTTAACGGCCTTCTTCTTCATTCTAGAGCCAAAGAATAAAATTTTTATTGCATATTATATTCTCCTTTAAAAAGCCTCGCGCGAGAAGTACGAAATGTAGATATCACTCATTTTTATTGACAAAAATTTTTAATTTCCTTAGCAAATTTTAAATGGTTGTATTTCCTTAAATAAGTCCAGTAGAGCCAAAAAGGCAGGATATTGATATTATTTATTTTTAAAAATAAATTTTGAATTTCCTTTGCAAAAATGTAAATGATATATCTCCTTAAACAAGCCAACTAGTGAGAGGGCGAAATTTTGATATCACTTATTTTTTGACAATTTTTTTTAATATTTTTGCAGCACTTAATGTCGCTGTATTTCCTTAAATGAGTGTTCTAGAGCCAAAAGGAAGACATTTAAAATGGCTCTATTTCCTTAAATAAGTCAACTGGAGCCAAAAAGACAAAATGTATATATCACTTATTTTTTTAACAAAACATTGAATTTTCTTTGTATAACTTAAAATGGCTGTACCGCCTTGAACAAGCCTTCAAAATGTAGATATTACTAATTTTTTCCAAAAAATTTTAATTTCCTTAGTAAAACTTAAAATGGTTATAACTTCTTAAATAATCCTCCTTAAAATGGCTGTACTTGAAAAATCCTCGTAGGAAAAGGAGACGCTTTTAATATCATTTATTTTTGAGCAAAATTTTTAATTTCCTTTAAAGTTAATACAAATAATATGTGAAGAAAATAAAAATAAGTATAGAAAGGTTACAAGTCAGGTAACCTTTATCTACGTAACTGAATTGAAGCATGTTCCCAGAGAAGCTACTCTTGATGATCCACAATGTATAAACAAATTTCTTTGCATTCCTAATTTTGAAACTTTCCATAAAAGACAATCTTTAAGTCCCACCAAAGATCGTCTTGGAAAGGAAAGATTTTCTTTGGAAATCTGATTTTTTATATTTCAAAGAAAAAGAAATCTTGATGACACATAATACAGAAGAACTTTTCTTTGCATTTCCGCTTTAAGATCTGTCCATAGGATATAGTTTTTATGACAATGCGAGAAACCAGTTAACTAGCGTAGATGATTTTGGGTAATTTCCGAGAATCGGATATATTGCATTTTTTATTTTCGTATTCCTGGGGCCTAATTACCGCATCCGTTTCGTATCGTAATCGGAATTTTCGAGGACATAAAACGAGCAATTGGGAAATTATTTTTTCGCTTATTTTTATATAAATAAATTATGAATCACCTTTGGAACGATATGCTGAAATTTCATCAATATCTGCACATAAATGTTAGAGTTATTAGATCTCACGTAATCGAATTACGATACGAAACGGATGCGGGAATTAGGCCCCTGATTTTTCACATGTCTCAAAAAATAAAGTCTAAGTCCGACCGAAGTTCGTCAATGTATTTAAATGTCCAACATTTTTATTTTAGTTAATGTACTTATAATAATTATAAGAACATCACTCCTATGGGAGCTTTTTGCAACTTCATATAATAAGTATATACTATGTAAATATACATTACTAACTTTGGAAATTAAGGACTATCTCTATAGGTTTTCAACATAACTTCTGAATCTTATTCTATCTCGCGCCAGGTGTCTGGCTGTGGCCATGTGAGTCCTTTGCTTTTGAATTTGTCTTCAACAGATCTTTGCCAGGTAATTCTAAGGCGTCCTCGGTTTCTATAACCCTGTGGATTCCATTGGAAGCTAGACTTAGCGATGTCTGTGTCCTCTTTACTGAGAGTGTGACCGCTCCACTTCCATTTTTACGCCATATTTCTAGATCTATAGGAAGCATGTCGCATTTTTGGAGCAGATCTTTGTTGATTATGCGTAATGGCCAGAATATTTTGTTTATCTTCCATAAAAATATGTTTATAAAAACCTGCAGTTTATGGTAAAGACCTATCATGACAGACACTATTATTGAGACGTGTGGTCTAGGAGTCGTTATAGACAATAGGATGATGTTCAAGGACCACATCAAATACATCAGCGAAAAGGCTTCTAAAACACAGCCGTTTCTGGCAAGAATGTTACACAACATTGGAGGTCCCAAACACGCGCGGCGCCAACTACTAGCCGCTGTAGTAAACTCGGTGATACTATATGCATCTCCCGTATGGGCCGGCGCAATGGAATTGAAAACCTACAGGAGAAAACTGTTGTCTACACACAGACTAAGTTGTCTCCGCACTATTTGCGGATATACAACGATATCGGAGGAAGGAGCAGGTGTGATAGCAGGGCTTATCCCAATCGACTTATTTGCCAGCGAAATGAAGAGAATCCACGAAAGGAAACCGGAGAACAGATATGAGAGATCCAAATTTGTCAGGGAAGAGCGATCTGTATCGATCGCCACTTGGCAGTCTCGTTGGAACACGAGTGCGAAAGGACGATGGACATATCTTCTTATACCCAAACAGACAACACGGTGAAACCAACTTCTACCTGACACAGTTTCTAACGGATCATGGTGTCTTCCGAAAATATCTGCACAGATTTGGACACCTATGTGCCCAAACTGTGTGGATGAGGAAGAAGACGCAAATCACGTGATATTCATTTTCTTTAGGTTCGACAGAGAAGGCGTACCTACATTAGAATCCTCGAACGTGATCGAATGCATGCCACATTGCAAAGAATCTTGGCAAAAAATATCTCAATAAGTGACAAAAACAATCTTTGATCTACACAGAGTTGACAACATCCGGAGGAACACAAAAATCAACACGATTTAGGTCAAAGCAGATAGCCTAATGGCTAACCATCCTTCACGAAGTAATACTTCACAGCAGTTCATTGGAGGTCAGTTGGTCGAAGGAGGGGGTGTGGTTTAGTACGTAAGAATCATGCATGTTTTTCAGTACGGGCTGAATCATACATCTATCAGAAGATTCCACAAAGCGAGGGAAAAAAAGGCGTGGGGTCTCGATATCGACAGCAGGGTCAGTCAGGGCCACATCAGGTTGGAATTTATACAGTTCCTGACTAATGACCAATTGTCATTTGTTTGCATAAGGGTAATATATTTCAAGTCAATCAGTCTCGCTGCGTTCCGTCCCATGCGGTAGTGACAGATACGATAGTTGCGATGTCTGGTCTCGATAAAGACATCACGGAGTTGGTGCATTTGGAGTTTAGGCAGGACCAGATCAGCCTCATCAGCAGGTCTAGATTTCCTGACTAATGACCAGATGTCATTTATTGCCATAAGAGCACAATCTCTCAAGAATAGGTGATAGGTTTCTAAAGTCATGCTCACATATTATAGTTTGCCTGGAGCGTTCATTTGCTTTCTAGTTCTTTGGTATGTCCCTGTGGTCAGGGAATTACAGCCATTTTAGGTTTAGCTAAGGAAATTCAAAATTTTGAATAAAAATAAGTGATTTAAAAATGTTGTCATTTCCCTGTAGGAGGCTTAACAAAGGATTTACAACCATTTTAAGTTTTGCTAAGGAAATTAAAAAAAGGATATTTAAATGTTGTCATTTTCGCTGTAGAAGGCTTAACAAAGGAATTATAGCCATTTTAAGTTCTGCTGATGAATTAAAATTTTGACCAAAAACTAAGTGATATAAAAATTTTGTCCCATATAAGACGAATATTGAACTGTCATCTCGTTAAGAGATCTCCGACAGTCAATTATAATATCTTTTTGCAATAGAAAGCTCTTGTTTCTTAAGAAAAACACCAAACTCCACTTGGTTGTTGAGTTTCGAACCTGTTTATATGTAAGTTCACGAATCTCCTATGTCCTGGGATGCTACCATTACTTTCTTATCCATCAGGTATAAGACTTGAAGCTCCCGAGTAGAGTGACAATTCTCTACGTCTATTTTAGACATGTTTTTCCCTTTGGTTAATGGAGGAATCGACCTAAGACTCCTTCCATTCTGAGGGTCAAGACATCCCTGTGTGGATCATGACATCCCGATGCTTTGTAAAAAGATGACCTTAGTTTCTCTCCATTGCGATAGTACTTATGCCTTTCAGATACCAGTATGGAATTCTTTGACCTAGGTAAGCAGGCTACAATCAGTTCAATACCTTAGCTCCACTGTTGTGGCATTATCTGGCCCTGATGACTTCAAGGGTTTTAAGCTTTTTATAGCTCTATTTCAATAGAATCTCCAACTGTATCTAATTTCTTCAGAGTTGTGCATCCAGCGGGACTTCCAGCGATTCATTTACTCCAACCATTTTTATTATCCCAAAAACAATTATTTGTAAATACGAGTATTTATTGCAATACGTATAACAAAAAGTCTTCTCAAGGCTTTTGCAATTTTTAATTAATTAAAGTATATTTTAAGGAGTTAATTTTCAAACACATTCAAAAACTTAAGCGAAAACTTTTGAAATATTTTTTTTGGGATCGCTGAATTTTTTTGCCGAACGACCGACCGTCCAACCGACACAAGCCACAATTTACTTTCAGTAATTCCCCGTAATTTAACCTTAAGCTTTTTAGAGAAATAAACTGTCACAATTAATGATAAATCTGTTTACTCAATTGTAAAGATAATAAATATGCTTCGAAGCATTACGACGACGGACCGACCGGCCAAACAACCCCACCATTCTATAAAAAGGGACAAGTGCCAACAAAAACACCCCTTCAATATTTTTTTTGGCGTAGAAAAATACTTAAATCCTGGGGACTTTTTAATGTATTCCGCGAAAGACAACAACCCCACCCTCTCCTCACCGTCTTCAAACCAAAACTTTAAATTCTTGGCACGCGGAATATTCTAAAATTTAGATTTTTACCCTTTTTTGTTTGGGAAGTTTTTGAAAACGACCAAAAGAAAGAAAAAAACTGTTTTGGGGTTTCTAACCCTTCATTTCTAAAATTCAGTTATGTACATGAGGCAAACGCCGGACAAGCATTGTCTAATTAATGGAAATATTCCAAAAAGGACTTAGGGCTACCCAAAAAAAGAAAGAAAAAAATCCAAGAAAAGAAATCCTGGCCATAAAGTACTTTTCAATATGCGTCAATGTACAAAATGTTCGAAAATTGTTTTTCTCTCAACTGAAAGGAGGGGGCAAATGGTGTTGGCGTCAGCGGGTTGCTGAAGAAAAATGGCGGAAAGCGCGAAAAAAAGGAAATTACAAATAAAACCCATTAAAAATTCTAATGAAATACACCAAAAAAAAGAAAACAAAATCAAAGGATTTTCCATGAAAGAAAAATGTTTATGTATATGTTAGAGGACAAAACAAATAGCTGAGAGATCTGAGAGTTTGGGGGAGGGAAAATGGGTACCAAAAGCAATGGCAAGTTTTGACTTAGCTTTTTTAATGAGACGCATTGAGTGAACAAACTTTTGTTGTCGTCGTTGGGCCCCTTTTTAATTAGTGGAGGCAAAACAAACAAATCGACAAAAGTAGGCTTTACTTTTTCAAAAAAATTTAATCTCTAAAGAATATTTTTGTTTGCCAAAAACGAAATACAAACAAATCCCCAAAGTAGGCTTCGTGTTTAAACAAAGTTCTCATTGCGGGTCTGAAAGTAGGCTTTAATTAGGACATTTAATGTATACATTAGAGTATACATAACGTGAATTAAACTTGAACTCAAACAAATCCCCAAAGTAGGCTTCGTTTTTAAACCAAGTAATATTGCGGGCCTGAAAGTATAAGTAAACTTTAATTAGGACATGTAATATATAAATTAGAGTATACATAACGTTTTAATTTTTTTAAAGTCTAATATTTACAATATCGAGTACACTCCATCGCTTAGATTGCTGACATATCATATATGTGGCCCTACCTAACCTTTAAATTTCGCTAATAGTGTCTGTCAGGAAGAGGATCTGCGGTAAATATTCTATGATAAGTAAGTAAGACTACATACCATATATATGTATATGGCCCTGCATAAAGTTAAAGCTGTCCCACAATCTATTGTTGTTATCAAGACCCTTCTTCGCTAATAGTGTCAGGACGAGGATCGGGCAATATTCCATGAAGCAGCCAATGATAGGTAGGTCTCAGTCATATTACTGGTCCTACCTAAACTTAAAATGGTCCCACACTCTGCCATTGTTATCAATTCGCTATATTTAGCTAATAGTGTCCTTCAGGACAAGGATCTGTGGCAAATATTCAATGAGGTAGCAAATGATAGGTGGACCTCAGTCAGATTGCTTACATATCAGATATACGAGGGCGGTCCCAAAATTAGCTGACCTGACTTATAGATGGCGTTAGTAAAGGCAGTACCACGAAAAAGTTGCGTTTTAAAATTGTTATAAAAAAACGGATAAATTTGTTTACCTTTATTGAAATGCCTCAACATTCGGGTTATTGATGGAACACCACTTCATTCATATGGATGCCAGCGGCTGGTCTTGCAGTAGCCCCCATGTTTTATAAAGGGTGACCCACGAAAAAGTTGCGTTTTTAAATTGTTATAAAAAGACGGATACATATTTTTCAATGATTGTTACCTTTATTGAAATGCCTCAACATTCGGGTTAATGATGGAACACCACTTCATTCATATGGCTCCCATCCTTTCTGTGTCGACCCAATTTTTCTACACATTTTCGATTGTGTGGCTGCAATTTCGTGTTTCGAGTCATGACTCTTTGTCAAAAAAATAAGTGATATCAACATTTCGTTCTTCTCGCGTTAGGGTGCTTGTTCAAGGAGATACAGCCATTTTAAGTTACACAAAGGAAATTCAACAATTTTGTCAAAAAATAAGTGATATACAAATTTTGTCATTTGGCTCAAGTGGACTTGTTTAAGGAAATACAGTCATTTTATGTACAGCTAAAAAATTTAAAATTTTTGGAAAAAAAAAAATAAGTGACGTTAAAATTTTCTCCTCGCGCTTAGAGACTTGTTTAAGGAAATACAGCTATTTAAAGTTATGCTAAGGAAATTTACTTTATTTAAGAAGTTATAGCCATTTTAAGTTAATTTTTCAACACATTTTCGATTGTGTGGCTGTAATTTCGTGTTTCGAGTCATGAATCATGTCTCTCTCAAAATGTTTGTCAAAAAAATAAGTGATATCAACATTTCGTTCTTCTCGTGCTTGTTCAAGGAAATTTTGTCAAAAAATAAGTGATATACAAATATCGTCATTGTGGCTCAAGTGGACTTATTTAAGAAAATACAGTCACTTTGACTGTAAAAGCTACAAAATTCAAAATTTTTGTCAAAAAATTAATTGACATTAAAATTTTGTCCTCGCGCTTAGAGACTTGTTTAAGGAGATACAGCTATTTAAAGTTTTACTAAGGAAGTTTAATTTATTTAAGAAGTTTTAGCCATTTTAAGTAAATTTTCCAACACATTCTCGCTTCTGTGGCTGCAATTTCCTGTTTCAAGTCATGAATCGTCTCTCTCTTAAAATGTTTGTCAAAAAATAAGTGATATCTACATTTCGCTCTTCTCGCGTTACGGTGCTTGTTCAAGAAGATACAGCCATTTTATGTTATGCAAAGGAAATTTAACAGTTTTGTCAAAAAATAAGTGATAAACAATTTTTGTCATTTTGGCTCAAGTGGACTTATTTAAGGAAATACAGTCACTTTAAGTACAGCTAAAAAATTCAAAATTTTTGTCAAAAAATAAGTGACATTTAAATGTTGTCCTCGCGCTTGGAGACTTGTTTAAGGAGATACCGCCATTTAAGGTTATACTAAGGAAATTTAATTTATTTAAGAAGTTATATCCATTTTAAGTCAATATTTCAACACATTTTCTATTCTGTGGCTGAAATTTCGTCTCTCTCTCTCTCTCTTAAAATGTTTGCCAAAAAAATTAATGATATCTATATTTCGTTCTTCTCGCGTTAGGGTGTTAGGAGATACAACCATTTTAAGTTATGCAAAGGAAATTTAACAAATTTTGACATTTTGGCTCAAGTGGACTTATTTAAGAAAATACAATCATTTTAAGTACAGCTAAAAAATTAAAAATTTTTGTCAAAAAAATAAGAGACATTAAAATTTTGTCCTCGCGCCAAGAGGGTTGTTTAAGGAGATACAACCATTTAAAGTTATAGTAAAGAAATGTAATTTATTTTAGAAGTTATAGCCATTTTAAGTCATTCTTTCACCTATTCGCTCTAGGAGGGTTATTTTACGAAATACAAGGGCGACCTAAATTAGCCGACCTGACATATAGTTATAGCCATTTTAAGTCATCCTTTCACTCTAAGAGGGTGATCGATCTCAGTTAATTTGTAAACATGGAAACAATTGGAAGCAATTGTCACCGATATGTAAAACAATACTTTCATTTGAAAGGTCTCAGTCCAAACTTCGTTTACAACTATAAAATATTGGGTGGCAGAGTTTAAACGCGGACGTAACTGGTGTCCACTTATATAATCTCTTTTATTCTATTATCTTCAAGGACTAACACAATGGACCTACCGGTCTCCGAATGGAGCAGTGCACGCCAGCTATTGGTAGTGTGTTGCGCGTCCTTTAACCTAATCTTACCTAAGGTTTCAACTCCAGAATTAGTTAAAAAATCCCCAAAATGGTATTTTACGATCCTCGGCTGAAGGTGCGTGAGCTAGCTGAAGTCATAGGCATTACAAAAAATGCTATACATCGCATATTGGCGGAAAATTTGACGATGAGAAAGCACAGCGCAAGATGGGTGCCACAAATCCACTACATATTGCGATGGCCAAAATCAATGAATTAAAGTTCGAGTTGCTTCAGCACGAAACTTATTCGTCGCATTTAGCTCCCTCAGATTATTTTTTGTTTCCAACTATATTGCCGAAAAATTTAATGATGAGAAAGCACTGCGCAAGTTGGGTGCCACAAATCCGCTTTTGCGGTGGCCAAAATCAATGAATTAAAGTTCGAGTTCCTTCAGCTCGAACCCTCGGATTATTTTTTGTTTCCAAACTTGAAAAAATGTCCCTGCGGAAAAAGATTTGCCAGCAATGAAGAGGTGAAGGTTGTGGTTGATGGCTTTTTTCAGGAGCTAGACAGTTCTTACTATAAACAGATTAACGAAGCTATTGAAAATCTCTGGAAAAAGAATATCGATCTAAAAGGAGAATATGTTGAGAAATAAATCCCAAATCTGTTGTGTTTTCTTTATAAGATCGGCGACTACGAATACTAGAACTGACAACTACAACGACGAAGAAGAACTTTAATGATCGGCGCATGGCTCTTAAAATCTTGAGAGTCTTAAGTAAACCGACTCTGCATCTCTGACCAACAAGCAGTAAGAATCCTCTAAATGGGCACGGAGTGTTTCTGAAGCGTCAGCTTCCATACAACAACACCCTATTAAAAGGCTGTGCTCTCCAGATGAACCGCTGGCTTTCAAAAGGACCAAGGTGTTCATAGGTAACGCTGGATCTAAGTCCTTCGATGACGTTACTAAGGGCAGCTTGTTACATGCGGCCATCAACAGGGGAGAGGAAGGCATGTTGCCCCAGAGGCAAGTGGAGAGATATAGAGTACTGACTGTGCGCTGTTTTCTTCGATGTTCTTGAGGACTGCTTGACCCGGCTACCGACTGTGTCAACGCAGGCCGATATCAGGGCCGCATAAAACTAATAGGGTTTTCTAATATTTGATCTGTTTAGTGCTACCGCTCGGAGGCAAATTGGTGAAATTTGGCCGGGTGCGGCTCTGGTTGTTGTCAACAAGGAGGTCATAGCGTCTCGGTCCAGGGCACTTGCTTGAATACCGGCTACACCAGCCGATGTGAATTCCATCATTAAGATGCTGAAGGTTTGAAATCCCGGGATTCCAACAGGCAACTGGAAGGTTCGCCGATTTATGAGGCGGTTGGGCTTCAGAGGCACGCAGTATTTATACTGAAAGACGAGTATCTACCCATCACGGCAAGACCGATGGCATGATATCATATGATTCAGCAAAATCCGGTTTAAGGTGTACAAAATCGATAATCGGAGAAAATTCGAAAAATACTCTCCCAGATAACACTGATATAGTATCTAAAGCTGAACACCCCTCTTCGCAAGTATGAGAGCTCCATCATATGTGTGGTAGTACTGACATCAACGACAGGGTCGAATTACTTATCGAATATATTATAAGTAGTAACCTTGTGATTAAACAGACAAGAGGTGCTCGCTGTCACCCTTGTCCAAACTCAAAAACCAAGAGGAATTTTGCCCTTTCTAAGGAACTTGAGCTATCCATTGCAAAAAGACTGACTGATAACTTTAGTGTTTATCAGACAGAGGTCTTAGCTTTTAAATAGGAAGCAGAATTACTGGAAATGAATGCTATGACCAAAGTCGTATCAATATATACTCTGATAGTCCGTCTGCTGTCAAGGTCCTGGAAGCTATATTCCTGAATTTAAAAATTGCCTTCGACTGTCGCAGATCTCTCAACAAGCTGGCAGAACAGTTAAAAATTCAGCGGGCCACAAGGACATACCAGGGAACTGCAAGGCAGATAAACGTGCAAGAATAGGAACTAGCTTAGACTCTCCAGGGGAACTGGAATATGTGGGCATGCCTCCAGCGAGCTGCATGCATTTCTTAAGAGATAATAGCCTTACGACAAAAAAATGACAGGCGATCACTATTTAGGAACTGCATACATTCCAGTCTGATGTGACCCTGCCTAAACTCCAAGCGCACCAAAGCCCTGCTGTCCGGATGTAACACTTATCTTGTCTGTCATGACAGATCACCGCCTTATTAGGCGCACGCAGAGACATCGAAGGTCTAGCATAATGACTTTTGCAGAAGCTGTGGAGACGAAAGAGAAGTCAAGAGAACAACTTCTGTATCTGAAAGGTGGCATGCAACCTTAGGCTTTCATTTTTTAGGGAGTGATGTTAGACTTCGGCAAAATTTGAGCTTTTTAATGCAATCAGAATGGTTCAACGGGAGGGGCTGGAACAACTTAGGATTTCCCATACGTCTTCCCGGTGTAACACAGGGGCATCATCCTCAACGAAGCTTATTTAAGGACTTATGGCTGTTTAAAGTTTTAAAAAGGAATTTCCCATTTTTGAGCAATGAAAGTGATAGCAAATATTCGACCTTTCGCTCTATGCAGATTATTTAAGGAGATATGACCGTTTAAAGTTTTGGAAAATAAATTTTTGATCAAATAATGTGTGATGTAGTCTAAGTGAGTCTGTTATAAAGGTTGCCACTCTTAAACTACCTAACCCAACGTAGCAAAAATATTTGGAATCGATTTCTGTACATCGATTTCTGACAGAGTAATTCCATTGATATAGATTTCACTAAGAAAAATAAGCAGGGCTTTTAGATAACAAAATATTATTTTTTTTTGGTTATAAAACTTACAGAAATGAACATAGAACACATTTGTGCACATATCTGAGACAGAACCATTATAAAATTAGCACACACATTTTGATAATAATGTTCATTTTTTATTTGTTTAGTGCTATCTACTAGAGAGTTCCCAATCCTAAAGCGTATCTGATATCCCATATATCATATATCTTCTTATAATCCTCAAACTGCATCTAAAAATCTCATTTACAAAAACCTCTACTTTAAATAATTCCTAGTTGCTTCACCTTTTTTATTCTGGGCTTCTTGGCCTGAGGTCTTGATATTCGAATAATGTATATTTAATTATGTATTCTCCCAACTTTACCTTTACTTAAAAATATTCCAAGAATCTCTGTTCTACATTTTTGATATTTTAATCTTTATAAATCTCCGGCACATATTCTCCTTCTTGGGAAGAAAAAAAAAAAAACAACGGAAAGATGAACTCCTTAAGCTATGGCACATATATAAGTCATAATTTATGTACTCCTTAAAATATACGCTCTATAGTTTATTGAATTTTCTGCTTCTCATTTGTTTACCCCGAGAGGTCCTTCACTTAAATCCTTAAAGGTAGACTTTGCTTTTTGAATGTAAATCTTTCACTTTGCCGCTTTTTTGGCCACAAGGACAACCGAAGTAGTCTCTGGAACGGTAAGTGCAAGTGGTTTTAAAATGTAAATCACCTTATAAAATATATTTTCCCTTACGTGGGGCAACGAATCCTCCTCACATGGTCCACATGTGTGTTTGGGGTAGCTCCGGGCAGTAGGGGGAAGCTTTATGGACATACCTCATATGACAAAAACTATATATGTATATACGACACACTGGGATTTAGTTGTGTGCGTGCGTCAGGATGTGTGGTATGTGTATGTATGTAAAGCTGGTGTTTGTATTATATTGTGCTAACAATGTCATATTCACAGAAGTTGTTGCTTTTCCCATATACTCGTACCTACAATCGTCCTCCATTAAATTCACCTATGCTTATCCACGGAAAAATCATTCTCTTTCAATCCCCTTCCGCCTTTTTATTCCATAGCGCTCCAATCAACCATCTTAGGCATGTTCTAAATGTGATTTGATAATATTTAAAAAAGCATTCACCATTCCACTGCGACGTTGATTGCAAAGTGCCACAGTGGGGGGAAATAGAGTTTTATTCTGTGAAGAAAATAATAATTTTCAGGTCCAAAAAACTCATAAAGTGTGTAGAAGTTTAGCAAAAAATAAAGTTCTGCACATATTTGTGAAAGTAACCTTCCACTGACATAGATTTTAGTACCATTTGGTAACATTATTAATTTGAAAAATGTACCACAAATATTAGCAGAGCTTTTTCGTTATGAAATTAAAATTTTGTTGTTGGTGTTAATGAGCCCCTTCAAAATACATTTTAAATAGTTTTCGGCACATCTATGCACAGTGGTTGCGCCCATAGGCCAAAATTCAAAAAAATCATAACAACAAAAATTTGCGAAAAGTAACCAAATTGTCTCTAAAATGTCCAAATTATTTTATGGCAAACCGTTTTTTTCTGGAAATCTAACTGGACATTCTAAAAATAGAATTGAAGATGTGAACACGAGTTGATTTGCAAAACGCAACTGCACGCATCACGAATATTTCACAACACAAGCGAAATTCAATGTGGTCAGTCAATTAATTAGGTCTCCAAATTTAAATTATTTGAAATAGATTTTGAAGTTAAAGGTATTTATTTTAAGTTGCAATATTAATAAAAACTAACTTGTGTTGTAGTTATTTTGAAATTAATGCTTTAGTTTATTCAGTTTTTTGTACATTTTGTGTGAGTCTTTATTATGTTTACTTAAAGTTTTAGCAGCTTTCCCCCAAGATCCCCCGATTATTTTTTATTTCAGTGTCTTTGGGAGTGTCTTAAGGTAATAAAAAAGTTAAAGTTAGCTGCAGATATTTGCAGATGTGTGCATAATCAAGGATATACTTAGACCATCTTTTTTCTTCAAAGTCAAATTTGCCTTGCAAAGCAGCTGTTTTGCATTGTGTTGGGCTATGTTTTTGTGTTCGTCTTTTGTGTTCTTAATAAGTTCAAATTTTAATTTTGATTGCGTTATTTTTTTTTTTAATTTAATTTTGGTAGATGACTCCTATCAGTGTGTGTTTACTCGCTTGTACATATTCAATTGTTGGTGTACAGAAATCGGCACCAATGCAGAAAAATTACAAAAGGCGATCAATGCTGTGCGAAGCAATATTGAAAATATCGGCTACACGCCCGAGATGGCCGAGCTAACGAAATGTATTGACTATATGCAAAAAATTACTGCATTGTGGATTCCGTATAAACGCAAGAAGGCTTCAGTTCAGAAATAGTTAAAGGTGCTCAAGATGGACGTCCGAAAGTAGATTTTAATGAGACAAAGCGACGAAGAATTGCAGAGCTTTCAAAAACCGTCTAAAGTCTAAAAAAGGGCATTAAAATGTTTAGGAGGCAGAACAAGCGAAAGACCTCTCGGATTACAACAAATACCGATTTGATAACTGGATTGTTTTTGAGCTCACATCTATTCAATACTGGCTAAAGAAAGCTCCCACGTTCAAAAAAGTCAGTATTATCAACATTATCATATCGGTCACTCACTTCAAGAGTGACATAACTCAAAATTAAAATTTTTGAGCTTGCCTTACAAAAATGCGAATTTTGCAAATGTCCACAAAGTAATCTCAGCGAAATTTGGTATATAAGTAAACAACCATATTTCGGATTATTGAAGAGTTTTTTAACATCTTATTTCATGTTACTTATCTTTTTATACGGAAAGTTAAACATCTTGGCAGTTTTCAATTTTGAGTTATGTCACTCTTGAAGTGAGTGAGCGATATGACCTACTGCATGACATAAATTTAAAATATTTTGTAATTATTTTTCCCTAAAAATATTATTTTAAATGTGATAATTATGAAATAAAAAAGTTTCAAGCCGAAAAAACAAAGTTATTCAAATTTGGTCCGATATTTGCTATGGTAGCTATAGGATATAGTCGTGCGATATGGCCAATTTTTTTATTATAAATTTAAACTATTTTTCTACATTTTTGGTGTAAATTTCATAACGATATAACAACTAGAAGTATTTATGGCCGCGGCTCCATACAAGCCCAACCACTGTGCTATGGGGCAACAGCTTTCCACTGATATATATTTTATTACAAAATTGAAACACCAGATTACTTAAAAGTGTACCACAAAAGTCAGCAGGGCTTTTTAAGTAGGTAATTGGAATCAAATTTGTGATTGCGAAAATGTACAATATTTTTTTAAGTATATTTCTGCACATCTTGGGGCAAAAGCATTCCACTGATATAGATTTTATTACTATTTAGTAACAATAAAAGTTTTAAAAGTGTACCACAAAATCGGTAGGGCTTTTAGATAAAACTATTAAAGTCAATAGGTTGGTTAATAAAGTCTACCAAAATAAATTTAAATTACATTTCAGCACACCTTTGCGTCATAAGCTTTACATTGATATAGTTTTTATGGCGATTTGATAACACTAAAGAGTCTAAAAGTGTACCACAAAAATTTTCAGAACTTTTGGATTATAAAATGTAAACAATGTTTTGGCTATTAAAACCTATTAAAATCAATTTAGAGTATTTTTTCAAATCTTTGGGATGGAAACGTTCCACTCATATAGATTTTATTATTATTTAATAACAATAATGGCTTGAAAAGTGTACCACAAAAATTAGTTGGGTTTTTAGATAAAAATATTTAAGTCTATTTATTGGTTACTAGAGTGTACCAAACTAAATTTGAAATACATTTCAGCACACCTTTGCGAAAGAAGCTTTCCATTGATATAGATTTTATGGACATTTGATAACATTAACTATTTTAAAAGTGTGCCACAAAAATTTGCAGAACTTTTGGATTATAAAATGTAAACAAAGTTTTGGTTATTAAAACCTACTAAAAAAAATTTTAGAGTATTTTTTCACATCTTTGGGACAGAAACATTCCACTCATATGGATTTTATTACTATTTAGTAACAATAATAGCTTCAAAAGTATACCACAGTCAGTCAGTCAGTAAGTCTTTCAGATAAAACTACTTAAGTAAAATTGTTGGTCTCTAAAGCCTAACAAAATAATTTGAAGTACATTTCAGCAAACCTTCGCGAAACTAGCTTCCCATTAATATAGTTTTTATGGCGATTTCATAACGCTACAGGGTCTAAAAGTGTACCACAAAAATTTGCAGAACTTTTAGATTATAAAATGTAAACAAAGTATCGGTTATTAAAACCTATTAAAATAAATTTAGAGTTATTTTCACATCTTTGGGACAGAAACATTCCACTCATATAGATTTTATTACAATTTAGTAAAAATAACGATTTTAAAAGTGTACCACAAAAATCAATGGGGCTTTTAGATAAAATGTTTAAGTCAATTATATGGTTACTAAAGTCTACCAAAATATATTTAAAAGTCATTTCCTTAGCGAAATTAGCTTTCTATTGATATAGATTTTATGGCGATTTGATAACATTAAAGATTCTAAAAGTGTACCACAAAAATTTGGAGGACTTTTTTATTATAAAATGTAAAGCAAATTTTTGGTTATTAAAACCTATTAAATCAAATTTAGAGTATATTTCTGCACAAATTTGGGAAAGAAGCCTTCCATTGATATAGATTTCAGTTAAAACAATACATATTTTTAAAGTGAACCACAATACTAAATAGGGCTTTTACAAAAATTATTTAAGTCAATTTGTTGATTTCTAAAGTCTACCAAAATAAATTTAAAATACATCAGCACACCATTGCGAAATAAGCTTTCCAGTGATATAGATTGTATGGCGATTTGATAACATTAACGATTCTAAAAGTGTACCACAAAAATTTGCAGAGCTTTTGGATTATAAAATGTAAACAAAGTTTTGGTTATTAAAATAAATGTAGAGTATTTTTTCACATCTTTGGGACATTCCACTCATCTAGACTTTATTACTATTTAGTAATAATAATGGCTTTAAAAGTGTGCCACAAAAATCAGTAGGGCTTTTAGATAAAAATACTTAAGTCAATTATATGGTTACTAAAGTCTACCAAAATAAATTTAAAATGCATTTCAGCACACCTTTGCGAAATAAGCTTTTCATTAGTATAGATTTTATGGCGATTGGATAACACTAATGATATGAAAAGTGTACTACAGGAATTTGCAGAACTTTTGGATTACAAAATGTAAACAAAATTTTGGTTATTAAAACCTATATAAGAGTATTTTTCTGCACTAATTTGGGAATATAGATTTCAGTGCCTTTTGGCAAAAATACATATTTTTAAAGTGTACCACAAAAATCGGTGGGGCTTTTAGATAAAATATTTAAGTCAATTATATTGTTTCATTATGCCCCAGTGATGGTGCATGACGAATTACTAGACAGGAATATAACAATACAAGAAGTAAAATTAATGTTATCTAAGGTCAAACTCAATAAAGCCCCAGGCGAGGACCGGGTGCCTTACGAATTCTACATAAATGCTACAGATGAGTACCTGATGGAATTGGCTCAAATGTATTCTAATATATTCACGGAGGGTTGTGTTGATGAGTCGATGATCAATTCAATAATATTTCCAATACATAAAAAGGGAAATATGAACGAGCCAGCGAATTACAGAGCAATATCCTTTATGAATACCGCAGCAAAAATCCTAATGGGCATTTTAAATAATAGATTGGTAAACTGGGTCGAAGACAAGAAAATTATTGTAGAGTATCAAGCAGGTTTTAGGAAAAACTACTCAACAGCAGATAATATATATAACCTTGCCTCTATCACATCCATAAAATTAGCAGAGAAGAAAAAACTATACGCATTTTTTGTGGATTTTAGAGCCGCTTTTGATAAAGTTTCCCGAAAGGCGCTTATATATAAACTGTATTCATTGGGAGTTTCATATAAATTTACTAAAATGATAGAGAGTATATATGAAAACACACAATCGGCTGTATGGAACGGAGAAGAACTCTCGAGCTCTTTTAATACTGTGTCAGGTGTCAAGCAAGGTTGTCTCCTGTCACCACTACTTTTTGCCCTTTATATAAATGATATTCATGATTTCTTAGAAGGTGGCATAAATATAGAAGGCACAAATATACGCATTCTGATGTACGCGGATGACATTGTGATTATGGCCGAGGACGTAAGCACTCTTCAGAAGATGATTTCAAGACTAGAGCAGTACTGTGATCTGTGGAACATGGAGGTGAATACCGGCAAATCAAAAATCATGGTGTTCAGAAATGGGGGCAGAATATCAAACGAAGAAAAGTGGTGTTTCAAAGGCCAAGATATAGAAATTGTGTCTGAATATAATTATCTCGGAGTAGTGTTTACGCCAAAACTGAGCTTTAAAAGCCACGTAGATCGCAGAATTAAGCAGGCTAAAAACGCAATAAATTCTACATGGAACAACTTTCTGAAAAAGGACAATATTAGTCTTCAAATGAAATGGAAAATCTTTCTGGCAGTTTGTAGATCTATCCATGGATATGCTGCCCAAGTCTGGGGCTTTGGACACTTTGATGAAGTAGATAAAGTTCAAAGATTCTTTTTGAAACGTATTCTAAAACTCCCTGGAAATACACCAAACTACGTTATAGACCTTGAAACGAACGTGGAAGACGGACATATTTATACACTACAACTACACTTACATTATATCTACAGAGCTATGTTCGAATATAATTCTGACAGACTACCCAACTTTCTCACTAAAATAATTGTGCAGAAAAAAATATTCTGGTCGAAGGCTGTTAATAATCTACTAACACTTCATGGGGAGCAAATTCTGGACGCTAATACATCTAGGCCATTATGGTATCAAATCTCTTCTCGATTCATTCAAACTCTATATCGGGAAAATAAGTTTAAAAAAGTCCAAAATGCTGTAAGTAGCAGTTCAAGAATTTACAAACAATTAGATTACACAAAAGGTCCCACATATATTAATGGAGTATACAACCAAAAAGAAATAACGTGGATTATGAAAGCGCGATCTGATATGATATATCTGAATGGTAATAATTACACTTCAAATGAAGAGCAAACACTATGCACACTCTGTAATCTTCGTGAAAAGGAGACAATGCAACATTTTCTTGGTGGATGCCCAATTATGAAGGAGATTAGACGACAAAATTTCGGTGTAGATCTTTTATCGGAGAATGAAGTTATTGAAATTCTAAACGGTCAACGCGACAGCGAAACATGGACAAATTTAATCTCATACCTAAAAGCAGCAACAAGATATAGAGAATTTATAATAAGCGAATTCCAATAAGAATGCATACGTACTTTAAAGGAAAAGAATATTGTATAATTGCTATAATAAAATAAACGTTCTATCTTCATAAATTATAATTTGCACCGGCTGACGACAAAATTGTCATAGCCGTACTATTCTTTAAATTCAGACAATGACAACATTAAATGTACATATTTAAATTTCTGAATTATTTTGATTTGAAATAAATAAAGAATACTACTACTATTGTTACGAAAGTCTACGAAAATAAATTTAAAATATATTTCAGCACACCTTCGCGAAGCAAGCTTCCCATTGATATAGTTTTGATGGCGATTTGATAACATGAAAGAGTCTAAAAATGTACCACAAAAATTTGCAGAACTTTTGGATTATAAAATGTAAATAAAGTTTTGATTATTAAAACCTATTAAATCACATTTAGAGTATATTTCTGCACAAATTTGGGAAAGGGGCCATCCACTGATATAGATTGCAATCCCATTTAACAACAAAAAATATTTTTAAGTGTACCACAAAACTAAACAGGGCTTTTACAAAAATTATTAAGGTCAATTTGCTGATTTCTAAAGTCTACCAAAATAAATTTAAAATTCATATCAGCACACAGTTGCGAAATAAGCTTTCCATTAATAAAGATTTTATGACGATTTGATAATATTAAAGATTTCAAAAGCGTACCACAAAATTTGCAGGACTTTTTGATTATAAAATGTAAAGCAAATTTTTGGTTATTAAAACCTATTAAGATACGTTTAGAGTTTTTTTCTGCACATCTGTGGGAAATTTGCCTTCCACTGATATAGATTTCAGTACCATTTTCTTACATTACAGAATTTAAAATTATAACACAAATACAGGTTTTTTTATTAACAAATTTTAAATAAATTTTTCTACAAAAATTTTGAATTTCTCCCCACAGTGCGCTGTCATTGTAGTTAGTTAGCACCATCACTATGAAGCTGAAATCTATTGATTTTAAAATTCGTCCTTTGTTGCCCCTTCCCCTCCCCCTACCAAGCACAAATGTGTCTGAATGGCGAGTACACTGAGCCGACGAACAACGTCATTGTCGTCATCAGCATCTCTGGCTACCGTGCGTTCCCCCTTTGTTGCTTCGATCAAGGCTCGTATAACTTGGGCAAAAGGCAAATGTTGTCCATGCATAATACCCAAAAAGGATGTGCGTACACGCATGTGTGTGTCTCAATGGTCTGGTCTGCTATGAACGCATATGGTGTGAGTGTGAGTTAGACTGTAAGGACGAAGCACAGGATGTTCTGGCAATAGGAAGGGGAAGGAGGTGAAGGCAGATGAGGCTAACAGTAGTAGTGAAAGGTGTGGGGGAATTTTAGTTAGGACATTGTGCGGGCAATTTGAAAATGTTCGCCAAAAACGCCTTAACAGCCAGCACACACACACACTCAGTCAGAGACACATACGAGTACATATACTACATAGACTACCTCTACTATGACTTTAAGGCTAAGTGAACTTTATGTTTGTGTCTATGTGTGTGAAATCCTGTATGTCAGGGAAAGTGAATATACATATATATGTATGCACGTAAATCTGTATATGTGTTGACGGGTATATTATGCGTATGTATATGAAATATTTTAAACTTATAATCATTTTGTATAGTTGTGCGTACTCATATTCCGGATAAATGAGACTGGACTGGGTAAAGGAAGATTAGGCAGGGGAGGAAGAATGGGGATGTGGATGGGTGTTTGGACAGCATATACGATTGAATATATGCAAAGGTGGTACCGGAGGCAGCAGGACAATACGCAGTTTTGTATAAAAACAGCCAGAGAAAAATCTTGGAAAATATTGAGAGTTGTAATATTAATTTAAATTTTAATATATTAATCGATCAAATTTATACTCAAATAAATAATAAAAGTTTTAGTCCTTTTTTTCTAGGACGTTTATTTAAGGAGTTATGACCATTTAAAGTTTTGGAAAGGGTTTTAAATTTGTTGACAAAAGAAAAAGAATATAAAATTTTCGTCCTTTTTCTTTTAAGACGCTTATTTAATTAGTTATGGCCGTTTAAAGTTTTGCGTATGTTTTAACTAAAAAATGATCAAAATTTTCTGTTCTTTTTCTTAGTAGGTCGCTTATTTAAGGAGTTATGGCCGTTTAAAGTAATAGAAGGGAATTACAAATATAGACCAAATTTTTCATAACAATTTTTTTCCTTTACTTCTAGGAAGCTTATGTAAGGAGTTATAACCGTTTAAAGTTTTGGAAAGGAATTTAAAATTCTTGACAAAAAAATGATATCAAATGCTTGTTATTTTCCTTCTAGGACGCTTGCTTAACGAGCTATGACCGTTTAAGGTTTTGGAAAGGAATTTGCCCAAAAAATTGATACCAAATATGTGTCCTACAGCGAACGAGTCTCTACAATCCCTACTCCATTTACTGCCGGTAATATTGTGGCGAGAGAAGTTGCAACCAAAGCGGCAATAAGATTAAAATGCCTATCAATGTGGAGGTACAAAAACTACGGTCACATGAGGATTTCAAAGTGTAGTGCTATGGTAACTGACCGAATGGACTATATACCAACTTTGTACACCTTCGAGAGAAATTACATCACAATGATTCCCGCCAGAGATGAATGGGTTGGAAGAATACCAGGTAATAGAAACCATCTCCACTTTTACATGGATGGAAGCTTGATGAAAAGGTTGGCTTCGGAGTACACTGTGCAGAGCTTAGTTTGGATGTAGCTCACAGACTACCAGATACCTGCAGTGTCTATCAAGCCGAAATAATGGTCGTCATTCTGTTATGTCTATTTTTAGCTTCCGTGTTGACTCGCAACATAGTAACCAACACTGGCGTTGTCATTTACTCGGACAGCCAGGCTGCCATCAATTCTCTCTTCTCAACATCCCTAAATTCGACTGGCGCAGATCTCTTAACGACATGGGTGCCTGGGCATAGGGATATCCCGGGGAACTGCAAAGCCGATGAACTTGCTAGGAAAGGGACGACATTACAAATTCTCGAAAAATTTGCGTATATTGGTGCGCCACTATCCACGTGCAAGCTTTGGCTTAGGCAAGAGGCAATCAGGCAGTCCAACGAAAGATGGACAGAAATCGGCACCTGCAGGGTAGCTAGACAAATCTGGCCAAGGTATGAACTGAGAAGATAAAAATATCTCCTCGCACTAAAGAGGTAAAGATTGTCTACGTTAGTATCAGTTCTGACGGGACACTGCTTGATCGGCGAACACGCCAAAAGATTGGGTATTGACTCTAATGACTTCTGCAGATGCTGTGGAGATGAGGAAGAAGTGGAGAGCATTGAGCACTTGCTATGCGACTGCCCCGCTCTGAGTAAACGACGACTCGACATACTGGGGTCGGCTTTTCTAGGCAGCCTAACAGATCTTTCCAGTATCGATATTCGTACTATCGATAAATTTGTATATCAAACAGGTTGGTTTCGATGATGGGCATTTCAGCCCGTGGTAACACTAGGGACCTAAACTGGTCTATGTGAGCTTGTATAAAAAAAATATGGCGGCCACCCTAACCTAGAAAATTTATATGTCCTTTTGCTTTGGAAATGTATTTGATCACGAAATGGATTTTAAATTTTTTACCAAAAGAGCGATACCAAATTCTCATTGAATTTCTTCTAAGACGCTCATTTAACGAGTTATGACCATTTAAAGTTTAGGAAAGGGATTTACAATTCTTGACCACAAAAATGTTCTAACCAAAAAAGGGATTCAAATTTGTTGTGTTTTCCCCTCTATGTCGCTTATTTAACAAGTTATGATCGTTTAATGATTTGGAAAGAAATTTAAAATGTTTGACCAAAAAAGTGATAACAAATTTTCTTTCTTTTCCTACGAAATTGCTATGAAGCTTATTTAAAGAGTTATAACCGTTTAAAGCTTTAATCAAAAAAGGGAACCCAAAATTACACTCATTTCCTTTTATAACGCTTATTTAACGAGCAATGACCATTTAAAGTTTTGAAAGAGAATCTCAAATTTTCGTCCTTTTCTTTACGAGCTATGACCGTTCACATTTTAGGAAAAACTTCGACCAAAAGCGATCACAAGTCATATCATCAAAAGATAGCTGAGGTAGTGACGGTGGATTTAACTGACATAGCATCAGTATCCGACAGAATACCTGAAAAATCAATAGTTGCTGAGTGTGAGACCATGATACCAGACAGACAATCTTGGATTGATGGAACCGTAGTGCAGACAACAGCTGGAACTTGCTGTTATACAGATGGATCGAAACTAGGGGAGAGAACGGGGCTAGGAGTTTATATCGAGGAACCGGAAACCGAACTCTTATTCCTACTGCCAGACCAGAACACAGTCCTGCAGGCGGAAGTCCGAGCAATTACAGAATGTGTGAGCTGGCTTGGCGCTAACACAAGACAAGAACAAATGTGAATATCTTCACAGATAGCCAAATGGCTATCAGGGCAATAACGTCTAGAACGGTGAAGTCGAGGACAGTTTTAGATTGTAAAATGGCGATTAATGCCTACTCCGAACACGGCACTATATGCATCATATGGGTGCCTGGTCATTGTAGAGTAAAGGGTAACGAGAAAGCAAATGCCTTGGCATCTACGAGGGCGGTTCGGAAACTTCTTAGCCTAGCACAAAAAGCGCGGTATAAACAGAAAAAAGTTAAGTGTTTTGGAAACTTCCATCTATGCTATGAACACATGTTAAATTTTGTTTCGATCTGGCAACTCCTTCATATAGAAACAAAAGACGCATCCGCGATTTTTTTACAATGGAAAAATTAGAAATGCGTGGTGTCATTAAATATTTACATAAAAAAGGTTTATCGGGACAAGAAATTCATAATGATATGGTGAATGTGTTAGGTGAAAGTGCTCCTTCATATGCAACAGTAAAAAATTGGGTTGCTGAATTTAAACGTGGTCGTACAAGCATTGAAGATGAACCACGTAGTGGACGTCCAAAAACAGCAATAACAACAGAAAATGTAGCCAAAGTGCATGATATGGTATTAAATTATCGACGAATAAAAGTGCGTGAAATAGCTAATATCATGAGCATCTCAAATGATCGAGTCCATTTAATTTTGCATGAAGAACTACAGATGAAAAACCTTTCTGCAAGATGGGTGCCGTACTTGATAACAGTCGACCAAAAACGCATAAGAATGAACATTTCTCAAGCTTGTTTGGATCGTTTTAAGCGAAATAAAATGGATTTTAAGCGTCGTTTCATAACTGTTGATGAGACATGGATCCACCACTATACTCCAGAGACAAAAGAACAATCCAAACAATGGACTGAAGCTGGAGGAAGTGCCCCAAAGAAGGCAAAAACAATTCAATCGGCTGGTAAGGTTATGGCAACGGTTTTTTGGGACTTCAAAGGTATTTTATTGATTGACTATCTGTAAAAGTTACCCTTTACAATAAATTCAGAGTACTATTGCAACCTTTTGGATCAATTAAATGTACAAATTCGAGAAAAACGTCCTGGCTTACAACACAAAAAATAATTTTTCATCAAGACAACGCACCAGCGCACAAGAGTGTTTTAACAATGGCTAAAATCAACGAATTAAAGTACGAGTTGCTTGACCACCCACCTTATTCTCCTGATTTAGCTCCCACTGACTCTCCTGATTTAGCTCCACTCTGACTCGTAGAGCCAGAGACTTGCAAAACACAACCCTAGAGAACGCAAAACCCTTCGGAGTAACGCGTTCTGAACTAAAAATATGGACTAAGAACGCCCATATCACGCTAAAATAACTTTCCAAGGACCAGTCATTACCAATTAGAGCGCACAACAGGCCGAATACTGACTTATGTTTATGTCCAAGGATATGAGGCGGAATTTGACCGTCTCCTCTTCTCAACCTAGTTAAGAAGTGTGTGTTCTGTCTCCTCTGCTATGGAATTTCTCGATGAACAATATTCTGCTTTCTCTGGAGAAGATGAGTATCGAAGGTGTTGCCTATGCAGATGACGTGGCAATATTGCAGAAAAATAACAAAATGTTGCCTCTTCCCTCTATTTGATTATCAAGAAAGCTTATTTGGGGAGTTATAGCCATTTTAAGTTTGACACTTAGTTAAGGTGTGGTGTGTACTGTCTCTTCTGCTGTGGAATTTCTCCATGAATAATATTCTGCTTTCTCTGGAGATGATGAATATCAAAGTTATTGCTTCTACACGCTGTTGGATTATCAAGGACGCTTCTTTGGGGATTTATAGCCATTTTAAGCTTGTTCTGTCTCCCCTGCTATGGAATCTCTTCATGAACGTTATCTGCTTTCTTTGGAGAAGATGAGTATCAAAGTTATTGCCTATGCAGATGACGTGGCAATATCGTAGAAAAATAAGTACATAATCACAAAAAGTTGCCTCTACACGCTGGTGGATTAGCAAGAAAGCTTATTTGGGAGTTATAGCCATTTTAAGTTTGACACTTAGTTAAGCTGTGGTGAGTTCTGTCTCCTCTGCTATGGAATCTCTTCATGAACGTTATCTGCTTTCTTTGGACAAGATGAGTATCAAAGTTATTGCCTATGCAGATGATGTGACAATATTGCAGAAAAATAAGTGATCACAATAGGTTGCCTCTTCCCTCTATTTGATTATCAAGGAAGCTTATTTGGGGAGTTATAGCCATTTTAAGTTTGACACTAAGTTAAAGTGTGGTGTGTACTGTCTCTTCTGCTGTGGAATTTCTCCATGAATAATATTCTGCTTTCTCTGGAGAAGATGAATATCAAAGTTATTGCCTATGCAGATGACGTGGCAATATCGGAGAAAAATTAGTAATCACAAAATGTTGCCTCTACACGCTGTTGGATTATCAAGAAAGCTTATTTGGGAGTTATAGCCATTTTAAGTTTGACACTTAGTTAAGGTGTGGTAAGTTCTGTCTCCTCCGCTATGGAATCTCTTTATGAACGTTATTTGCTTTCTTTGGAGAAGATGAGTATCAAAGTTATTGCCTATGCAGATGACGTGACAATATCGTAGAAAATAAGTACATAATCACAAAATGTTGCCTCTACACGCTGTTGGATTATCAAGGACGCTTCTTTGGGGAGTTATAGCCATTTTAAGTTTGACACTTATTTGAGGAGTGTACGTTCTGTCTCCTCTGCTATGGAATCTCTCCATGAACAATATCTGCTTTCTCGGGAGAAGATGAGTATCAAAGGTATTGCCTATGCAGATGACGTGGCAATATCGCAGAAAAATAAGTACATAATCACAAAATGTTGCCTCTACACGCTGTTGGATTATGAAGGAAGCTTATTTGGGGAGCTATAGCCATTTTAAGTTTGACACCATTAAAACCGGTTTGAACCCGACCGAGAATATATAAGGTATCAACAGTGAATGAACCTTATTTGTATATATATATAATTTATTTATAGCTTGCTTTGGATTTCGGATCCATAGAAGTAATAAAAATCCACCAAATAGTTTTAAAATTGAGTAAAATAAACAAATAAATAAAAAAGTATATAAATATCAATTCCTTTACGCTTGCTTGATTAAATATTTTTATTTGTATTAATACTTTTCTTTGGCTGTGCTACGAAAAATATAACGTCCTCACAAATTCTCATCTAATCTTGTATTAAAAGCGCTCTAATGTATGCTACAATTTACTTTATTGTACACTGGGGTTGTTGTATTAACTAACTGCACACGAACCAAACCAACGAACAAAGACAGCGGCGAGAGTAACGAATGGCGAAACGGCAATGGACACGAACGACCAGGACTCACACGACTGCAGCCATAGCCGACGCTACAATGAAAGTAAATCTGAAATTTGTTAGAAAGTACCTATACACATATACATAGACATATGTACACGAACACGAGCAGACATACTGGCAAATTCGGCCAAACAAAGATTCAAATTTACACATATGAAATATGAGTTCACATTTACACGAACACTTCAAATGTACGAGTATGTAGGTATGTATATGTACGAGTGTTTGTGAGTAAAATGAAAATTTTTGGAAAATTCTAAACTAGTTTTATATTACGAAAAGATTCATATGTAAATGAAAAATGGGAAAATTGCTCCTGAGTGAGTGGGTGGTGTGAGAGAAAGTGTGTAATTGTATAGGTGGAGCTATACTAGAAATACACACACGTCCTCGACTCCCCAAACACGTCCTAAAATAATATGCCTGCATATGTAAAGGTGTAGGTGTATTTTTAGTTGAAAGTTGTATATATCACTCACATTCATTCATACATAGGTCTAAGTCCTGTCCATGTATGTTTGTTTCTGTATTAGTCTGATAACTAATTAAGTTCCACATTTTGTTAAATTATTTTAGATGAGTTTGTTTTTCTTAATTTCGTTCCGCTGCCGCTCCTCTCTCTCTCTCCATTTCGGCAATTTAGTTTCATATATTCAAAGTTTTGCGCCATTTTTCTTTTAGACTTCGTCCTTCCCTTCCTGCCTCCATTCTAGAAAAATATTTGGTTTCATAATCAGAAATTTTAAACTCATTTGAAATTTATGGGTTTAGAAATTTACTTTTCGTGCTGTTGAATCCTTTTTCTTTTTTTTTTGTTACTTTGTGAGCAAATTGAAATGTAGGGAAACATGTTTCTGGGAAGTTTCACTTTCGGAAATTGGGTTAATAAGTTATAGTTTTAAAGATGAGAAAAAGTTTGCAAGGGCAATGAAACAAAGAGAAAAAACTGGAAGGACGATACCCACATTTGGCAAATTAATAAATTTTACAAAGGGGAATGCAATACATATATGTTTACTAAATCTTTTTCCGGATAATTGTAATCATTAATTTACGAAAAGGTTTGAATGTCTCCAGCCAAACCTAAAATGGCTATAACTCCTTAAATACGCGTCAAACTTAAAATGGTTATAACTCCTTAAATAAGCGACCTTGATTATCAAATATAGGGAAAAGGTGAAATGAAAACCTCAGCTAGGCTTCAAACTTAAAATGTCTGTATCTCCCTAAATAAGTGACCTCGATTATCAAATGGATTGAAAAGGTGAAATTAACTCCTTAAGTAAGTGTCGAACTTAAAATGGCTATAACACCCCAATTTTTCTCAATTTGACAGAAGTGTGGACATTTTTGTCATTAATCTTAATTAATTCCTTAATTAAGTGCTGAACTTAAAATTGCTATAACACCCCAATTTTTCTCACTTTTGCAGAAGTGTGGAAACTTATTGTCATATCATCTTATATGGCCCTGCCAACATTGTTCTATCCATTCTGACTGTACTGAATGCAGCTGCACCTACTGCGAATTATATATGACTAAATGTTGGACAAATAGTTTGTGGAATAAATGTGGCTTAGCTTAAAAAAGATAAATTTTCCAGAAATGTCTTATTATCTCCAATCTTGTAATAAACTAATTGACTCTGCAGACATTATCCTGCCTTTTTTAGCCCTAATACACTAATACACAATCTTTTCTGTTTTCTTTCTAGACCTCAAGGAAGAAATATTAGTGGACAACATTTCCTAAGAAAAATTGTTCAGACACCACCTATTTTTCTACCGATAAGTTGTCAGAGAGCACTTTTCCTAAAGGTGGGTACTATGTTTTTTCAGCTTGAAAAAATTCCACAAAATGTTATTTCAAGTTGAAAAATGGAACGCTTTTTTACTAAGGTCTCATTACATTTTTGAAGTGTGTGTGTGTCGAAATGTCACTTTTATATGAATGTGTGTGTGTAAGCATGTGCATTTTTTCCTTTTTGCTTTTCTTGAAAACAAACACGAGTTTAAATTATAAACAATCAACAAATAATTAAATGAAATAATGCCGACTTAGAAAATATTGCATTTAAATTGCAGAAAGGAAATATTTTTGAAGATAATTGTGCTAATGTTATACATATGATGGCGATGCTTGTGAGGCATCAGAAGCCAGCGTAATACAATGTTGCTAATAACAAAATAATTTCCTACTGTTGTACGAATATAAATAAATTAAATGATGTTTTGATGAACCGAAAAGATGTTTTATTATTATTTTTAAGGATTTGCATTATATTTGTTGACTTATACAAATTATACTTCCATCCATAAACGGAATTTCTTCTTCCAACTTCTATGGTTGGCAAGAACTCACTATGTTCTTTATAACCATTTAAAAACATGATCACAGGCACTACCCAATTCCATTGTCTTACTGGTTCGGCAGCGGTAGACGTCCACAATATGTTTCCAGACTTTTCGTCATGATTGTTCTAAACATACAAACGTAAATGTACATAATTACAAGACAAATTTCACATTATTACATATAGTTACATGTCCGTCCAGTGTTTTGCACATTTTTTGCTTTGCTATCCAATCGGAATGTCGCTCTTCTCGTTTATTCCATATATACATAATTATTATCCGTTCCAAAGCTTTTCATTAGTCTTCATTGTTTCAAATAATTTAATTTAGTATTCTTTATTAGGAAATTTTATTGATAATATTTACAACAGTTGAAGTTCTCGCGGACAAATATAAATATAAATAAATAGGAGTACAATGCTGGCGGCTTCAATTTGTTGCGGCGTTCAATTAATTTGCAGCGGCGCAAAATTTCAATTTCTCACGTTGAAATAAACACAGTACCACAAATGAAAAACTTTCACTCATTTTTTCACAACTTTGGTTTTTGTATGGGATTTCACCGTGAAACGGGAACATAGTACCGTGCTTAAAGTAAAATTTATCACAGATAAGATTTTCTTTAGTAAAATCCC
Organism: Eudasyphora cyanicolor; assembly: GCA_963930755.1. Classification (NCBI taxonomy): domain Eukaryota; kingdom Metazoa; phylum Arthropoda; class Insecta; order Diptera; family Muscidae; genus Eudasyphora; species Eudasyphora cyanicolor. Next base: position 275,781,931 of record OZ005736.1, on the reverse strand, counting down.
TCAGAGACCAACTTTTCCTAAGAAAAAATTGTCAGAGTTACCTTTTTCTAAGTAATAGTCTTCAGATACCACCTTTTTCTAAGGCCATGTTGCCAGAGTCGAGATGTTCCTCTCTAATATTATTATGTACTAGCTGGCTCTGCAGATTTTGTTTCTGCACTTTCTAACTCTACTGCAGCGCACTGATTTTAAATTATATATGTATTAATTGTTAGGGATATATAAATGTCACTTTTCTTAAAATGGAGTTCAATTTCCAAGATTAGTAAGAAATTATTGTTTATAATCTTCTAGTACATTACCTGGCCCTGCAGACATTGTTCTGTCCTTTCTAGCCCTACTGTAGCACCTATCTACATTGCAACATATGTCTTTCCAAATACTTAGAAATACTGCATCCTGTAAATGTAGCTTAGCTTAAAGAAGATATAAATTTCCTAATTGCGTGAAAAATTATTGTTTATAATCTTTTTGTACTATAGCTGACTCTGCAGATAATTGTCGGTTCTTTCTGACTGTCTTTCAGTGCGGCCTATTGTGACTTTTATATTACCAAATGTTGGGGAAATATTTCGCCTTATAAGAACTACAGTCACACGAGGAGATCGCAATGTAGAGCTATTGTAACCGACCGTGTGTACTATATGCCAATGATGTACACCATTGGGATGAACTTCACCCATTCTAAAAGTAAAACTTAAAATGGCTGGAACTCCTTAAATAAGCGACCTTGATTATCAAATATAGCGAAAAGGTGAAATGAACACCTCAGCTGGGCTTCAAACTTTAAATGTCTATATCTCCCTAAATAAGCGACCTTGGTTATCAAATGGATTGAAAAGGTGAAATTAACGCCTTAATTGAGTACCGAACTTAAAATGGTTATAACAACCCAATTCTTCTCAATTTTGCAGAAGTGTGGAAAATTATTGTCATATCATCTTATATGGCCCTGCCAACATTGTTCTATCCTTTCCGACTGTACTGCGTGCAGCTGCACCTACTGCGAATTATATATGACCAAATGTTGGAGAAATAATTCGTGGAATAAATGTATCTTAGCTTAAAAGAGTTCAATTTTCCAGAAATGTCTTATTATCTCTAATCCTATATTACACTCTTTGGCCCTGCAGACTTTGTTCTGTACTTTCTAACTCTACTGCAGCTCCATCTATTGCAAATTACATATATATGTATTAGTTGTTGGGGAAATATAATTGTAAGTTATTTGAAAATGGAGATCAATTTCCAAGAGGCGTGAAAAATTATTGTTTATTATCTTCTAGTATTTACATTGGCTGGACCTGCCGACATTGTTTTGTCCTTTCTAGCTATACTGCAGCACCTGCCGTTGCTACTTACATATATGTTACACAAAACCTTTTAAATAGTTCGCCCTGTAAATGTAGCTTAGCATAAAAAAGATATACATTTCCAAATTGCGTGAAAAATTATTGTTTATAATCTTTTAGAACTATAGCTGACTCTGCAGATATTTTACGGCCATTTCTGACTGCCTTTCAGTGCCGCCTATTGTGACTTTTATATTCCAAATGTTGAGGAAATATTTCTTCTTATAAATATATCTTAGATTAAAAGGAGATGCATTTTCCAGAACTGTGAAATATTATTGGCGCTATTCTTATAATACACCAGCTGGCCCTGCAGACGCGCCTCGCCCCTTTTTAACTCTAAAGCTAAGCCAGCCACCTAAAGCAAATTGTAAATGTATTACCCGATTTTGAGAAAATAATTCGCCTTATAAATGTAGCTTTGCTTAAAAAGGATATCAATTTCCAAGAGGAGTGGAAATATAATATATGTATTAGTCTTATAATGGCTAGCTAGTTGGCCCTGCAGATATTGTGTTGCTATTTCCAAGACTACCACGGCGCACTTTTTGCACATTATGTATATATATGTATTACTAAATTTTGGAGACATCTAAATGTAACTTAGCTTAAAATGAAGATCAATTTACAAGAGGTGTGAGATTATTATTGCTTATAAATAATACGCTAGCTGGCCCCGCAGACATTGATTTGCTCTTTGTGACTCTACTACAGCTTTCTATATATGTATTACCAAATGTTGGGAGAATATTTCGACTTATACATGTACCGTAGCTCAAAAATTATATGACTTTCAAAAAGACTTGAAAAATATTGTTCATAATACTCTACCTGGTCCTGCAAACATTGTTCTGCCATTTCTAAGTTCTGCTATCACTTTCAAAAGGACTTGAAAAATATTGTTCATAATACTCTACCTGGTCCTACAAACATTGTTCTGCCATTTCTAAGTCTTCTGCAGCGTCACTAATTGCAAATTATAATGTATTACAAAATGTTGGTGATATATTTCTTCTTATAAATGTAACTTAGCTTAAAAATGTGGTAAATTTCCAAGATAAGTGAAAAAAAATTAGTATCTTTAATCTCAGTATGCACTAACTGGTCCCTCAGACACCCAGTTTTAACTCTAGGGCATAACCAAATGTTGGAAAAATATTCGCCTTATAATTGGACCTACGCTTAATGTGAAGATCAATTTCCGAGATGTATGATAAATTACTATCTTATGATAGGTGACCCTGCAGACTTTGTTCTGCACTATCTAATTGTTGGTTGGGTTAATATTTCGGTTTAGATTAAATAGGGAGATCAATTTAAAATTTTTTGTAACGAATTTTTGTTTCTAATTTTATAATACACTATCTGGCCCTGTAGACGTAGTTCTGCACGTTTTTTTTATTCTGCTGCAGAATTAGATTGAAATTAGATTGAATAGAGAGATTAATTTGCAGTTTTTAGTGACAAATAGTTGTTTCTAATTTTATAATACACTATCTGGCCCTGTAGACGTAGTTCTGCACTTATTTTATTCTGCTGCGGGCCAACTATTCCAAATTGTTTATTAGCAAATATTGTTGAAAATATTTCGCCTATTTAATGTACCTTCGCTTAAAATGAATGCAAGAGGCGAGACTAATTATTATCTTTAATCTTATAATGATTTAGCTGGCTCTGCAGACATAATTCTGTAACTTCTAGTTCTGCTGCAGAGCCACATATTGCAAATTATATATTACCAAATATTGCGGAAATCTTTCGCTTTAGATTAAATAAAGAGATCAATTTGCAATTTTTAGTGACAAATTGTTGTTTCTAATTTTATAATAGACTATCTGGCCCTGCAGTCGTAGTTCTGTACTTTGCTTTATTCTGCAGCAGTTCCAACTATTGCAAATTGTATATTAGCAAATATTATTGAAAATATTTCGCCTATTTAATGTATTTTAGCTTAAAATGAATGAACATTTGCAGAGGCGAGACTAATTAATATCTCTAATCTTATAAGGCATTCGCTGGCCCTGTAGACATTATTCTACACCTTCTAGTTCTGCTGCAGAGCCACATATTTTAAATTATATATTACTAAATGTTGGGGAATATTTCGGCTAAGATTAAAATGGAAATATATTTTCAATACGAGTATTTTTTGGTGAAGAAGTGTTGCTCCTAATTTTACAATACACTAACTGCTGATGTAATTCTGCACTTATTTTATTCTGCAGCAGCGCCAACTATTGCAAATTGTTTATTAGCTAATATTTTTAAAATACTTTGCCTATTTAATGTACTTTCGCTTAAAAGGAGTGAAAATTTGCGAGTTGCAACTAATTATTATATTTAATCTTATAATGGTTTAGCTGGCCCTGCAGACATTATTCTGCACCTTCAAGTTCTGCTGCAGAACCACATATTGCAAATTATATATTACCAAATATAACGGAAATATTTCGCTTTAGATTAAATAAAAAGATCAATTTGTGTTTTTTAGAGAACAATTTTTGTTTCCAATCTTGTAATACACTAGCTGGCCCTGCTGATGTAGTTCTGCACTTTTTTATTCTGCATCAGGGCTAAATATTGCAAATTGTTTATTAGCAAATATTGTTGAAAATATGTCGCATATTTAATGTACCTTAGCTGAAACTGAATGAAAATTTGCAAGATGCGAGACTAATTATTATCTCTAATCGTATAAGGCATTTGCTGGTCCAGCAGACACTGTTCTGCACTAATTCTTCTGCAGAGCCACATATTGAAAATTATATATTACCAAATGTTGGATGAATATTTCGCTTTTGATTAAAATGGAAGTTAATTTGCAATATTTTTTTGTGAAAAAATATTGTTGCTGATTTTATGATAAGGATGTAGTTCTGCACTTGTTTATTCTGCTGCAGTGCCAACTATTGCAAATTGTATATTAGCAAATATTGTTGAAAATATTTCACCTATTTAATGTACATTAGCTTAAAATGAAGGAAAATTTGCAAGAGGCGAGACTAATTATTATCTTTAATCTTATAAGGCATTCGCTGGCCTGCGACCATGGTTCTGCATTAATTCTTCTGCAGAGCCACATATTGCAAATTATATATTACCAAATGTTGGGTTAATATTTCGGTTAAGATTAAAAAGGAAATCAATTTGCAATATTTTTTTGTGAAAAAATATTGTTCCTGATTTTATAATAAGGATGTAGTTCTGCACTATTTTTATTCTGCTGCAGGGCCAACTGTTGCAAATTTTATATTAGCAAATATTGTTGAAAATATGTCGCATGTTTAAAGTACCTTAGCTTAAAATGAATGTAAATTTGCAAGTGGCTAGACTAATTATTATCTCTAATCTTATAGGGCATTCGCTGGCCTTGCAGACATTGTTATGCACGAATTCTTCTGCAGAGCCATATATTGCAAATTATATATAACCAAATGTTGGGTTAATATTTCGCTTTAGATTAAAATGGAAATTAATTTGCAATATTTTTTTGGGAAAAAATATTGTTCCTGATTTTATAATACACTAGCTGGTCCTGCTGATGTAGTGCTGCACTTATTTTATTCTGCTGCAGGGCCAACGATTGCAAATTGTGTATTAGCAAATATTGTCGAAAATATGTCGCCTATTTAATGCACCTTATCTTGAGTTCTGTTTTCCCAAAGTGTGCAAAATTGTTGCCTCTACTCTTATATAGCAGCTGTAGAGCTGTAGTTCTGCACTTTCTGACTCTGCTGCAGTGTCAACTACTGCAAATAGTAAATTACCAAAAATTGGTGGAAATATATTGCCTTAAAAATTATTATAAATTATAAAAATAACTTTAAAAGGATATCGATTTCCAAGAAGCGTGAAAAATTATTATCTTTTATCTTATACATTATCTTTTATCTTTATATGTTCAGCTGGACCTGCTATCATTTTTAGAAGTTTAGAAGAGTATTTACATAGTTCTTAAGTTTTTAGTTAAAGTTATTATTCTGGAAACTCTGTATGTATATGAAAATTCTTTTATTGTTATAAAGTTTCTTCTTTTTTTTTTGATGAAAATTCAATTTTGGCGCAATCGAATAAAGTTTTTTTTTTATTTTCTGACATTTATTGGTCCCCCCTGCCCCCAAAACTTCCTTCCGTCCGTCTCTTAATGCAAAACTTGTTCCATAATATTGCACTTCCTGTCTCTCTCTCCCCCAATATCCTTTGAAAAAAGAAAAAATACCCCCCAAAAAAAAGTGAAAGTATTTTCAATATGTGTGACTGTATCTGTTATAAATATCTGCGGAGTCTCTGTGTGTGTATTGCAAGTTTATTTGTGTTTACATTTTTTATGATATTTTCATTATTATGCGTAGAGACGTACAAAACTCACAAAAAAACAAAAAAAACAACACAACAACATGAAAATAACAATAATTTTGCAGGACGTTCGTTCTAAATTCATGGCCAACAAATACGACAGAGCCGAACAAAAAAAAAAATACAAACAAAAATAATGCGAATAACGTAGCAAATCGTCGTGGCCGTTGTGTCGTAAGCCTCGATGAACAACAAACGTGTGCCCAAGATAAAGTATGCTTATCATTCTGGCCATCCCACAGCTTAGGACAGGACAAACACACAGCAGACACACACACATGCACAACTGCAAGTCGAAGGACCATCATCCACCGGCTAAGTCGCAGGACCAACATCCACCGGCCAAAGGGGTTAACAAGAGCAAAGAGTGAAAGTTGTTTTATTTTTTGTATTCTCGTTACGAAATTTGTAACCCTTTTTGGCAAAAAAAACGGATATTCCAATGTCTGCTAAAGCCCTTTACTCCTGATGTTACCGCTGTTTGTTATGTATGCCTCCTGCCCGCCTGCCTGCCTGCAGATGATGGTCAGAATGGCATCTACACAAAACGTAGTTGGAAGAATGTTCACAAAACAGTTGTGTCCATTCGCAGTGGCCATTAGGAAACCTAAAGGGTTGGCGCACGCACTGCCCACTGGAGTAGGAGTTCGTTCAATCAGTCTCGCGTGGTTGGTGGGAGCAGCTTCCACCACAGAGAAAGAGTAAACTTTTAAGCCTCCCTGATTCTTATGTAATACCTGCAGATGATGTTGAGGAAGCATTTCTTGCCTTCTCTTCTTGTTGTTGTTTTTTTTTGTTGGACATATAAAACACGCGCATAGGATTTTTGTTTAGAAAAAGATGGCCTTACAAAGATGCTTGTTTTTTGCAAAAAAAAACATACTTATATTGAAATACGAGGGTTGTTTGGGAAATAGTTCTCAAAATTCGATTAAAATATCACATTGAGATTTTTATAAATTTTTTGATTTTATAGAAATTGCTCACTTTTATCAGATTTCCACGAAAATCCAATTTATATAAATGTAATAAAAATTGCAATTTTTTACAAATTGCATAAAAATTTGTCAAAAAAACTTGGTCAAAAATACATTTTTATAGAAAAATATTCGTAAAATTGTATTTTTATAGAAATGTCTTTTAGAAATTTTATTTTTATAGAAATATCTTTTAGAAATTTTATTTTTATAGAAAAATATTCGTCGAAATTTTATTTTTATAAAAAAAAGTTTTTGTAGAAATTTTATTTTTATAAAAAAATATTCGTCGAAATTTTATTTTTATAAAAAAATATTCGTCGAAATTTTATTTGTATAGAAAATTTTTAATCAAAATTTTATTTTTATGGAAAAATCTTTTTCGAAATTTTTTTTTTTTTAGAAAAGTCTTTGTCGTATTTTTATTTTTGTAGAAAAATATTCTTCGAAACTTTATTTTTATAGAAAAATCTTTGTCGAAATTTTATTTTTATAGAAAAATATTCGTCGAAATTTTATTTTTATAGAAAAATCTTTGTCGAAATTTTATTTTTATAAAAAAATATTCGTCGAAATTTTATTTTTATAGAAACATTTTTGTCGAAATTTTATTTTTTTTTTAGAAAAATTTTTGTCGAAATTTTATTTTTATAGAAAATTTTTTGAAATTTTTTTATAGTAAAATCTGTGTCAAAACTTTATTTTTATAAAATTTTTTTGTTAAAATTTTATTTTTATAAAAAATGTCGAAATTTTTTTATATAGAAAAATCTTTGTCGAAATTTTTTTTATAGAAAATTATTCTTCGAAATTGTATTTTTATAGAGAAATCTTCGTCGAAATTGTATAGAAAAATCTTTGAATTTTTTTTTATAGTAAAATTTGTGTCGAAACTTTATTTTTATAAAAATTCTTTGTCGAAATTTTATTTTTATAAAAGAATCTGTCGAAATTTTTTATATTATATATAAATATAATTATATATAAAAATCTTTGTCGAAATTTTTTATAGATAAATATTCTTCGAAATTGTATTTTTATAGAAAAATCTTCGCCAAATTGTATTTTTGTACAAAATATTCGTTGAAATTTTATTTTTATAGAAAAATTATTGTCGAAATTTTATTTTTATAGAAAAATATTTTTCGAAATTTTATTTTTATAGACAAATTTTTGTCGAAAATTTATTTTTATAGAAAAATCTTTCTCGAAATTTAATTTCTATAGAAAAATATTCTTTGAAATTTTTTTTAGAGATAAAAAAACTTTTTCGAATTTTTATTTTTATAGAAAAATATTCATTGAAATTTTATTTTTATAGAAACTTTTTTGTCGAAATTTTATTTTTATAGAAAAATGTTTTTTTAAATTTTATTTTTATAGAAAAATATTCGTCGAAACTTTATTTTTATCGAAAAATATTCGTCGAAATTTTATTTTTATAAAAATGTATTCGTCGAAATTTTGTTTTTATAGAAAACTATTCGTCGAACTATTATTTTTATAGAAAATTATTCGTCGAAAATTTATTTTTATAGAAAAATATTCTTCGAAATTTAATTTGTATAGAAAAGAAAATTCTTTGTCGTAATTTTATTTGAATTGACATTTTTGTCAAAATTTTATTATTTTAGAAGAATTTTTGTCAAAATTTTATTTTTATAGGAAAATCTTTGCCGAAATTTTATTTTTATAGAAAAATCTTTTACGAAATTTTATGTTTATAGAAAAATTTTCTTCGAAATTTTATTTTTATTGGAGCATTTTTGGCGAAATTTTATTTTTATAGAAAATTATTCGTAGAAAATATTCGTCCAAATTTTACTTTTATAGAAAAATCTTTGTCGACTTTTTTTTGTAGAAAAAATATTGTTAGTTTTAATTTTATAGAAAAAGTATTCGTCGAAATTTTGTTTTTATAAAAAAATCTTTGTCAAATTTTATATTTATAGAAAACTCTGTTAAAATTTTATAGAAAAATATTCGTTGAAATTTTACTTATATTTTTATAAAAAATATTTTTCGAAATATTATTTTTATAGAAAATATTCTGCGAAATTTTATTTTTATAGAAATGTATTCGTCGAAATTTTATTTTTATAGAAAAATATTCTTCGATATATTGTTTTTATAGAAAATTTTTTGTCGAAAATTTTTTATAGAAAAATCTTTGGAGAAATTTTATTTTTATAGAAATATTTTTGCCAAAATTTTATTTTTATAGAAAAGTATTCTTCGAAATTTTATTTTTATAGAAAAACATTCGTCGATGTTTTATTTTTATAGAAAAATAATTGTCGATTTTTCGACAAAATTTTTGAAAAAATTTTTGTCAAAATTTTACTTTTATAGAAAAATATTCGTCGAAATTTTATTTTCATAGAAAAATATTGTTCGAAATTTTATTTTTATAGAAAAATCTTTTTTCGAAATTTTATTTTTATAAAAAGATTTATTGTCCAAATTTTATTTTTATAGAAAAATCTGTGTCGAAATTTTATTTTTATAGAAAAATATTCGTTGAAATTTTATTTTTATTGAAAAATCTTTGTCGAAATGTTATTTTTATAGAAAGATTTTTGTTGAAATTTTATTTTTATAGAAAAATCTTTGTCGAATTTTTTTTATAGAAAACTTTCTGTCGAAATTTTATTTTTATAGAAAACATTCGTCGAAATTTTATTTTTATAGAACATTTTTTGTCGAAATTTTATTTTTATAGAAACATTTTTGTCAAAACTTTATTTTTTTAGAAAAACATTCATTGAAATTTTTTTTTATAGAAAAATATTCTTCAAATTTTCATTTTAATAGAAAAAAATATTTTCAAAAAATTATTTTTTTAGAAAAATATTCTTTGAAATTTTACTTTTATAGAAAAATGTTGTTCGAGATTTTACTTTTATAGAAAAACTTTTAGTCAAAATTTTATTTTTATAGAAACATTTTTGTCGAAATTTTATTTTTTTTTTAGAAAAACTTGTCGAAATTTTATTTTTATAGAAAATTTTTTGAAATTTTTTTATAGTAAAATCTGTGTCAAAACTTTATTTTTATAAACAATTTTTGTTAAAATTTTATTTTTATAAAAAAATGTCGAAATTTTTTTATATAGAAAAATCTTTGTCGAAATTTTTTTTATAGAAAATTATTCTTCGAAATTGTATTTTTATAGAGAAATCTTCGTCGAAATTGTATAGAAAAATCTTTGAATTTTTTTTTATAGTAAAATTTGTGTCAAAACTTTATTTTTATAAAAAATTTTTTGTCGAAATTTTATTTTTATAAAAGAATCTGTCGAAATTTTTTTATATTATATATAAATATAATTATATATAAAAATCTTTGTCGAAATTTTTTATAGATAAATATTCTTCGAAATTGTATTTTTATAGAAAAATCTTCGTCAAAATTGTATTTTTGTACAAAATATTCGTTGAAATTTTATTTTTATAGAAAAATTATTGTCGAAATTTTATTTTTATAGAAAAATATTTTTCGAAATTTTATTTTTATAGACAAATTTTTGTCGAAAATTTATTTTTATAGAAAAATCTTTGTCGAAATTTTATTTCTATAGAAAAATATTCTTTGAATTTTTTTTTTTAGAGATAAAAAAACTTTCGAAATTTTATTTTTATAGAAAAATCTATTCCGAAATTTTATTTTTATAGAAAAATCTTTTTCGAATTTTTATTTTTATTGGAGCATTTTTGGCGAAATTTTATTTTTATAGTTTTAATTTTATAGAAAAAGTATTCGTCGAAATTTTTTTTTATAAAAAAATCTTTGTCAAATTTTATATTTATAGAAAACTCTTTGTTAAAATTTTATAGAAAAATATTCGATGAAATTTTACTTATATTTTTATAAAAAATATTGTTCGAAAAATTATTTTTATAGAAAATATTCTGCGAAATTTTATTTTTATAGAAATGTATTCGTCGAAATTTTATTTTTATAGAAAAATATTCTTCGAAATATTATTTTTATAGAAAATTTTTTGTCGAAAATTTTTTATAGAAAAATCTTTGGAGAAATTTTATTTTTATAGAAAAATTTTTGCCGAAATTTAATTTTAGTTTTATAGAAAATTTTTTGTCGAAATTTTATTTTAATAGAAAAACATTAGTCGATGTTTTATTTTTATAGAAAAATCTTTGTCAACATTTTATATTTTTAGAGAAAAACATTCGTTGGAATTTTATTTTTATAGAAAAATATTCTCCAAAATTTTATATTTTTAGAAAATTTTTTGTCGAAATTCAATTTTTATAGAAATTTTATTTTTATAGAAAAATATTCGTCGAAATTTTAGTTTTATAGAAAAATATTCGTTGAAATTTTATTTTAATAGAAAAACATTCGCTGAAATTTTATTTTAATACAAAAATATTCTTCGAGATTTTATTTTTATAGAAAAATCTTTTTCGATATATTATTTTATAGAGAAATTTTTGTCGAAATTTTATTTTTATAGAACAATTATTGTCGAAATTTTATGTTTTTTGAAAGATTCTTCAAAATTTTATTCTTATAAAAAAATATTCGTCGAAATTTTATTTTTATAGAAAACTATTTGTCGAAATTTTATTTTTATAGAAACATTTTTGTAAAATTTTATTTTTATAAAAAATCTTTGTCGAAATTTTATTTTTAAAGAAAATTCATTGTCGAAATTTTATTTTTAAAGAAAAATCATTGTCGAAATTTTTTTTTATAAAAAATATTCTTCGAAATTTTATTTTTATAGAAACATTTTTGTCGAAATTTTATTTTTTTTAGAAAAACCTTTGTCGAAATATTATTTTTATAGAAAAATTTTTGAAATTTTTTTTATAGTAAAATCTGTGTCAAAACTATTTTTATAAAAATTTTTTGTTAAAATTTTATTTTTATAAAAAAATGTCGAAATTTTTTTATATAGAAAAATCTTTGTCGATATTTTTTTTATAGAAAATTATTCTTCGAAATTGTATTTTTATAGAGAAATCTTCGTCGAAATTGTATAGAAAAATCTTTGAATTTTTTTTATAGTAAAATTTGTGTCGAAACTTTATTTATATAAAAAATTTTTTGTCGAAATTTTATTTTTATAAAAGAATCTGTCGAAATTTTTTTATATTATATATAAATATAATTATATATAAAAATCTTTGTCGAAATTTTTTATAGATAAATATTCTTCGAAATTGTATTTTTATAGAAAAATCTTCGTCAAAATTGTATTTTTGTACAAAACATTCGTTGAAATTTTATTTTAGTAGAAATATATTTGTCGAAATTTTATTTTTATAGAAAATTTTTTGTCGAAATTTTATTTTTATAGAAAAATATTTTTCGAAATTTTATTTTTATAGACAAATTTTTGTCGAAAATTTATTTTTATAGAAAAATCATTGTCGAAATTTTATTTCTATAGAAAAATATTCTTTGAAATTTTTTTGTAGAGATAAAAAACTTTTTCGAAATTTTATTTTTATAGAAAAATATTCATTGAAATTTTATTTTTATAAAAACATTTTTGTCGAAATTTTATTTTTATAGAAAATTTTTTGCCGAAATTTTATTTTTATAGAAAAATCTTTGCCGAAATTTTATTTTTATAGAAAAAATATTCGTTGAAATTTAATTTTTATAGAAAAATATTTGTCAAAATTTTATTTTTATAAAAAAATTTTTGCCGAAATTTTATTTTTATAGAAAAATTGTTGTTGATTTCGATGAAATTGTCTTTAAAAATGCAATATTGGCAAAATTGTATCAATAAAATGTTTGTATACTTTTAGGCTTGAACTCTGACTGTATATTAGAGAAGAAAATACTTAATATTTAGTATGCCTTTAGGATTGAAATTTAAAGAAGAATTATTTATAAAAAAAAGTATATATTCTGACAATTATTTGATTAATTATGTTACTTTTTATTAAAATCTAATTTAATCATTGGACAAAAATTATAATATAATATAAGTATAGTATACTTTTAGGCTTGAAATCTGAACGAGGAATTAATGCCTATATTTTGAAGAGGATTTTTTTTATAAAAAGTATGAATTCTGACAATTATGTGATATTATGTTATTTTTTATTAAAATTTAATTTAATCTTTGGAAAAAAATATAGTATAATATAATATAATCTACTTTTAGTCTTGAAATCTGAACGAGGAATTATTGCCTATACCAAAGCGTGGGTAAATTTTTATTTTAATTTCTAAAGGTTTAGGGGCATATTTTTTTCGTCTTAAAACTTCCTTAGGTGCACCTCGCACCTCTGCTGGACCATTTGTCCGTTTTGTTATGTCTCACTATGAGCAAAAATATAGTGGGCGAATAAATGTAAAGAGTCGCTGGACGACAACTGCTGTTTGTTATCTCTTGTCGTTGTTTGTTACCCCTTTATTGTCCTTAGCACTGGACTCCAGGCCTTCTTCTGCTGGATGGCTGACCTCCTTCCCCCCATGCACCAGGATCAGGGATAACAATGGGGGAGGTTTGGCGTTTTTTCTTCTTCTGTGAATTCTATACATTTTCCAGTGTTTTTTCTCCAATTTTTTTTTGGCTCACAATTTTTTTCTGTCTTGGTCGTTTGCAGAATGATAAAAAATGAAAGAAGGAATGCTCAAGAATATAAACTAAATTAAGTTAGAATCTCATTATGGGACCACCCCTTTTCGATGTGTTTTGCTGAAAATAATAAAAAAAGAGGAAAAAAAAATACAGAATCCTTTAGGGTTTTTTTTCTGTTGTTTGTTTTACATTTGGACTTGAATGCGAAGCAGAAAAAAAAAAACTGAACAAACTTTAAATCAATATATTGAGAAAGTCCAAAAGGAATTTCTGGCAATTATTTATTTAATAAAAGAATTGCAAAATTCTGTAAAGGATAACAAACAAACATTGGGTAATTGCCCAGAAACTTACGAATTGTTGTGTTCTGCTAATTGGAAATTGTTCTTGAATTGAAAATATCAAATTTATGTAACGGTCTTTGTGAGGAAAATTGTAGCAGCTGCTTTTATCCCCATAAATTTGTCGTCCAGTGTAAATTATGTTTTGGCAAAACAATGATTTCTGCTGCCGCTGACTGAGGCCCACAACTACGACAGCCTTTCCTTAATGAATCGATTATTTTTGGTGTCTAGGATTTTCTTGTCAACGAAAATCGCGTTTTTTCTACAATTTCCCCCCAAAAAACAACCCTTTTTTAATGTGATTTTTACCACCTTCAAAACGTAATCAAAACAATTGAATCACATTCTATTTTTTCCACTTTCATTGTATGTATGTCTGTCCGTTTGTGTGTGCGTGTGTTTTTTTTTTCGTCCTGACAAAAAGACGATAAAAATCGCTGCTCTAGGTACACATGATGTGACAGAGACGAAAGTGAAAGGGGTTGCAATAGATAATGTTAAATGAAAAAAATGAAGAAAAAACCGACTAGAAAAGAGTTCGAAAATAATTGGAAATTATTTAGCGTCCATAGCCTTTGATGGCTCGCTCGCTCGCTCCATGAGAAAAAATGAAAGCCGTAGAAAATGTGTAACAAAATGAAATACAGCAATTAATGAAAGAACACAGATGTTGGAGAACAACACAACAACAAAAAAGGTAGTCTACTATTAGGCTTTGAATCTGAAGAAGGAATTATTGCCTATCCAAAAGGAATTTTCGGAAAAATATACTCTTAAGAATTCTTGAAATATTTCAGGTTATTAATTTTGTTTGTTTTTTTACTTTACTTCTTTATATTTTTTTATTTATTTTCGATTAATTATAGAATTTCTTGGGGAACAAAAAATTAAGAACGAAGTATACGCTTAGGCTTGCAATGTGAGTCAGGAATTATTGCCTATCCAAAAGGAATTTCTGAAGAATTATATATATCATACTTATTATATTGTAAAATGCATAATATTTATAAGTTTCACGTTAATTTCCATTAACTTCATCTGCCTCAAAGTATACCCCACCTACTGCTACTCGTATAGACATACACTATCCATATGTTGTTAACCTGGCAAGGCTTAAACCTAAACCCAAAAAGGGGAAAAGGTAACTCAGCCAGACAGAGAATATATTCTTGAAGTATTTTTTAAAATAAAATATACCAATTATTTTTAATCTTACCTTTTGCCTAAAAGTAGAGGATTTTCTTACTGCGTCTGCGGCCAAAAAATGGATATCAATTTTAATGCTGGAAGCCTTAAAGTATGCTGTGTAACGAGTAATGACGAAAACCCGGTGTCTTGGCCACTGGTCATGGATTGTGTTTATTTTTAATTTTTGCATTCCCTTTTGGTAGGGTTTTTTTTTGAGAAAAATGTTAAAGAAAGAGAAACTACAGAATCAATAATATCGTAATATAATCCTTCAAGGTGTTTGCATTTTACATCTTAGTTCATGTTAGCTGCGGATATTTAAAAATAAAAAAAATTTTAAATTAAAATTAAAAAATGTTTTAAAAGTTTTAAGCTAAGAGAATTTATTTTGAAAAAAAAAACGAGCTTACATTTGATATAAATTTGTTCATTGCGTGAGGATATTAAAAATGATAAAAATTTATGTAACTATGGTATTCTGCACATCTTTGGAGTCACAAGTCCTTAGGTATATTGTTTGTAACAGTTTTTCGGCTGCAATGGCCCTAAAACTGTACCACAAACATGCCTGTTAATAATTTGATTTTTTTAATTCATGTGTATTTTATAACAATTCGCTATTGCGATTTTAATGTTCCTATATTATGCTGCACATCTACGGTGAAAGAGCTTTCTAATGCTATATATTTTATAAAAATTCGTAGATTCTAAAGGTCCTAAATGTGTACCACAAATACGTGAAGTCATTACAATAATACCTTAAAGTATACTAAAAAATCTGAGTAATTTTTTTAATAATATAATTATATGTTTTAATAGGTTTTACAATAATTTATTTTATTATAACTTGTGTTTTCATTAAATACCTTAGAAGTATACTATGAAATCTTTCTTTTCGATTTTTATAAGATGATGTGATATTGAAGATATAGGAGCTATACTCGTATAAGGCCTAACAAAAGTTCAGCTGAAAACATTTGGAGAAAAATTTTATCGCAGACAAAATTTATTTTTTTTTCATTATATTAAAGAAACGTTCGTCAATTTTGCATTGTATAAAAAAAGCAATAGTTGCCGATTTTTTGGAGATGTTTATTTTGATTGAATATCTTGATTCCATCTAATATAAACCTAATTTAAATCAAAGATTTGTATTTATTAAATTTTAAATGACTACATTTTTAAATTAAATGACCAATTAAAATTTTGCTCTGAATAGCTGTATAAAGTCTCTGAAGGTATATGTTAGTATGGTTCAGCACATCTGTCAGAAATAGCTTCATTGTGCTTTATATTTCCTTATATAAGAAGTTTGAAGGCTCTGAACTCCTTAAATGTGTACCACAAACATTGCTGTAGGACTTTTATTAGGTACATCTGTAATTTATTGTAGTAAATAATTGATACTATTATTCTGCAAATCTCTAATAAAACAGCTTTCCAATTCTAGGTATATTATTGGAACTTATGGCCATTAATAACCCTAAAAGTGTACCACAAAAATGTGAAGCCCTTATAGAATTCCTAAAAGTATAGCACAGAATCTGAGTACATTTTACATTATAATGTAATGTAATTTATATACCACTTTGAGCCTACACATCTTGGGAAAATGGGGTTTAAAATTATATATATTTTATTATTACTTAAGTTTTTTTTATTAAATATCCTAAATGAAGTAGAGAAATGTGAAACCCTTATCTTTCCTGAAAGTATAGTACAGAATCTGAGCAGATCTATGCTACTTCTATGCTTTTGAAAATCAACTTTACTATGTTATACTTATTTTAGCTTGTATTTTTATTGAGTATCCTAAAAGTGTACCACAGCAATTTGTTTAATCATTATAATCCCTTAAAGTATACTACAGAATCTGAGTAGCTCTTTTAGTATAACGCTAGAACATATTTGAATATACCAAGTTGAATTATATTTTATAATAGCGGGAATTTTCTATTAAATACCCTAAAAGTGTACCACAAAAATGCGAAGTAAATATAACCCCTAAGAGTATATCAAAAAATCGCAGTGGTTATATTAATATATTACATATGGGGAATACCACGACAAATCGACGGTTTCAAAAAATTTCGGTTTTGATTTTTCCCATTTATTTATATTTTTTAGTACATCCGCAGAAACACTTTGTGGAATTTTTTGAGATTTTTCCGATAACTCGTTCAGAAGTTATCGATATTTAAAAAATCGTAAAGATATCACTTTATGTATCTGGTTTTTGGTCATAACTTCTTAAGTTATGGAAATGTGCGTATTTTTCAGTACTTTTAGAAAAAAATGTAGAAAAAATATTAAAAAAAATTTTGTGTGCGATTTTTAAGTTTTACAATTTAAATGTCATTTTTTAAATTGTTTGTTATCTCCGATTTTTGCAACTTTTTTTGTATTTGAGACTTCTATTAATTCTCTATTAGCTTTAGATGGAGTTGGGCCTGAAATTTTTTATATATTTTTTTAATTTTTTAAAATGTTTTAAAAAATATTTCGCTGCCGAAGTCTTCAAGTCACAAGCACAGTGCCTAGCTTGTGACTTGAAGACTTCGGACTAGGTGTTCCACGCCAAAGAAAAAGCTAAAGGAGACACTTCAGGAAGTATTTCTTCCAAAACACCCACCACCCCCGCTGATCCCCTTACCCCTGATAATCTCCCTTCAAAAATAACTATGTATCAAAAGTAGTTGAAATCGATGCATTTTTTAGGTAATGTATTCGACAAAAAGATTTATTGCAAAAAATCACTATATGTAGGTGCCCACAATACACTTATATGGAAATTCAACGGTTTATAATATACCGTTTTTTCAGGTGTACTTAATAATATAAAAAAATGCGAAAAGTCAAAACCGACATTTTTTGAAACCTTTGATTTGTCGTGGAATTCCCCATATATATTTGTAACCTGGAGAATATAAAGCACCTAAAGTTCTGACGAAGACTTTTAGACAAAAAATATGTCAAACAAAATACCTAAATGTTTGTTGTTATTAGAAATGTAAGAAGGATTATGATTTTATAAAATATTTTTATAGTCTATTAATGATAACCCCTAAAAGTATGCCACAAAATCGAATTAGTTATTTTAATATAATATTACAGGTACGTATATAGTTAAGAGGAGTCCTGGATGACGTATAGGACCTCAAGGTCTGACGAATTATTTTAGGCGAAAATTATTTCAAACAAAATACAAAAATTTTTTTGTTACTGGCAATTTAAGAAGGGTTATGTTTTGATAAAATAGTTTTTATAGTCTATTAATGATAACCCCTAAAAGTATACCACAAATTCGGAGTAGTTCTATTAATATAATATTACAGGTACTTCTATATTTATGAGGAGTCC